>JACEVL010000069.1:247500-375000 GCA_020284085.1 Aporrectodea caliginosa
ATGTTTTAACACATGAAAATTGGTGAATTAAATTATATAAAACTCAAATGAAAATTATTTGTGAATATACAGCAGTAGTTAACTTGTGCCAAAGATCTTTGATCATTTGAAGGCAGAACAATGGAGTAGCTTTGAACAACCTAGAAATATTCACTTAAGAACATCAATCCCAAGAGAATGGGCACTGGATGAAAAACTGATGTCTACTGGCAGAGAACACAGTCAAATACAAACAAATTCTTCCAGTCCAAGACTAACACTAGTAAACGTTCTTGGCACAAGCAGTTGATTTCTAAATGATGAGCACGGAATATGGTGAAATTAGGTAGACTATAATACTGTACTTGTCAAATATAACAAAATATATTTATAAAAATTGTAAAACAAAACTATGAAATGATCAAAAGTACGAATTACAATTATAAAATAGTACGTAAATCATAGAAACTAAATTTGAGTTAGAAATAAAATCAATGGAATGACCAGGAATACTTAAAATATTAACAGACGTAACAAAATGACTAAATGCATTTCATTTCCATCTCCAAAATCAATTCATGGAAATGTTAAGTAATGACAAACAAATGATCGGAAGAAATTCCTCATTTCAGATATATTTCTATCTTAGAAATCGCTTTGACCATAGAGAGCAGTAGAAAACGACGTATAATCGAGCGCTCCTGGTTCAGCGTCCGACCCAATGTACTCGGCCATTCTCTGGATACAGTACTCTGCCTGGTGCGAAGGCAGCTCACGATGCAACACGTCAGCCATGATATATGGCTAAAACAATTAAATATACAGAAATTAAACAAAGCATTCTGGTTACCCAATCTATTCCTACATCAATCTGATGTATACAATCTACAGCATCATAGTAGTAGTAGTAGTACAATCGTTTATTAGGTAAAAGGCTGACAGTAACTTACAAGACGTGCTGCTGTCGTTATGTACAGTAGCGCATCAACTGATGACTGATTTTAAGCAGAACCACTTCCAGATCATAATCTTTTGGGCAAACAATTTGAGAGTCAAGAAACAATGGAGCCAATTAAAACTCCAGTGACGAACAGCAAATCACATCATCAGTCACGTGAATCCTGTTCAAACTTAATCTGCCACTTTAATGTTCTTACAACTTTCTCGTGTACTGAGAGAAGGGATTGGATTCAGTTCCAGCCAGGCAAATATTAGAATATGATGGAAGTGGATCTAGGTTCAGACAAAATCACAGATATTAGTACGATGAGTTAACAGCTGTTCACTGAAGGACCTGTACATGGATCATATGCATTTTGACATTACAATCCATCTCACTTTATGTGGGAGTCAACAGATGTGGTAACTGACACAGGACAGGGTAAGACAGTCTTTAAATGTTTCAGATGAATGAACATCCATTTAAAAACTACCTCCTATCTAGCTAATATCTGAAATGATAAACAGATTTTAAATGTTTATTAAGTTAGAAATCCTGTCTTCTAAGTCTACCTTGTCTCCGGCTAATATCTGAAATGACTGCATCACTTGGTCCGCTGTGTCCGTGTCCGTAGATTCGCTTGTCATGAAGTCAAGGAAGGCATCAAACGTCACAAAACCCTGGCTGTTAGGATCAACCACTGACATGATGCGCTGAAAGTCCGTCTCTCCCTAAACAGAACATTGGAAAACAACCATACTATTAAAATATATATTATTAAAATACATACTTTTAAATACATATTACTAAAATACATAATAACAAAATACATATTCTTAAAATACAGTACACAACGAAATTGCCATCATTGTACACTAAGTAATTGTATTGCAGCTGCAAATTATGTAGCACCACTCAAAGAGAAACTCATCAGAGATGATCACGATTTGAAAAACCACGATCATCACATAGATTGGTCTTCAAGTGCCTACAGAAAAGAGTCAAAGAAAAGCCAAGAAGCTCAAGTGGAATTTCATAAGGCATCTTATTACAGAAAGATGGCCCAAGAACAGCCAAACTTATATGCTGGGCTGCGGAAGAGACTGGGTTGGCAGGACAACCTGGTCGTTCAGTGCAGCCATGGATGGAAGAGAAGCATGTAGCAAGAAGAAACTCCTCAAAGATACTTTTGACTTGAACACAAAGTTGATTGAACAGAATGGTTTTCAACAGCAACAGAAGAGAAGTCAAAGAAAGACCAAGAATCTCACATCGCAGACTGTGGGGCAAACCTATTGCAGAATGATGGAAAGAACTAGGTTGAATTGTGGAAGTTCATGCTCCAGGAACAACCAAGTCACCTTGACACAGAAGACACACAAGCTCAGGCACGGCTGATACGGAGAGGTACAGCTCCCTAGATTAAGATGCAGCGCAGTCAACCACACAATTATCCATAAGCGTCACTAAATATCTTTAACGCAATACGTCTTTACACGGTTAACCAGCACAGCTCCTGCAACAGCAAGTTAAAATATTACCCAAACTTTGAGACCCCAGTGACAGCAATTATGAATGGCTCTGGCTGATAATAAGGTGGAAATCTAATACAGTGTCAAACAAGTTGAACAATGAATGAATAAGATGTCATTTTATTGTTCTCAGAACTTAAATGAAGCGTAGTTTACCTGTTTGTCGTCCCTGATGTTATATCCGAGAGAGATGAGACACGCTGTGAATTCTTTCGTTTCCAGCCGCTTGGATCGAGATTTGTCAAAGTGTAGAAATGACTTTCTGAATTCTTCCATCTGCTCATTGGAAATTCCTTTTGAGTCACGTGTCATTATCTAAATAAACCAACAGACACTGCATTGATTAGATATTTATACAGTACCTCCTTACTTGTACCATCTCTCAACAGTTTAATGCACTAGTGTAAGTGATGTCACAATTAGTTAACTTCAAGACTTAATGATAAGATTAATGTAAAAATGCAAATGAGTTAATAAGGTCTGTAACTATCTAACCTGATTTTCAATTTCGTTGATATTTCTGGCCAAAGACGTCAACAGCGATTCCCATCCAATAAGAAGAGTCTACAGAGAACAACAGTTGGAGATTCTGCGTTCAAATTCAATGGATCAAAGAATAAAATGACAGTCATTTGATTTATTCCGTTACAAAAATTTGTCTCATTTGCACAGCGGGCGAGTTGTGTGCATCTGGAGATTAATACAGTTAAGATAAGCAGATTTATTTATTCAACTGATGCATAAATCTAAAAATTTAAACTTCACTACAAGCTCTAAACAACACTAAACTGACTGTGAATTGCAATAAACAGTCTGATCTTCATAAAATTAAGCTCAGTTTTTGGCTTGATTTAAGTACATGTCAGCCAATGCCTTGTGCATTAGACACTGGCATAAATAAGTTACAAGTTATTACTTGTAATCATAATTTCAAATTCGAATAACTAGTGTCTATTCAGTAGAAACTCTTCAGAGGCATGTCTAATATGACAACACAAATTGATTGAGAGAAATGGTTTTGAATTGCCTACAGGTAGAAAAGAGGTGAAGAAGGATCAAGGAGCTCCAGTCACTGGATGCTATGCAGTCTTTGCAGAAAGTTGACCAAACTACAGCGAAGTGTCTACGCATGAAACTGGAAAAGTGTTCAAGCCTAAGAAATCCACTGATTCATGTTTACTTAACTCTTCTGCTTGAGTATGAATTATCTATACATACCAGGAAACATTAGAATGGATGGCACAAGTCATGATGCACTATTGATACATTATGAGTCAGTGTGTACCTCCATGTTGTATGGTGTATGTCGATTATCAAAGACCATGGCTTCCTGTAGGTCTTGGTTGAGTCGCTCCAGTTCTTCCAGATTCGACTGATACGGTGTTATTTCCATCTGCATTGTCTTCATCTTCTCCAGATGATCTTCCAGGGATCCTTTCTGAAGGAAGGCGTTGTTGATGCTGTCCAGCTGGGTCTCAGTCCACTGACCGATGGAATTGGCTCTCTCGGCAAACGTCTGCCTCAGTTGCTCCTTCTTCTTCTGCTTCTCTAACTCTGTCTCCAGTGCAGCATCTCTCTGTGGAACAAGTGCCTTCAACTCATTCCACCTGGCACTCAACTCCTAGCACAAGACAGCACAAAAATATAATCGTAAAGAAGGTAAATGCAAGCAAGAGTTATTCAACAGAATGGTCAAAATCATAAGAGTAAACAGGAATTCAGAAGTGTAGTGGTTAGTGTACAGGGATTCCAATCCCCAATAAGACAGCTAGATTCTTAAAGGGTACTTTGTGGAGTTAGCTCTCAGAGGGATTTGCTTTTTCTTTTCTTTTGTCTTTATTATCAAACTGCAACTAATTCATAATCTGTCAATGGAGACTTTTCTGTCTGTCAAAAACTTCATTTGCCTACAGAGGAACTTTCTCACTTTTGGAACAACTACATCGTTGAGGCTTCTGAGAAGTGACTTAAGGTGCTATATCACTCTCATGATAAATATATGCATTTTCTTAAAATTTTCTTAAAATGCACTATGTCAAGTGACATTTTCTTAAAATGCACTATGTCAAGTGACATTTTCTTAAAATGCACTATATCACGTGACATTTTCTTAAAATGCACTATGTCAAGTGACATTTTCTTAAAATGCACTATGTCAAGTGACATTTTCTTAAAATGCACTATATCAAGTGACATTTTCTTAAAATGCACTGTATCAAGTGACATTTTCTTAAAATGCACTATATCAAGTGGTATTTTCTTAAAATGCACTATATCAAGTGACATTTTCTTAAAATGTTTTAGTGCACAACAGAGACTCCAAATAACACTTATCACTCTAACATGAATTCTGATACAAAATGGACATGAACACAGATCCCAGAATTCGTTCAGCTAGAGAAAAAACCCTCTTCATAACAGTCTTGCTATAATACGGTTCATTAAATGGCTTCACATAAGAAGATATTATAACGAGTTTTCGGAGTATTATGTGTTCAGAAGAGAACACATTAGATCAGATGACATTACACTACATCTGATCCAAGATTACATTAGATAGGATAACCTACAATTGGATGAGATGGCTTACCTGAGTGTCTATGGTTGTGTATGGGTTGTTCTTGCGACTGGCATTGCCAAGGCATTGACATTCACTGTCTATTTGGTCATAGATGTGACCTATGGCACTGAACTCTGTATCTGCAGTCACCAACCCCACCTTGAACTGTTCATGGCTTGACAACAGACCCTAAAACACATCAATAATTATGTCAGTAACTACCTCAACATTTGTAACGGTACTGAAGTGACATATTTCAGATTTCAGTAAAGATGGAAGGGATTCCCAAAGGCTGGATTTCTAGTTTCACATGGTGCATCAAGATTCCTAGCCTGGATGTATTTCGCTAAACCAGTGGTGGCCAACCTGCGGCACGCGTGCCACTTGTGGCACGCCAGCCTATGATTAGTGGCACGCGGAGGACCTTGGAATTTTCTAAATGTTATGCTGGATGTTTTAGTTTAACACTTTATCTATATAGAATTTTAGGTGCCTCTGTAGTTCCATTGCTGCAGTGACCAAGGGCTTGGTTTATCGGCCTGACAGCTGCAGACAGACGCAGCACACGAGCTCGAAGAGGACAGCGGCAGGCTCATCAATCGGCGGGCAAAGTTCACTTTCTCTACAGCATAGTATTGTTATGCTGCAAGTCGAGCTTCTTCCCATTGTAAGGTCGTAGGATCGAACTAAGAAACAGACTGCATGAGCTTTTGAAATATATTATTTGTATTGGATACGTCTTTAGGATGGCTACTAACAAGACAGCTAGTACGTAGAAAAGAAAGTATGAAGATGACATACCGGTAGCCTTACGAGAGCTTAGCGTGAATTGGGAAGAACAGTATTTCTTTACTGTGGAAAAGTCATCCAAGCCTGTTTGTCTGCTGTGTAATGCAACAGTTGCGGTGCCGGGGGAGGGGGTATGTAAAAAAATCAACGTTGAACGTCACTTCAACCAACTACACGGGGACTTTAATGAAAAATACCCACCTGGGTCAGCTATCAGGACTGGTTTTATCAAGCAGAAAAGCAGATCTTTATTGGCACAACAGTCATTTTTTTCAGAAAAAAATGATGAATTGAAATCAATGGTCAAAACTTCGTGCGAGTTAAGTTTGTTATTGGCACGAAAGAAAAAGCCCTATTCTGATGGCGAGGAATTGCTGAAGCCGGCCGGCTTTGTCAATTTTTGCAAAAGGCTCAGGATCGAGATCCCAAAATCGAAGCAATGTCATGGCGACTAATATTGCCCCTGCACGCACCACGACCTTGAGGCGAATAGACGGAATGGCTCAGGACTTGTCGGAGCAAGTAAGTTCGTCATTGGAAAAGTGCCGTTATTTTTCACTAGCTATGGCCGAAAGCTGTGATGCTACCGATTCTGTACAGTCTGTTACTGATATACATTAGATGCGCGAATGCTAACTTTGACGTTATCCAGAGGTTCCTTAGCCTGCGTCAGCATGTCAATACCTCAGGATCAGACCTTTTTGAGCAAGTAAAACAGTGTGTCATAGAAAGCAATCTTGACTGGTCGAAAGTCGAGTGTGTGCACAGATGAAGCTCCTGCTATGACTGGCAAAAGAGTGGTTGTGTAAGTTCATTGAAAGAGTTTGTGGGTCATGCCGTATTAGCATTTCATTGCATAATACACCAAGAAAGTCTCTGTGCCAAGGTCTTGAATTTCTGTCACGTTATTGAAGCCGTCGCACAGCGTATTAATAAAATTCATGCGCGCGCTCTACATTGTTTAAATCTGTCGTTTGAACAAGCCCCTATTTTGACATCAGAACAGGTCACTAAGCTTCTTGCCTTGTATGTAGTGGCACGCAGGCGGTTAGATTGATATTTTGCGGCACACCATGCACAAAAGGTTGGCCACCACTGCGCTAAACCAATGTAATGTAATGTTAAGGAAACAATGAAGTAATTGTAATTGTAAACTTATACAGCACCACTTCAATTCAAATTCATCAGAGGCACTCCCGGCCCCCAATGTCGCAGAACTAGTGGGAAGTTTGTAGAAAAGAAAAGGAGACAGAGATGCTGCCATCAGAGACTGGCAGGTAGGGCATTCTACGAAGCAGGACCAACACCCATGAAGTACCGCACTTTGCAGTGACAGTCCAGGTCTTTGGAACGTGCTGCCGATCGCAGTGGATGGTGGCCAAGGACAATGGAAATTAGGACACCAAGGTCATTTAAGTAGATCGGGGTGCATCCAAGAACCAAGAATAGGATGTGCTGTAGAATTGGAAGTCAATGGAGCTGCTCTGGCATGAATGAGGACAGGTGGCCACACTCTGGAATGCCACCAATCAAACAAGCAGCAGCATTTAAGACTGATTGTGACTGGGTGCAGTTCAGTAGCAACAGTACTTTAAAGAATCATGAATTAAACCTAGCTATCCAACGAAATCATGAGATTAGCAGACTTTACACAAGAATAGCACAAACAATTCGAGTTTAAAGAGACAACTGCACTTCTGACTCAGAATCCAAAAACAGCACCACAATAATTACCTGACATCTTACCAGGCAGCATGGTGACAATGCATTAGTCTCTCACGTCCACGCTTAACTTCTGACATACCGCATCAAATTAAGAAATTAACATAAATTGGTAGCAGAGGCAAGCAAACTGAAACTAAATGCTTCCAGTCGATGAATACTTATGTAATCATCACCAAGATATTTCAACTAGAACTATAACAAAACTTCACCCTCACCATATCATGATCTTCTTGCTGATAGAATAATATACTCAATTTACAGATGATTTCATCAGAGGGCACAGGTTGAGCAAAAATTTCAAAACCTTTTGTGATCTGCCATGGGTAGGGAGTTGGACCCCTGACATCTTCCTATGGACCATCACTCGACTAAATGAGCTGCTTAATAAATGAGCATAGATCTACTTCAGTCTTCTGTACTGTAAAAGCTCTCAAAAAGCTCTATATAACGTCCAGATATAAGCATACTGTTTGTGAAGTGTTTGTGAAGTGTTTGTGAAGTGTTTGTGAAGTGTTTGTGAAGTGTTTGTGAAGTATTTGTGAAGTGTTTGTGAAGTGTCTGTGAAGTGTTTGTGAAGTATTTGTGAAGTGTTTGTGAAGTGTTTGTGAAGTGTTTGTGAAGTATTTGTGAAGTGTTTGTGAAGTATTTGTGAAGTGTTTGTGAAGTGTTTGTGAAGTATTTGTGAAGTGTTTGTGAAGTGTCTGTGAAGTGTTTGTGAAGTATTTGTGAAGTGTTTGTGAAGTGTTTGTGAAGTGTTTGTGAAGTGTTTGTGAAGTGTTTGTGAAGTATTTGTGAAGTGTTTGTGAAGTGTCTGTGAAGTGTTTGTGAAGTATTTGTGAAGTGTTTGTGAAGTGTTTGTGAAGTGTCTGTGAAGTATTTGTGAAGTGTTTGTGAAGTGTTTGTGAAGCGTTTGAGAAGTGTTTGTGAAGTGTTTGTGAAGTCTTTGTGAAGTGTTTGTGAAGTGTTTGAGAAGTGTTTGTGAAGCGTTTGTGAAGTGTTTGTATAGCACGTACTTCAACCTCTTCGACTGTGTGAACAATGAACATGTCCAAGAGATCTTCTTTTGCTTCGTCCATCCAGTTGTTGAATGGCTGCAACAATACATGCTAATAAAGCGTCTTAATTTGCTCAGTAAACTGCAATTTAATCAATCATTTGTGATCAGAGTCCTTCAAACAGACAGCTACATCAACAGACAGACAACCTATGTACTGCCAATCACGGCTGATTGTACTTAGCAAAGAACTAAAGAACCAAACAGATTATATAGACACTGTTAATGGCATTGTAAATAGATATATAAATACATAATTACGTATATACATACATATATATGTAAGTATGCATATGTGTAAGCATGTGTGTATGTATGCATTTATTGGCTAAATCATGTCAGAAGCAAAAATTCTTATGAGTGCTGCCAAATTGTTTTGCATCATCCTTGTAAAACGGCTCTACTATTAAGGTTTTGTTATAGTAATGGTATTTTATTCAACAATCTTCCAGGCTCTTTTCCCTAAATTCCCAGAACCCAGGGAACATATATTTAAACATTTAAGTTTAGGTATGAAAAACAGTACATTTTTACTTACCACAGCTCTTTTAGCAAACTCCAGGTGAAGTTGATCAATGGATTTCAGGATTTTTTCAAACTCCTGTTAAGACCACAAAATTAACGTTAAGCAACTCACCAGATTATAATGAAGCCAATGACAAACCTATGAGCACCTTGACAACTTGAGCTGCTGCCAGGCAAAAATAAGTTAATGTCTCCAGTGCCCAGGGTCAATGGATGATCAAAGAATCAGGAAAGGCAAAATGAAAGACCGCTCAAATGCTAAATTATAATTATTCTATGTCTGAACTTAGCAAAACTTCCCCAACATATAGGATTTTAACAACTAGTGTCACCATGGCTACTTTCAATAACCGGAATAATTTGGTATGTATGTAAGTATGTATGTATGTATCTTTGGATTCATCTCTTGCCAGTTCAGCTCCTTTGAAAAAGAAATCAGTATCTTCCTACTATGAGTATGAGATACTGCAGACTGTATCACTCTGCCTCTTGACAGGACTTCATCTGTCAGCATTAACCCTTTAATGATGAGCTGCAGTGGTTTTCCATCTATTTTTAAGCCTAATGTGTAAACGAAACGAAGCAGAAGATGTGAGCAAGACAGTCTTGCTCTCAGAGTAGTTGATACATGATCTGTAGATGAAATATCATTAGTAGCACTTGCCTGAAGCATAGCCTTCTGTTTCTGACTCAGTTCAACCAACTTCTTCCATTCGTCTGTGATCGACTGACTGCGCTCGGCAACAGACTCCTCACCACAACAGCCCAACGAACTGCAACAATCAACTTCTCAGTTCAACTCCCTACTTCTCTCTACTTATAAGAAAACTGATTATGACATGACAGACTGTGTAATGATCTAATTGAATCACTTCTATAGTGCTCTTATTATTATAACGCACAAGGCACCGACTGATGGTTACTTCAAGTGAAACGGTATTGAAGACTTACAATGCATTGCAGAAGTCCAATCAATAGGACAGGAACACCAGAAGTCAGGCTTACAGTGGGTGGTAAGCAAGTTGAAAGATATGAGTGTTAAGTTTAGAAAAGCATCCACTCACTCCCTCTGCTATATTATTGCACTTTTGGAAGGAGCTTGACAGGGGCATTATACAAGTTTTTCTATTACATTACATTATAGAGAACACACCCTTGTGCTAAGTTCTCCGGACAAAAGCACAAACATGTAACAAGACCAATTAAAGAACTCGACAAATGATCCCTTGGACATATGTACATGACACACCACAGTGGGACATGAAAAAACTGAACCTTTGGCACAGAAGCATACGACATTTCCAACCTAATCCAAATTCAATACACTAGAAACTTGTTACCTGTCTTTGAACATGCTCTCCTGTGTAATTCATATTGGTAATGAACACAAGTGGTTCCAATGGCTGAGTTAACAGATGGCACCAGTTTTACGGATATCTCAATGGATGTCGTCCAACCTGCTCTGCCTCAACCCTTCCAAAACAGAATTCATCATCCTGGGCCTTCCTGACCAAATCAAGAAAATACCTGACCTTTCAAGTTTCAATACACCTATCCACTAACTCTTCATCTCTTACCTTCACCTCTGACGCCCCTGTCCGCAATCTTGGTATTACTTTTGATTCACATCTCTTCTTCTCTAATCACATCTCCAACCTCTCGCGCTCCTGCTTCATGCACATTCGTGACCTCTGCCGCATTCGACCCATGCTCGACTTCAAAACTGCCTCCACCATTGCTACCTCCATTGTCCACTCAAAGCTCGACTATTGCAATTCCCTCTTTCTCAACCTTGAAGCCACACAACTAAAGCGTCTGCAGCTCATCCAAAACTCACTAGCCAGAGCCGTCACCAGAACGCCCAAGCATCATCATATCACTCCCATCCTCAAATCACTCCATTGGTTAAAAATCCCAGAGCGAATTCACTTCAAGGTCCTCTCGCTAACCTACAACTCCCTACAACACTCCCAGCCCAGATATCTCCGCGAACTCTTCACCATCCAGCCAACCCATTCTACCTGATCATCCTCCATTCTCACTCTTTCTAGACCCCGGCCACAACTCATCTCAAGTTCTCCAACCAGTGCATATTGTAACGGATTTGGACTACTGGGACCAGTAAGTAGGGTTCGTTGTGCTCGTGTGCTCCCGTTGCGCCCGTCGACAACAGTCTGACAGAATATTGTCTTGATTACTTCTGGCAAAATTTCTGATGACCTTTTTTTTTTTGCTTTTCCCCTTTTCAGAAAAGGACAACTGTCAGAAGCCTCCTATTAGTAACTACAATTCGAAGGGTAGTAGCAACCAGGAGCTTCTATCCCTATACAGGGCGGACGCAAGTTGAGCCCAGTGAAAAACAGGGGGGAAGTGTTTCTTTTCAAATTTTTTTATTACACTTTCTACAAGTTACAGAGTCTTCACCAGTGGCTTAACTAAGGGTTCGTGCGCCCGGGGGCAAGAATTTCCTGAAAATTTTGTTCTCACTTCCGCCAAATTTCTGATGACCTTTTTTTTGCTTTTCCCTCTGTTTCTCTGTTTTTCAACAAGAAACTTGTCAAATCTCATTTTGCGCCCCCCCCCTTGCCCGCGCCCCCAAGACTCACGTACAAAAGTTACTTTTTAAAACTATTTTTCTATTTTTACCTGATTTCTTTAACAAAAAACACATTTTCAGACCTAATTTTGCGCCCCCCCCCTCCTGCGCCCGGGGGCGGCCGCCCCCCTGCCCCCCCTCGTTACGCCACTGGTCTTCACTCACAGTCATGTGAAAGACCCAATTTCCTTGTATAAATTAGTGTGAACTGGCGACATCGTCTGATTAAGTCGCTCGATTTTGTTAACTGTAGCCTACTTAATGTGTTATGGAGTTCTTGCACTTAATTGCGCGACATTATCGTCTGCACAGTTGTGACAAAAATGAACTTTTACATTGGTTTCAACTTAAAAATATGCTTTCACTTAAAAGCTGATACAACGAACAAAACTGGAATATGGGAGGGGGAATTTTGTCCGGGGGATTATGTCCTACACTCGGTCCGGTAGGGGGGATTGAGCCCGGTTGTTGAGGGGGGATAGAAGCCACTGGTAGCAACTTTCTCACAAATTTTTCGAGGAGGGGTAGTAACGAGTGTTTTCCACCAAAAAGAAAAGGGTACATACACACAATAAATTCGACTATTCGTGATGCTTTTGTTTCACACACTACCCCCCTTTATTACGCCGCTGACTAGTCGGACAAAGTCTCCTACTGTAATTCCAATGTTATGAAATTAGAGTATTACCTATGACAAATCACCAAAACTACTGGGACATATCCTAAAACTACTGGGACATATCCTAAAACTACTGGGACATATCCTAAAACTACTGGGACATTTGTCCCAGTAGTTAAACAGTTAAAATATGCACTGTCTCCAACCGAGCAATATCCAACACTGCACCGCGTCTCTGGAACGATCTACCTCCTGAATTCCGCACTTTTTCGGTTCCTCCACCATCATCACCAATCATCCACCATCATCTGCCTCAGGCTCCTCTATCCATCACCCCCAACGCTTTCCACTCGAAACTAGTCTCTGCTTTTCAAGAACTCTTATCCTGACTCATCTGATCCTGTACCTTCCAATCCTCGACCTAAAAGACACCCGCCTTAACATCTGCTGTGCCCTCTCTGATCCTCTGGAAACCGGACTCGGACCTCCCTCGGACTACTCTTTTGGACAACCCCTCTGACTAGACGCAGCGCTCGTGAATAAGCTGGTGCCCTGCGCTTGGCTTTCGAGTGGCGCTTTAGAAGTTTGGAGATTACGATTACGATTATTTACAGTGTGGTAAAAGACCGCAATAGATGCCATTAGCAACTTCATTTTCTTGTGTGTGGATGGTCAACATCCATGTAAAGCATTCTCTACACTGATTATTAATATACTATTGGTGAGATTAACAGATGGCAAAGGAGAGGAGTTTCCATTCACCCTTATATGCTGAAAATAAGAAACTGAAGCTGCTAAATGAAGTATTCAAAATTGCCATCTTTTACCATACTGTAAATAACCATAAAACCTTTCTCGATCTGACTTCTCCAGATTTCAACCTTCCATTGAAATTGATCTGGCTAAACACGAGTAAATAAGCTAGGAAATTTCCATCAAATTACATTATTGCACAGTTAATAGTTATATCAACTACAAAGAACAAGTTAAAGCTGAGAAACTTCTCAGCTGTTTGGCCAAAGAAAGAAGACTTACATGAGCTCCTGGGCAATTGCAGATAGCTGTTCAACGCGATCTTCATGTGCTGTTAAGTCACTTTCAAAGGCTTCATGTTTCTTCATGATCGCCTAAAGAAAGCAATCATGACAGTTCTATTGTCTAAACAATTCAGCATCTAGGAATCCCGAACATCTTACACTGAAATGCTGCATATAGTTGCATACAATTGTGAATACATAGCCATATCTATACAGCTACATAAGTATGCGTTTGTATATATTCTATGCAGCATTTCAAGAACATATCAACATTGCTATCTCACAGATCTAAAGAGGTGTTTCCTGTGCATTAGCTGGAACAGTCTGTCAGAAAGTAAGTCCAGTGCATCACCTCTTTTCTCATTGATTGCCTACACAAACTGCTGACCAGATTAAGCCACAGAGACTGGAAACCGATGTAGGACGTTTAACTGCAGCAATTTAAGGAGATCCCAAGCTCTACATATGTTCATTATAACACATTTCTACTGCACCACCAACACACACAGTGAACAACAGTGCATTACACTTTCAGTTGGTAATTCGAGCAAGTGCCTCTGTAGCCTGTGCTTGTACAATAAAACATCCCTCATTTCCTGTGGGGCTACATGTACAGAGATGCAAATATGCAATCATCTCTATGCACACTGTTAGATATTCACTGTAAACCAAGGTGGAAACAAACTCTGCACAAACCTTGATTTCATTGAGGCTCATTTTGGCAAATTCATTCTGTCGCAGGTTTTCCTCTTTGCCTGACGACCAGTTCTCATGGACGCTGCACTTGACCTTGAACTTCTGAACCAAGTGCTCCAGCCGCTCCAGTCTAAAGAAAGAGAACAGAATCTGGCCAAAGTGCTCTTCAAACGTCCTTAGGAGCAACTGTGCAGATACAATCAACCACTGACTACAGCTGGATTGGTATGTAAGAAAAATGCAAGATATCAATTCATTCAATCAATCAGTCAATCAATCAATCAATCAGTCTGACATAGAATGGAACATAGAATAGTTAATTAACGCAGAGAAGAATAGAATAAGAAGCAGCAGAGTCAGACTATAAGGACCGTCTAAGTAGGATGGCCAGCAGCTGCGGTCAGTACAAATGTATATCTGTGCATATCAAACCTCTGTAATTCTGAGAGCATCCACTCCTCAAATCCCTTCTCTGCCTTCTCGAGCTTCTTCCAAGCAATGGTTATATCCTGCAGACATAAAAATCAGACCGACTGAAATGATTCTGCCTGGTTGGCCATAGGTGCTCTGCGCTGGCTCCCAGGCCAATCATCAACTTCAAGTGAAGTGAAATAAGAAAGCAATTCTACACCATTTCGCATAAAAGTAGCGGAACCAGTTTGTACAAGGCATCATCGAAATAGCTCATTCTGACTGCACGAACAAATACAATACAAATACAGATGACCTTTTCAGATAGCTTATCCTCCATAGGAAGCCTCCAGGTCTTACAGACTGAACTTCTGGATATTGACCAGATTACGGCTTAGTTTTGGTGTGCCATCGGTTGATACCTTGTGCAATAGACACTTGTGCTATAGAAGTTATAAATTACAATACACCAAAGGTTGGTGAGTCAGCAATAACGGTACTAAAAGACACAGCAAAATGGAACTATTTTAAGAAGGCGACTTTGATAAATATGACTGTGCTTCCAAGAGGTAGGACATTCAAGCATTTAACAAACAGAAAACATGTACGCTACTTCTTCCTTTTGTCACCATCAAAGTCTAGATGCATAGAAGTCAAAGTGGTAGGACTTGAAAAGCAGTCCTATTAGTTTACATGACAACTAAATTAGACACAATGAGACATGCAGCCCAAAAGCACCTGTTAGCAGAGGCAGCCCAAGTACTAATGAACAGCCACTATAGTTAAAATCTATTCATCACATTATGAGTCATCCCAATGCAGTGGAAATTTTACTTTTTCTGTCAAAAGTATTGCTAAATTTCCACTTGTGCTTCTGAGCAGTTTTCATCTTCATCCTTTAACGACGAGTTGCATTGGTTTCCCAGTCACTTTTAGTACATGCTCATCGTTAAAGGGTTAAAACACACTGGACAGATCCCTGACTGCATCCAAAACAGATGCAGCCACAGACTTACAGATACCAGTTTTCCGTTAGTCGGCATATACGCCGGTCGATTGCTGAGTCTCAGTCTCGTCTGAAGAGTGTTGAAGGTCGTCTCCAGTTTCGCCTTTTCCTCCAACCGCAAAGGCTTCTGCTGACTACGATAATTGCGGAATTCCTCCAGTTTCTGCTGGGTCAAAGGTCGCGATTTCATAACAGATCGATCTTCCAACCATGGTCGTTTACTCTCAATCCACTCCAGAAGCTGTAACATAAAGTAATAAAAGCTACATTGCACTACGACTGGGTATCTACCCAGAGGCAGGCACACCCTTTCTTCTGCTGGCCCTCAGCTCTACAGATAACTTATGCTATTATGAATAAACACATCTTTCTAGAGTATATTTCCTCCATTCCTCTGTGGGTCACACTTCTAAGGTTCAACAGCATAGTGGGGAAACAATTTCAGGGGGGTTTCCATTGGACATGGTCGCAGAGTAAGGGGTCAGTTTTGAAAAGTCAAGTGTTTTTCATGACTCATATATTATTACAGTGGTGATTAAGAAATTCTCTGAATAGATTAGATTTGATGTTCCTTAAAACAAAGGCAAAGTAAGCAGAATGTGTGCATATAATTAGGACATTTTCACATCCATTTGTCCAGAATATTTCAAAAGTATAATAACATCCGATGTACGCTCCTGCAGAAAAGACATGTCCCAGGATCGTGATGAATATAATATATGAATACGCAGTAGTCGCTCAAAATCTGAATGCGTGGTTTGTCAGAGAAATGTGTGCACTTTCATCAGACTTACATTGCTGGTCAAGCGCTCATAATCCTCCATCAGTTGTTCATTATCCTGATTCACTTTCAGCACCTTACAGATCCGATTGGCAGCCGTCACAGCCTACAAATCACACAGATGAAATCATTCACATATAATTACATGTAACTTACTTTCTTATTGTGCTCAATAACAGCAATTCTTAATCTCACTGGGAATGTTACAGATAATGGAATGAATTCTAGTAAAGAGGTTAGTTGAGTGTGGAGGGTGATGGGAGGCACCATCTCCCTGATAAACAGCTGTGCACCCAGCAGGAGGGATGGCAAGGCCCCTCAAAATACATGCAACATAGTGGAATTCCTAATGATAACATGGAAAAGTCACTTTTGTTTTGCTACAGCCAGACTGTGTATATGTAGCTCATGGTTTTAAAGGCAAGATATTCATCAGCATACGTGGTTCTCAAATGATGGCAGCACAAAGAAGGCGGTAATCACATCCAAGTTAACACCAGATGGAAGGCAGATACCAACTGTAGACATTGGTGCAAGCTTCAGTGTGACTTTGATCATTGAGCGCTTTTTGCTACAAGTTTGACCAGGCTGAAGACTAACAAGACTCGTTCAAAGGCAGAAGATTCAGAGGCAGAAGACCTTGTTATGCTGTTTGGGATCTGAATGACGGTAAAAGGCTCCAGACATCTGTAGAATAATGCCAGATGCTCGAGGAGAGTGGAGAATAATCGCAGAAGACTGGAGAAGAGTGATAAAATTCTACAAAGGCAAGGGCAGCAGGAGAGAATGCAAAAACTATTGTAGAATGGTGTTTACAGACCTTCTGCCTGTGCCAGAGAGAGTCTTTGCATGCATTGTTTTAGGAGAGACCTGCTTCTGGAGAACAGGACATGGATGCAAAGAGGATTTACTCCAGACAGGATTTTCACCTTCACAGTGAATGCTATTCATAACTACCCATGATATTGGTAGTCCTCCTATGAATAGTTCACTTTAAAGAAATCAACAGACAGGAATTATCAACCTAGGATTACTTGGACTTGAGTCGTGGAAAAGGATCTTGCAGATCTAAATTTCGGCCTTCACACAGCATGAAGGCAGGCTGAAGACAGAACAGAGTGGCTTTGCATCGCTCAGCTGAGAGAGAGAGAGCTTTTAATCTTAGTCACACTCTGTACATGACAATCCATCAGGTTACCAACCATGACAATACTGATCATCAGGTCAGCAGTAAGCAGCATATGCAAGGTTAGTTCAAAAGTGAGATTATTTTTGAGCAGTATGGCCCATACAGCCCAAGGCAAACATGCTTTTAAGACATTGAAATTTCAAACAAAGAGATAAGTGTACATAACATAAACAGACTCCACCAGTGTTTCTGTTAGAGAACAAAAATGGAACACTATATGCAGTCCACTACATTTTCATGAAAGTAAAATAAAGCTCGAATGTTCTACAATTTACTTCCTAGCTTGTGCCAGCACAATATTCTAGGGCTGCTTAAACAGAGACAAGGGCTACAAAACAACTTGCTCGGGGTCATTGTTATACCAAGTCCATTCAGCGCAACCACAATCAGTGAATAACAGACCAAGTGCGTAAGTAAACAGACCACAGTGTTGCATAGTGCATGATAAGTAATTGGCGGCTGATCTTATTTTACATTATTAGTAACTGACCTTTTGTGCACCAGAGAATGCGTGATAATAGGATGAAACGTAAGCCATGACACATCGTTCATCAGGCTTGGCAGTGTTGATTATATCTGAAATTACAGACAAAACTTCCTCAACATCAACCAAACACAAGTGGATGGTTTACACACTGCATTCACTGATTCTACACAACCTCTCAAGTAACAAATGTTAGTTACGAGTATGATAAAACGTCCGGTTACATCAAACTTTAGTTCTGAATAATTATTCCATGATGAAAACTTATAAAATAGAATCCTAAATTTGTAAATAACTAATGTTAACACAAGAAGAAAGAGGCTCAGAAAGTGGGAACCTTGAGAAATCTCTGTGCACTCAAACTGACTGATGACTATAGTCATTAGATACTGCCTCTAAATCAGTGAAATACCGCAGCTGAGGACCAAAGAGTGGCAGATGAACATCTTTTCACATGGAATTAAAACTAAGTTGTTCAAAGTGATGTACCTTCTGGATCTAACATTCGTGGAACGTTCAGATGCTTTTCAGCCACATCAAACGCCGTACTCAGATTCTCTGATGGATTCTCCTACAACAAACAATGGCTGATAAACAGATCAACAGTTAGAAGAGTCAAGTCCTTCTTCACTCCTTCACCCTCTGCAGTCAGTCAGCTGATTAGCCAGTCATCTGAGCGCTTTACATATAGTGCCTTTTAGTTAAATCCCAAAAGTGCTGTCTACATAATTATGTTAAATTCATCAACAACAAAATCTTCTTCAGTACATATTATAATGCTCAGATAACTAGAAGTGTCATCACTGACTGGCAGGCTCTCTCTGTCTCTCTTTCTGTCTCTCTTTCTCACACATACACACACGCACACAAACACACACACAATTCCCATTAAGCATTGATACAGTTGACATAGTCCCTGGACCGTGACATTGAATCAAGGATGCAGAACAGTGGTGTGGTCTTTGACTTTACAGAAATGACCTGGAGATTAGGAGAATTTATCATTACTGATGATGCAGTTGGAGGTAAGGAGCATGCAGAGGCAATAAGGACATAGATACCTGTTCACCTACTACATGCTCCTATCAGACACGCCGTCCTCAGGTTGAAGGATGTTTTGCTCAGAGCACAAACATGACAACAGCAACAACAACCAGACAATAATTCTTTACCCATATTATGGCTTGACAACAATTTGTCAATTTGACATGAAGCAAAGGGTTTCAACTCCAGATACAGAGGTAAAAAAAAGGCAAAGGTATTTTGTGATCAGTCACTGTATGGACCTCCTTCTCCTCACAGTTATCATCCAGAGACCAAGTGCACATACTGAAATATCCTTTCATTCATTCTGTTTACTGACAATGTTCCCATTGACAACATCATACGCATATAGAAACACGTTGGTGTACAAAGATATAGGGGATCTTAGGGGATCACATGTGTCAAAACATCATATCATCTAACACCGCTTGACTTTGACACAAACAGAGCCAGAACGAACAGAATCAAGAAAAACTTACCACGCAGAATGATGCTCATAATTATTATATGATTCGTTCGCAGAACATTTATTTATTTTGTATTTTATTTCTTACACGTCTCTTTCAGCAGGAAAACAGTTGTAATCAACCATTGATGTGATAGAGAACTCTGAAGATAGTATGTTAACATGAAAGAAAAGTTCAGACAAATTTGGCAGATGAAGGGTGTGGCCAGGATTATTTAATTTATATGCATAAAGAAAAGTAAAATCAATAATAAAGTGCATATGAAGATAAACTTAAAACAAACAAATAAATAAATAGCTGTTAGTAGAAAAGAACTGTGATAATATTATAAAATTTCCACGATGGCTGACCACATCTTAGAGAAATGAAGGACTTACTCGTGACAACGTCTTGTACTGAATCAGTTCCGGTCGATGTTTGTGGATAAGAGCGCAGAATGCAAGGCCATCCTTAAAACTAAAAGTACAAAAAATTGCTTTATTTCGTAAAAAGCATTTATATAGTGCTTTTAAAGACATACATATACAAGCCCAGTCCCAGAAATAGAGCAGTTTTTCAGCAATGATGAAAAATTAGGCAGTTAATGAAAGGTAAAACTTTGTTTCACTTTCAATGTTGTCATAAATGTTAAATTAATTTTCTCTTTTCTTACATGACATGTAACACAGTTCAGCGACATTCAGCTGACCAAGTCCTCTTCAGAAACATCTTAAATAATCCTGGCCACACCCTACATGACCTACTCCCCCTGTCCATTGTACATAACCGTGTTCTCCTTAGATCTGTAGATCTGATTCCCTCACCAGGTGGGTTTCTTAGTCAGGATGCTGTACAGTTAGACTTGTATTTTGTAGAACTTGACTTCATTTTGTTCTCCTAATTATCATTTCTGTATACCACAATTAATTTTAACTTTGTATGCACAGCACCGAGTATTTGCTTGCGTTTAATAAAGAACACACTTAATCACTTATTTACTTACTTCTTATCTGTCACTAATTACTCTCCTGAATAAATTCGATCACAACTGAATCAGTCATCTTGAAAAGGGGTTTGAACGTCCAGACCACTGAAATCTGACTGGTTCCTGTAATTCTATATTTACAGGAAGTGCATTCCAGTTGTTTTGGTAACTTAATACTACCGGCCGGATAAGATACATAACTCCAAATTGTCACCATAACATAACATTCTGCTACATCCTTCAACCAATAACTGTGGAAGTAGGTCAGCTCATTGCAGAACCTACAGTTTGCTTCTCAAGTAATGTTGACTAGTGACTGCTCGGTTGGTTGACTGGCCCACTAACTCACTCTAATCTAATCTAATCTAATCTGTATTGCCATAGTCGTAATGCACAAAGCATCATTAATGGTTAGTTCAAGTGAAAATGTAGTAATAGCCTCGGAGAAGACTGACATGTCCAACTCTTGAACAGGTGAATGATATAAAAGTTCTAACTAAGAGAACGTACAGAACTGAGAAGTGAATAGGACACCAGAGATGGGTAACTAATCGATTAGATTCTAAACGAGTAGCAATTTAACTAATCGTGCCCTCCCTCCCTCCTTCCCTCTTCTGGCTTAACTGAATATCGACATAATTAATTACATTTATTCCTTTCTCTGATCAAATTCTTATTAAATTCTGTTGATTGATGAGACTTACCTGAGATGAAAATTCTGTACATGAACGTTTTTATAAGGAGCTGTTTTTCGCTGGCACCACAACAACAAACCTTCCTTTGCAGTCATTTCTAGCAATTAACAGAATAAAACAAACCAAAATTCTATTGTAGGCTTTGTTTACCCCATCATAATTACACATTGCCCTAATGTAACAACAAGGCAGTGCCATAAACACCTTAATATGGTGGCAGATATACAGGGTTAACAGTGGAGCAGCCATCCGGTTATTAATCACAGGTGCAGCGCTCTGTGAATTACTTAACCCTGCGACTACCACTGGGGTAAAAAATGACCCCACAGGTAGTTTGCATTAGTGCTGCTCACCCCCCCATAAGAGATATCTCAACGAAATTTTATGACTTTATAGGTATTCCTGTTTTGTACAAAATTCCAAGTTTTATTTGACATTTTCTAACACCAGGTGGCGCAGGTATTCCATTTATACACTGAGTACCCGTGGGGTTGTTTTTAACCCCAGTGTAAACTGATTAATTCTGGCATATGTAAAAATAACAAAATGTTTTTTATTGAGCTAACATTTATTTTAAAAGTATTTTTAACAAAGATCAACTATTATAAATTGTTTACATGGTATATTTATCACAAAAATGATAACAGTCCGCTAACAGGTGTCCAACTGGTTATGAGTAAACCAATTCTATAAGAAACTGAAGTGGATAAATAAGAAAGATAGTGCCATCTATGGTGAAACATGGAGTGATATTTCGGACAAGTCAAGAAATGAAGCAGTGCAGCAGCAGTTGCAGAGTTTAGACAATGTTTCAACGACAGCGTGACTAGAAATCGGTTCCAGAAAATATCACTAATCTGTAACTATTAAATTAAAAATTCATTCATTTCAACAGCCTATACATGTTCCAAGTACTTTACTAATAATTGCTTTCATGGCAATAAATAAAAATGCAAAAAACAAATAACTTATTGTAAAAATTGTGTTGGGGTCATTTTTGACCCCACTGGTACTCAGTGTAACAAAAAAATTCTGGTAATCTGAGGGTTAAAATGCGCTCTATGAAAGTGTTCTCATACATGTATACATACATGCGGTAAAAGTGTGGGAGCAAAAGTATCAAGAAAAGACTCACTGAGTTGACAACTAGCAAGGGTTAGCACTCTGATTGCTCCTACCTTCAACTGAAATGTCTTGGATGGCAAATCGAAGAATTATGGTCCATATCATTCCCAGGGTCATCTTCAAATTACCATCGACTATTTCTGAAGACAGCAACAGTTCAGAAACAATTAAGCTAAAACTCCTACAAGCATTTGATTCAAACAGAAATAACTATGAACACTGTTATATTATAAGGGCAGCAATGTTGACATAATATGCAAGGAATCACTTCTAAGGAAACTGCATGAATCCTACCTCACAATATTTTAGACAGAAACAGTGAAACCTCAGAGACCATCAGACAGCATCTCACTAATTTCAACTGGTTCTGTAATAAATGCAAACAGTAACTTACCTTAACACCCATTGTTAAAGACTTCAACTCTGAAACACATCTTTTGCTACCTGCCTGGGGTAAGGAGACTTAGATCAGAACAGTCCTCAGTCAGAGGAATAATAATGTGTCTTACCTTCAGCACCGACTGAGACGAGTTTGACCCCTTTGCTTTCGATGAAGCTGAGCGCTTTGTTGACGTTGGCGATCATGTGGAAGCGCAGTCGACCTTTCTCCGGCCGAGGCAGCTGCTCACCTGCGATGACCTCCAACAGCTGCATCAGCTTCAGGCCATCTCTAAAGTCCTGCCCTATGTCGTCTACCTGTGCATTCACCTGGCGCAGGTGCGAGTTGCACCAAGCGGTAAACGTCTACAACCAAACAACAGCTTTTCATTGTCAAGAACAACAAAAAATAACAACCAAACAACAGTTTATATAACAATAACCAAACAACATTTCGTACAGTAACAAGAACCAAACTACAGTTCAACAACAATGACAAAAAACAACAGAAAATGCATGAGATACACTATTTACGATATGTATCTATTTATCAATTGTTATTGTTGCACAATGACTGGTGACATCTGATTACAAGGAATCAACTGATGGCACTGAACAAACTTTTCTATTTAAGGAAACACTGAGATGTCTGAAAAATCAGTGCTTTTGAGTGGATTTTCAGAGAGGTAGTAATGTAGCTGAGCAGAATCCTAACATTCTGCCTGGCTACAGTGAACACTTTCGGCCAGACAAGGTGAAAGTTACAGTTGACAGATGTGTGTGCTTGAAATGGCCGCCATGCTTTATGAGTGGAAAGTGTATGTCTCAAAACAGTGCCCAATCACTAGTTATCACAGGGAAAGAGCTGCACAGCTTATCCTCCTCGGATAGTACCCGGTGCAGAGCGAGTCAACTCCATCCGGGTACTGGGAGTGACCATCAGCTCTGACCTCAGCATGACTCCACATCTTACAGAGGTACTCTCGTCCTGCGCGTCATCTATGTACGCTCTCCGAGTCCTGCGATCTCACGGCCTCCCCCCTCCCGCCATCCATGTGGTCGCAAGAATGACCACAGTTGCATCCTTGATGTATGCATCGCCGGCTTGGTGGGGGTTTACCCAGGCACGCGACCGGGCCAAGATCGAGAAACTTCTGGACAGGCTAAAGCGAAACTGGTTTCTTCCTCCAAACGCCCCTGCAGCGGAGCAATTGGCCGTCGCGGCCGATGATTCCCTGTTCAGCGCCATAACATCTGACCCGCACCACGTGCTAAGAAGATTTCTTCCCGAGTCTCGAAGTCACAGCTACAACCTACGAACACGGGCCCACGAGTACAAACTACCACCGAAGGACAATAGAAATTTTATACCACGACTCCTGTACAAGAACATGTATTGACAATATTGAATAACACCCGGGCGGGATTGACTGTTTGACCACATGGCTTGTCGACCTAGAACTATCCGAACTCTATGATTATCTGTTTCAGTTTGCGGTTTTGTCAACCTGAATTTCTATTAAACGAATATTTGAAGATGATGATCACACATTGCTTCCCAAACTTAGTTGTGCATCAAGGACATAATTCACATGAATTGTCCTTTAGTAGATCAATTAGTTGGTCACATGCAAATTGCTAGATGGGATGACTTACTTGTTACAGGGCCGGGATGGGGACGAGATTGTCTCCCCCACGTCACTCTCTAATGATGACAAAACGAATACAAGTTTGTGTTTAGTGAAAGTTGGATCAGAAGCTAACAATAAACCATGTGGACTGCAACTTATGGGAAAGAACTGTGGGAAAGAAAGCAGCTTGTGCATGAAAATTCATTGGTTACTAGTTATTGTTGTAGTGCAACATTACACATCAACTTGTAACACATCAAACAATGATAGAACAGTGCTACTACTAGTTAACATCTGATAGCATATAATCAGTCGTATATCTATGTTGTCCTACATTGTCGGAAAGCAGCTTGTGGTAAAGAAAGCAGCTGATGGGGAGGCTGAGATGCTGACAGTATCTACCACCTCAATCACCCAGCACGGCAGAGATGGCAGTGGAAGCTGATGAACACTTATTTAGTTCCGTGCATAACGATGAACAACACATACTCCATCGGCTCTTCCCCCACCTCGCCCCTCCTGTGGACATGCACTCCGTTTTCGGCCCATGGCTTCTCTCTGCCGGACAATGAAAATCACAACTTTATTTCTAGAGTCTTATACAAAAACTGATTAACCTCCCTCTGCAAAATCACCCTAAATAAACTAAATTAAATGATGCTCAGATAGGATAAGGTGACATACAAATGAACACATATATAAATCTACAACTAGCTAATGTTACCAGCTACATATTGTCAGTCTTGTGTTCTGAATACACGGAAATTGATTGATTGATTGAGAATTTGAGTAATCTGAAGGTAAATATATTAAATAACATAAATCGCAGTTGTTATTTTCAGGACTATCATGCACGAAGTCTGTCAAAGTTTCTATAAACTTCCTAACTTCCTACTCGTTTATCAGCACGGTCTGTTGTGTTTGCAGACTGATAATGGTGAGATGTCATCGTGAAACGTATCATATTATGGGAAAACAGGTCGTCAAGGGTCAACACTGCTTCAATGCAAACCATGGTGCATTCAACTACACCACAGTCAAGCAACACTACGAAAACCCAATGTTTGACGAGACCGTACCAGGATGCTCTGACATTTTGGGCCAACCGGCGATCATTATAACCTGCTGACACCTCTGGCGGAAGATTTAATTGCTGTGCCAGAATCACAGGCCCATGCGGAGGGAATTTTCTCCCTCTGTGGCCTCTTGACTGTGGGACGCAGAAATAGAAACAGCCAGAACCTAGAGAAGACGGTTTTTGTGAAACTTAATAAACAACTTGTGAATTAAAATGTTGTAGTGCAATGTCACTCATCGATTTGTAACACATTAAACAATGACAGAACAGTGCTACTACTAGTTAACATCCGATAACATATTATTAACATATTATCAGTTTATCATATATGTTGTCCATCAATGCAAAAATTATATCTATGACATTTCTATGTAGAAACTGAAACTGAAATCTTCCAGTAACGGAAATGAAAATGAAAATGATTTCAAAACTGAGGGTGTAATAAAAACTGAAATTATTTCAAAACTGAAACTTGAACTGAAATAGAAATTACAGAACCAAAACTGAATAAAAACTGAAACCATAATTATTTTCAAAACTGAAATATCACTGCTAAACCCTATAAATAAATAATCAATTGAAGGCACAGCATGTCTCGACCAAACCTCTAGCCTATAAAATTGGTCTGAATACGATCCTTTCTTGTACATTTTGTGAACTATATAAAAGCTGCTTTACAAATATAAAATTCCATGGCAATTGCTCTGCAAGTCTCCTTTCTGAATACAGTTTCCATCAACATCATTCCTCAATGAAGTTAAATTTCCCTTGAAATAATTCATCACAAAACATGTCCTCTGGAATATTTGGCATACGTAGAACTTTTCTAATTACAATTTCAGCTTTCATAGCAACAGAAGCTGTTGTTCTTCTGCCGTCCTGCTTCTCTGGCGCACTTACTTTCCTCACCTCCAGTGAAGCAGGAGTAACTGACAAGGATTTTGTTTGGGATCATAGTTCAATGCTTACATCTTCAATGCTCTGCTATTGACCTTCAGATGTAAGAATGAGTTCTTATCAATAAGCATAGAGACAGAAGCCCTAATACACTGCAGGCAGGACACAAAGTGTGCTACCAGTGTGGATAAACGTCACCATCATGTCAGGTTATAAGACATTTTTGTGTTTTGTCATGGCAACTGATATAGCCAAATGGCTGACTACTACTGTGGCCCAATATGAGACAATGCATGTCTGTGAGCCACACATAGTCTGCTGATGGACAACATGACTTAAAAGTGTGAGTAAAACAGAGGTAGGAACTGGCATCCATTCCATGAATACTGCACAATCTATGCCATGACAATAATGAAGTGAATGCCATCAATCAAGGTCAACAGTCTTAAACACAGAAAATGATTGTATCACACTCCACAGAAATTAGCAACCTTCAGCTTGCCATTTCGAAGTGATGTCTCCAGCTTTTGTCAGTTTACTATCAGGACGCACACATGCGTCTCTCTTCTTAACAGTCATTCCAAATACATGTGCTGTTTAAATTTCACCACATCAGATTACAATTACAGTAGTTTGTTAAGTATAACAATTAACAAAGTACTGTCGTATATATATGACTTATTGAGAACTTCTCAGAAATCAATCTGACAGAAGCAAGATCTATATTTTACAACTACTTTTTATATTAGTGGCATATTCCTTCCTGATTGCTTTAACATTTTAATCATGAGCTGCACTGGTTTCCCCGTCCAGTCAATCATCGTTAAAGTGTTAAATAGGTGATTCAATGGCACTGGTGTCTAATGCAGAGGGCATATACTGATGGTCCACTACATATAAACAAAGAAACTCAGATCAATTTGCAGATCAGTCCACTCAGATGGAAAGTGCATTGTTGACAGAAATAAGTCATGCTGGATATTAAACATTTGGATCAGTAAGCTTTTGGTCACAATGTCTTAAGTTAAACTGCCCTTAAAATTGCAATAGGCTATGCAATTAAAGAACTGAAGAAGAAACTGAGTATTTATCACATGTGGTCAACAGTCTGACACTTAAATTACAAAGATTATGGGCAATTACAGGACAATTGATAATGATGACCAACATGTTCATTCATTTCTTTACAATTCATGGTTGAGCCAAGTAACCTATAACTATGGATGGTCTGGTTTAGGATTGCAGTTGTCATGTGTGTGCGCATGTGTTTCAGCCTCAATTTCCAGCACTGCACAATTCTAAACCATTAACCCGGCCAATCGCAATCACAGCCCTCACAGTAACTGTAATTCCCAAACCCAAACCATGCTCCAAAGTTCCAATTCTACTGTGCCTTTGCTGGTAGTCAAATACAGAATATTCTTACTTACTTACTTAAACCCTAACCCATACAATACAATACAATACAATTAGACATTTATAGCGCGCTTTAACAAGACAAGTCTTGCACGAAAGCGCGTTTGCGCTGTGTTCTTAATCATAGTATAATGAGAATAGATGAGTTTTTAGTTTTGATTTAAATTGCGTAACAGATGAAGATTGACGGATTGTAGCTGGGAGACTGTTCCATTCTTTGGGTCCAGAGACAGCAAAAGCACGATTTCCAAACTTCCTCTTTGTGCGAAGAACGGTAAAGTCTCCTCGTGTGGCCGATCTGAGTCCTCTAGGATTTGAAGCAGAGCATGGCACGACCATGGATTTCATATATGAGGGGAGGTTCCAGAATGGATATGATACATGAGGAGGGAGATTTTGAAAGCGATACGGGCGCGAATGGGAAGCCAGTGTAGTTGTTGAAGAGATTGTGTGATGTGGTCTCTGGGACCAAGACCTTTTATTAGGCGAGCTGCGGCGTGCAGAACAGATGTTAGAGGCTGTAGCGTCGATGTGGGAAGGCCAGATAGGACGGAATTGCAGTAGTCGATGCGAGAGATGACAAGGGCTTGAGTAAGAATACGGAGGCAGGTTTCATCCAGGCAGCGTTTCACTTGTCTAATTCGGCGAAGGTGGAAATAGCAGGCTCTGGCAATGGAGGAAATATGTTGAGTCATATTTAGATTGAAGTCTAGCAACACTCCAAGGTCGCGAACCACTTCTGAAGGTGGAATCGAACAGCTTGAGTCAATGTTAAGTATTTTCAGTGATTTATCATCATCCAGATTGTTCCGACGGTCGAACCAAATGAGTTCTGTTTTCGTAGTATTTAGTTTCAAACGCATACATGCACACCAGGATTGAATATCACGGGTGCATGCTGCAATTTTGATTTTAATGTTTCCGATGTTTCTTCCAGAGAGCTTTATGTAGAGTTGGGTGTCGTCAGCATATAAGTGGATCAGAAGACCATGTTGCGAAGCAATGTTGACAATATTGGAGGTGTACAGAATGAAGAGAAGTGGACCAAGGATGGATCCTTGGGGTACGCCGAAGAGGACCGTGAAAACTTTTGACGAGTGTCCACCAAATTTAACACTGTGAGATCTTGAGGAAAGGAACGAAGCAATCCATTGAACAGCTAAGGCAGTAATACCGAATTGTACTTGTAGAATTTTGAGAAGAATGGTATGATCCACGCAATCAAAAGCGGCGGAGAAATCCAATAAAAGTAGCGCTGTGATGAAACCAGAGTCGAGAGCCAGGACGATGTCGTTGTAGACTTTAATGACCGCGGTTTCAGTAGAGTGATGACGACGGAAGCCAGATTGAGTCGGTGGAAGCAGATGATGAGATTCAACGTAATCTGATAATTGTCTGTGAATAACTCGTTCAACCAGCTTCGAGATGAAAGACAGGTTCGAGATGGGACGATAGCTGGCCGGGTCTGTTGGATCGAGTCCCTGTTTCTTGATACGTGGTCGAATGATGGCGCGTTTGTGTTTATGTTTGTGTTTACACAAACAAACCTTACTTCATTAACCGGCTGAATCTTGGAATTGACGAAATTGTGAATTTGCTTGATGCCAAGTGCATTATGATGGCGCTACAGAAGTTCTACTATCACAGCCGTTTAGAAATCGTAACTAATGATGATAAATAATCCCAACCACGTTTTTAGCTGCCTCCCAAACCCGGAACCCCACCGTTCGCCCCTCACACCATATTCTTGCGTTCCTAGAAATGTCTCTATGGGTCCGTTGTGTCGTGAGATGGGAGTGAGTCATCTGTCTATGTACCTTCTGCTGTAGTTTCTCCCAGGCGGGGTCTAGCAGACCGTCGTCGTAAATGGCGTGAACGCTTACATCGCTCATCTTGGCGTCTTCCAATCGGACAACACAGTCTTAAAACGCGATCCCTATTCAGTCAGACATGCCAGCAATAATATTCTCCTACAATAGTATTAAAATTCAGAAGGAAATCGTCCAAATTGCTTTCTAGACAACGTCGCCTTTCTTCATGCACCGGTCACTGACGGACAATACCACAACTCATTAACAAAATTGGACGAAGTGGCGCCTCTGGCGGCGGCGCATGCAGACGATGCGTCTTCTTCAGCTGCAAAGGATGTAGTCTTTGTCACCAACCAGAGCACTCACGACCATAGAAATAATCATATGATCCACGCATTTTTCTTTAATAGTAATAAATAAATAAATAATATTAATAGTAATATCTAGTATTTTATACTCTCCGGAGTTTTTTTTAATTCCTTGACATTTGACAAATAATATCCATATAATTATATAAAGAAATAGTAACAACCATAAACACCACCATCACCAACAACAATGACAGCAACAATAATAACAATACCAAATACTACAATAATGATTATGACAACAATATTATTTAACCTTTCTAGCACGTTCAAGCATGTGCGCTTGTCAGATGCAAATGAAAGTTATTTACTTTCATATAGAAGTTTTCATTTTATTCGGGTATGTGTTTTTTATCGTGAGAAATTACTTCTACTTCTGGTAAAAACTAATAATAGCATAACCAATTATTCTAAGTTCTTGGATGCTAAACAGAGATACGAGCATTAGAATTAACGAGGATCAATAATTTAGAGGTCTGAAGCAAAATCTTTTGGTGTAGGTGTCTTTCGGAGGTTTGTCGTTGTCAGGCCATAGCAACTCGTGCAAGTGATGTTTATTCTGTGAATTAAATTGTTTATTTGTGCATTTATTTTCAAAAAGTCTTAAAATTATGCCAGATATCGAGAAATTACACTTAGAGGATGCGTTTGAAGATGGGCCACAGGTATACGGAATTTGTGTGCCTTGGGGACATTTGTACTGAATAATTTCCGATCTGTGGGGTGACGTAGACTCTTCATTGGGTCATATTAATCGTAAATACCGTAAATACCGTATATCTTGAAGTGCCACCAAAACTATCTCCGTAGGCGTATCGAGTGTGTAAGGTATAACCACCTGTAATATGTTACCAGACGTGACTTGTTGGCTGAGCACTTGATCGGTGGGACTTACGCTGGCCTGAGGTTAAGCAAAATTATGCAAACTTATAGTATTGGGGGCTGAAGTATCTTTGGGCAAGTTACGCGAACGCCGGACGGTACCAGGTTTTCTAATGACGACACTGACCCTGACCCTAACCGACCCTCACGACGCCTAACTTGACCTTAACCGAGAAATCACGACGCCAGTTAACTTACGCACTATATCCTTCAGCTCCCGATTCTATAAGCTTACCCAAAATTGTATATCCTACCTGCAATAGCCTTCAAACTGCTCGACCTTCTTATGCTCACCAGTTATCCCTATCCAACTGCCCAGACTTACACAGTTCTTCCGCATACCTGTTTCGACATCTGCCTCCAGTCTAATCCTGTCTGCCTCCAGTCTATTCCAGTCATATTCTGCAACTGCTGCTTCATCAACACTGTGCTTTGAAACAGAGTGTGTAAAGACTTCCACCAGTTGACATCTGCACCACTTTCACCTGTCAGTTTGAGCTCTTCTGCTCTTGCCCTTTCTCTTGAACCATTTTGTTCCTGATTGAAAGTCAAACTGTCAGCCTATTCTGCATCTGCTCCTGTACTGCCATAAATGTAGTATACATAGTTGTAGTATATACACTAACTGCAGCACATGCAGTGGCAGTAAGCATGGAGCATGATGCCTCAAAGCATCAGTGCAGCAACTTCAACAGTCACGGCAGTAGAGCCAACTGTCAGCCTGTGTGAGCCAAGGCCAGTCAAAGAGATATCTGGGTTTCATTGTAATTAGTAACTTCTGTTGTACTGGTGTCTAATGCACAAGGCATTAGTTAATGGCACATGTCTGATGAGTATCTCTTGAAGAGGCGCTATATAAATTTCTTATGACAATTACAATACGAGCTCTGTTAAGTGCATGTTTCATATAACAGTATGAGCAAGTCATTAATGCACAAATGCCTAGTAAGGTGAACTGATGTTGCACAGAGTGAATATATGAAAAATTAATGTGACTGAGAGTGAGAGAGATGGATTATAAAGAAGAAACGTTTCTGAGTTGAAGAAAGAACAGAAGACAGAAGTGGATTGCAAGACATCCAGGCTGACCAGTGGCAATAGCAGTGATTGGCAATGGCCCATATAGATGCTGCAATGGCAATGATTGGCATTGCCTCATATAGATGCTGCAATGGCACATGTGTTAGATGGACAGTAAATGCAGTTGATTGTCTAAGGCAGTGATGATCTGGGTCAGATCAGTTATGTAGAAGAAACAGTTTGAATATTGAGTACTGTGGGGCACTGAATGGAGCAGCATGATGGCCAAGCTTTGTGGCAGGGGTTAATTTGTGTATGTATCTAATAATAATAATAATAATAATATTAACAATATCTTTTCTTTAATGAAGCGCCTGACAAACACACTGCACTGTACATTTACATGTTATGACAATTAAACAATTCACAAGAACACAAATGACAGAAGACATAAATAATATATCTTAACTCCTAACAGAACAGACAGCCTGCAATACACGGCGCTAATAGCAGCCTACAAAGCATGTCCGCCTACGGGATCGATCTCGGTACCTCTCGCTCCATATGCCAATGTGTTATCCAATGCGCTATCGGGACCCCCTCCCCAAAGACACTGTAGTGTAGAGAGTGACATGGGGAATTTCCCCGTGGTAAAACCACGGTAAACGTGGTAAATCCCGCGGTAATGGGGACAACAACTGCGCTAATGCCACAGTAATGGGGTTTACTCTGGCGGTAATACCGCAGTTATGGGGAATGAGCCGACAATAAAACCGCGGTAATGGTATCTATTATAGTTCTATAGTTTATACAGTGTATAGACTATATAGTATACAGTAACTTACTTCCTTAGTTACAGCTACATACTTACTTAACTTAAAATTCCAGTTTCACTTCCGTTCACTTTTCGACGCTACAGGCTCATATCAAGTGTACTTCCTGTTTACGGAATTATTTTAAAATAAACTGTTAAAACAAAAAAGTGACTGAATTTGTTTAAAAAGTAATTGTAGTTCAACTAAAAGTGTTATCAGCTTGTCTATGTTGAATTAATTTTTAGTGTAGTACTCATGTGTCATTTTTAGAGCTACAAATACAATCTCAAATCAGTCCAGGGTTTATGTTAAGAACTTGAGAACTGAAAAGGGGATTTTTTTATTTCCTGAAGCCTAATAGTCAGAAATGGTCAGGGCTTGGGTAATGCAAACTGTCGATAAGATAATCAGTTTTTTGCATATGTTTTATTAATGCAAGCAGCAATACAAATAGCTTTGTAAGCCAAAAATTGTTGTTTAAATTATAATTGGTGAAAACTTTTTGCGGGGAATGTGATGTCATCCTGTGGGGATGGGGAGAAAACCTGCGGGGATGGAGAAGAGATTGTCTGCCCACATCACTCTACTGTAGTGCCTTTTAAGTACCTCACAAAAGTATTGTTTGGTCACCATTCATGATAGGGCAAAACCAATCCAGAGGTCAGGTTGACAGGTGTATGTATGGACATATGTACGTATGTATGTATGTGTGTATGTATGTGAATGTGCGTGTATGTATATACAGTATGTATCTAATCACTGTATATTTCATGTTGTAAGTACCTCACAAAAGTGCTGCTTACACTTGAGCCTAACGATGTTGCAATCATTAAAAGTTCATGATCAGTAACAAAACAGGACTTGGATTACTAGAACAGTCACAACTGGCAACTGTGCTGTGAGTCCTGACTTTTGTGAGTCTAGGTTATACAGTGTCTGTTTGCTCACTTTCATATCTGTGTGGCTTCATGATTCCAGGATGTGTGCATACTCATCGTGAGTGCTCTGTGCCTTTCATTAACTCTTACCAAAAGCTGCAGTATCTCACATTATCTGTTAGCCATTGAGAGGAATTCGCTGCTTTGTGTTTTCTGCTTTATTTGTTATTTCTGCTCTTGAGATAGGTCCATCTGATGAGCTTGCACATTCACTCAAAGACCCTTCAACCATGGGCTGCATTTTGGTGATTTACGTGTATTTATATTAGGCTGACCAGATATTGGAAACTAAAAACCGGGACACTTCAATCACAAAATAAATTTGTGATGTTGTCAATAATTAATATAATATAACTTGCACAAATATCTATTTTATTATTATATTGGTATTTATAAGTGAAAGGTTTTATTCAAATCATATGCTTTTAAATTTAGAATTAAATTCTAAATTTCTCAAATCAGTTACTCAAATTTGGCACCTGAATGTATGCTTCTTAAAAGTGTTTTTGTCTGCTAACATTCTATTATAACAAATCGTGCTTTTAAATTTAAATGTAATTATTCTAAATTTATCAAATCAGTCACTCATATTTGGCGATTGAATGTATGCTTCTTAACAGTTTTTTGTCTGCTAATATTCTGTCATAAAATTCTAAATTTAAGATTTTAAAATTAAAAATTATTATTTATGAAAATGTGTTTTATCAGAATATTATCACTACGACACTATGACTTTTAGAACCGGAAGAGGTATTACCGTATTATGCATGGTAATAAATAAAAGTGAGATTAAAAATGAATTTACTCGCCAGATGCCAGTAGTAAAATCAAGGAGACGTTGATAAAGTAAGTAAGTATATCCTTTATTTGATCACATGACAAACGCACATGAAATAGGCCTACATCATATATAAGATCAGAAAGTCAGGTCAGTCTTTAAAAACCGGGACATATTTAGAGTTTGGCCTACCTTTCCCGGCAGCCGGGACAGCTAGCAGAAAATCGGGACTGTCCCGGGAAAACCGGGACGTCTGGTCAGCCTAATTTAAATCCACAGCAATGACAGCATGTTATGTTCAGAGAGATGGTAAATCGGAAGCTGAGGCATTGATAAATGTTCACAAGATGAAGTTATGCAAAGAAAAATATAACGGGTCTTGGGAAGTGATATTGCTGATGAACAATGGCGTCAAACAAGTTCAGAGACTGTGTTTAGTAATCTATTGATTACCATAAAATTATGTAGTCTTTAGAACTGACTTTCTTTATTTAAAACTCTGCCATTGTTGTTGTCATTGGAATAGACGCGGAGTCTGCTGCGACTGTTTGAGACGGATGCCTTGAAGTTGCGTTCGTATGTCGTCTCTCTTCATCGGTGCTTCAGTCGCATCATCTGTGCACAGGTCAACTAAACAACAACAATACGTCTTTAATCATTTTCAGTATATTGCATACAGTTCATGCAGAAGAATGGTTCTGGTGATCAGAATCCATTGTGTGCTTATGATGTGCAATAGCGGCCACTTGACTTTGTCAAACATATGCATTGTTAAGACTGATCAAAGTTTGTACTTGGATGGAATATCAATACGCCTGGTGCCATTTGTCCCTCCATCTTAAAATGATTATTAGCGTAAAGTAGAAGGTTGGTCTTTGAACTGCATTGGCTGTCTTTTTATACTGCACTGTGAGAAGTTTCTGTTGAGGCTTGTAAACACACGTGTTACCTTTACACATATTCGTATGCTTGTATGTATTTATACTATTTATGTATGTTTATATATTTGTTTATTTGTTTGTATGTATGCATGTATGTTTATAACTGAATTTTTTCACAGTACCTAATAAAAACATCTGTGAGTCCAAAGAGTCCATTGTTAACTGGATAATTATAATTAGTTCTGTTAACATGACCATTGTTAGGAGAAGTTGCCTAAGTTCATAATGAAACAACTGGACCTTGTTTGCTGTTTTAGAAAGAGTTGTGTGCAGCCACGCAATGCCTATCAACTCACCTGAAAGATTACGACCAACAGGTGGATTTCTGCTCTGCTTCTAAACTCGTAGTTAAATTCAGAACTAGGTGGGAATTCGACTGTTAAATATCTTTTGTCATCTAGTCGAATTATCCTGAGGAAAGAAAGTTAGAAGGTTTTTGAGGTCTGATTGGACCTTTGATAGTTAAGGTCAGTTTATGCTGAACTTGGCCTTTGTGTAAGCAAATATTTACATATATTAAAGTAAAAGTATATTATGCTTTTCTGTGTTATATGACTTGTCGAATTTATGACGGTTTTTGTTTTCAGCGTTTTCCTCTTGAAAACGATGAAAGTATCCTGTCTTCCACACTGGGCCAGTTTGCAGTATTCTTGGATGAAGTGAGTTTACTTGTATCTTGCCGCTAATGAGGTTCATTTAACCCAGTCTAATTGTTTATATTTTCCTTGAGCAACTTGGGGCATTTAGAAAGTTTGATGTACATCTTCTGCATATGTTTTGTTAAGAAATTCATTGGATTCTTGTCGCACTGACTTCTGTTTCCTTCTCACATGTGTCTCAAAGCCAGCTTTCTTAAAGTTGCCAGTGCTTCTGAATTCTTTGGCAATGGCTGTCAACCAGTATAGCAAAGTATGGTGTTATTAACCTTGTGTTAGCATCTTTACGTTGGCTGCCAGTCAAGCATCTTAGTGGAGTTAATCTCAAAATTGGTGTCGCTGACAAGTAAGTAGGCTGTGTTCTGCCAAATTGTAAATTCTTGTGTGCACTCATGATTGGGCCACAAGATCTTTAACTTAAGGTGCAGAACTACAGTAGTGGACAAGAGAACATTTTCTGTGGCTGAATTTGTAAATTTAAATGTTTGTCTGCTCTGCTGAGCTTTTGTTGCCACTGAGCCTGGGGCCTGCACGCTGTCAGGATGCATGTCTTCCTTTAATTGCCTGCTTTCTGTCTTTCTCACTGACCTCCTGTGCAGTATACTGGATTGCATTAGACATTTGTATGACATCATAGAGTCAGTGTTTTAGTTGTTGGGGTGTTGAGAGGTTCAACTCTGCCACCCCCAAGCTCTTCTTCTAACCCCCTCAGCTAAGTAACTGAAAAGATGTTAAGAGGTCAGCTCTTGATACAGTTCACAATTATTTTTGTAAACTAAGGTGTAAGAGTTCTGTAGACTGTATTTTATGTTATAGTTTGCATACAAAAGTCTATCTAGATGTGTGATTATTTTAATTCATCAGTCATCAGTTGTTTCATGTGTAGCATATCATCAACATTATATACTGACGTCTGAGTTTCTGTATTTTGGTAATCTGTGAAATTTTCCACCACCAGTGCTCTTTTTTGATGACTAAAACACTGCATAGAGTGATGCCTTACAATTTAATATAAAGGTTGCAAAGATGCTGTAAGATTAGATTAAACTGAAAATGTTCCAATACAATACATCTAAGGTGAGAAAGTTTTTCAGACGATGGTGGGACAAGGCCAGTAAAACATTGCTCTTGGGTTAGGTAACAAAATTTAAACTGACGAGGCAGAATTTCTTGCTTTCTGTGACTGATCAGCTTTTCATATACAATACAATTATTCATTCATTCATTCATTCATTCATTCAGGATATTTATATAGCACCTCTTCAAGGGAACTACTCAGAGGTGCTCCCGACTCCAGCACGGCCAAAAAGAACAGTTTTCAGGTTAACATAGAATAAGTCAGAGAGCGTTCTGGGAAGCAGGCGCAATTCCAAGGGCAGCCCATTCCAGACGGTCGGGCCCACCACTGAGAAAGCACGATTTTAAATTATAAATTTATAGCGCACTTTAACAAGACAAGTCTTGCACGAGAGTGTGTTGTGCTGTGGTCTGAGCCATAGCGTTATGAGAGTAGAAGAGTCATGTAATGTGCTGAAGTGGTTCTGAGTAATTTGTTGACGTCTGTTTCAGTTGAGTTCTGTCCAGCAAGTCTTGTTCACTCAACTCGGTGACAGTACTATGTTTCCAATCAACAAATTCCTTCAGGCCGATCTAGATGGTTCGTTAGTTTTTCAGTGGCTGGTACTGTATGGTTCTCTATTGAGACATTTGTATTGTATTGTATTGTATTTGAACATTTGTTATAGCGCCCCTACCAGATTGCCCATTCAGAGGCGCACCCGACTACTGCGTGGACGCTGAATCGGAGTTTCACGCCGAAGCGCACGAGCAATTGCAAGTGAAGGACTTGCCCAGGGTCCCTACGCGGCGGCTTTGAGATGGATTCAAACCCGCAACCCTCCAGCTGCAAGGCACTGAACATACCCCTATACCACCGCCCCCTAGTTGTATTGTGTTGTATTGTATTGTATTGTACTCCACGTTTATATTGCGACCGAGCCACCCGCAGTAAAGATCCGAGAAATTAATCTCTGATAAACCGACCGACCCGGAATCGAACCCGGGCCGCCGGCGTGGCGAGCGGGCTACCAACCCACTCGGCCACTCAGGATCTCATTTTGTGTAGAGCCTTTTCTGGTCCTGTGTAAAGCAACATGTCTAATCCACTTAGAGTGAGCATGTTACTCATTCAGCCGCCCTTGTAACGGCATGGCCGTGTTTTGGCACCATATAAATTGTCGTAATTATTATTATTATTATTAATTACATGTATCCTTCACTTTAGAAGCAAGGCCCGAATAATGTTTTACTTGTGTATCCTGGGTGCAAGTTTTAATGGTTTGTTTTAAATTAACAGTGGTGTAAGCAGTTCAAAAAGAAAGGATGAAATCAAATATTTTAAGACTAAAGATATTCCCTGTATTGTCCATGTGGCATCCTTAGCATTGGTACATATGTTTGTACAGTGCCTACAGAAATTCCTACTCTTTGCGCTGATCATTGTGCCCAAAGCTCCTTAACTATGGCAGATAGACAGACAGACATACACACACACACACTCACACACTGACAGACAGACAAAGAAATAGAGCGCCCCTACCAGACAAAGAGACAGACAGACAGAGATGCAGAGAAACAGAGGGAGATAAACAGTTAGACAGAGATGAGAGATAGGATATGAAGACAAGTAGACAGGGAGAGAGATAGTAAGACAAAAAAGAATGTCTCATAGAGAAGCACAGATAGGATAGATATTGTTTGAAATCCTGGCAGCCTAATCCTTTGTCCGTTTGTTCCTATTTAAGTTTCCATTTTACTTTTTGCTTTCAGAGATTCTAACTCTAAAAGAAGTTTTCCAGTCAGCAACTGATGGTAAGCAATTTCCAAGTGATAGGTCTTAATGATGGGTTATTGTCAATGCTCTGCTGTTGTCTATCTCTCTTTTGACAGCCATCTACAATGTACCACTGGCACTGGGTTCTTGAATTTTGTATTGTATTGTATTTAATCATTTATAAAGAGCTTCTCACAGCATAAGCCTTTCAGAAGTGCATAATATTGAGAGAGAGTATTGAATATTAATCTCAATACATAGTACTGACAGATTAGTGATTAATCATTGTCAGATATAGAGTTCTTTGGTTATTCATTGTTGGTGGAATGAAGTCAGCTGTTTGTTTTCATGCAGAACATGAGCGTACCTTGGCCACTTACATGAGATTTCCAAAAAAGAAAGAACAGGACAAAGTTCGCCAGGAAGTAGTCGATGACCTCTACGTCGCTAGGAAGAAATTCCATCAGGTCTGCTCTCAGTCAATTTCAAATAACTTAGACCACTTAATGCACATAGGCCTAGTGCCATTCGTTGCTGCCTTGTTATTGTCTAGCGGCACAGCCTAAGTCTTATTGATCGAAAACAATAGCAGAACCAAATATAATGTCAGGTAAATGAAAATGATAAAAGTGTGAAACATTTGCAGACCTCGGTTCAGACAAGGATATCTTGTTCTTAAGGATCATAGGTATAATAAAAGGAAAGATATATTTTCAAATCAGGAATTTATGTAATAATAATAATAATCTGAGGACTTCTATATTGTCACTGTAATAATTGTCAGGGCATCAGTCAAGTGTTGCTTGCAAAATGGTGGTGCAAACTAAATTCCAAGAGGAGTGTGGTCAAAGAACAAAGGAGATTCCAAGAGGACACAGTAAGGGTGTGGCATGAAAAATAATAAACATAGACACACGTGGTCTGTGGTCCTTACACACATGGTCTGCGGTCCTTACACACACACATGGTCTGTGGTCTTCAGACTATACACATGTTCTGTGACCCATTTAATTTAGAAAAAGCCACATCTAAATCCAGTGCTATTTCGTTAGTGAAATTGAGAATAAGAAAAGGATGAAATTGAGAATAAGAAAAGGATAGCCTGAAGCAATAGGGATTTTCCCAATAGTGGACCTTTTGCCAAAGTAGCATGTAGACACTGTGTGCATAATGGCATCATATAAACAGATTATTAAGAATAAAAGCATATTGTAGTTGTAGCTTGTAGTTGATGAGTAGTTTTTCTGTTGGTGTCTACAGACAGCTCTGCACTACTACACGTCGTTAAACCTGCTGCAGTACAAGCGAAAGGCATCGTTGCTTGAGCCGTTGATTGGTCTCATGAACGCACAGAAGACGTTCTTTGAGATCGGCCGAGAGGCCATTCTGAGGAAAGACATTGATGAGTTTGTCGGCAACATCAGTGCCTCCGTCCAAGGGTAAACAGGCTCTCCTCTTCCTACATTATAACTCCAGTCTCATGTGCAGAATGGCTCAGGCACACAAACTGATGTTTAAACTGGCTCTGCGCACTAAATTAATTAATATTTAAATATGCACGCTTTAGTCTTTACCGTTGAGCCGTGCTGTACATGACAGCCACTGTTTCTGTTTCAGATCCCAACGTAAATTCTCTGGTTACAATTACTGCAGTTCCAAATAAAACTGGTGGAAAGGCTGCTGGAAACATCATAATCCAACTTGTGTCCCATGCCTAGGTCAGCCATCATCCAAATCCAAACCACTGAGGCTCACCGCAAGACACTTTCCTAAGTTTATCCCACCTAACGAGGGTAAAGAAGTGCCTGCTAGGCACTACAAGGTTTGCTGCTCTCATCTGGGTAAAGAAGGGAAGAAAATTCACAAAGAAACCAGATACTATTGCGAGGGTTGTGATGTGCCATTGTGCCCAGCAGCTTGTTTCAAGTTATATTGCACAAAGCACAATTATTGAGGTTACTGGCAGGATATTAACAAGAGTTGAAAGTAGTCAACGATAGTTGGTAAAATTTGTACACTGTTCATATATAGCGCAAATGACATGTTTTTCCTTTTAATTTTCTTTATTTCACTTTGTCGTATGAACGCACTTGTTTCTGTAAAAATAATACAGCCTTGGATGATGTCGTCAATTTTTTCTTGGTGGCATAGGAGTTTATTGAAATACCAATTTTGAGTACATCTTGATAAATGAATCTACTAATTTTTATCCTGAGCTCTCCTTCCTTGCACACACTTGTAAGTATGTCAGACTGTGTGAATTTTCTGTTTTTCATCTGCATCTTTGTCTTCATTCCTTGATGTCTTATATTAATGAGTGAAATTCTGTGATGTTCAGAGTTCAGACGGAGTTGAAGGAAGCGTCACAGAAGATGGCTCAGCAGATTGAGACGATTGAAGAGGCAAGCATTCACAGATACTATGCTGAACCATTGCCTGATATGCCAAGAGTCTCGCCAAATTGTACGCTGGCCCAGAAAGCGGGATATCTCTTCATCAGAACGTACGGACCATTGTGTTTACATTGCATAAAGTTCTATATTATTATTACAAACATTTTTAACGCATGCGAAGTCACGCAGAAATGCGAATTGGAGGCGTGGCTAGTCAATCGCCAGGGGAAGAACAGGTGTGCCAATGAGAAGTAGTGAGTTTTGAAGTACACATTTAAAACACATTTAATGTCACACATTTAATCTAATGTTTGACATAGAGGTCTATGTGACATATAGGTCCAAGCTGAAATTTTTCAGAATTATGTATGTATGTGGCTATTCATTTATTTCCTTTACCTAAAATTGTAAAAGGTAAGAGACTTGTTAAGAAACTCCTCAGAAGTTTTGTCCTGCTGTTGAAGGATGTTTGGCAGAGCTGCATGAATCATGACAACAGCCATTGTTATATAAATCACAGTATTAGACTTTATGTAAGGAAGTCGATGGTCAAAAGTTAGTCAACGGTTAATGCCGGCTGTGCAATACTGGAAGTCAGTAAACTTCGTCATCAGCTGAGTTTGTCATCTTTCACTATAGAGTATAGAGTATACTGTAACATGTAGATTGTTCAATGGAAACTTGGATGTTTAGACCTCTGTTTGGCTGACTTGCTGCCTCCCTCCTTTCCCAGTTTCAAAGTCTGAAGGCAGAAACTCTTTGCCATATGTGTCTAGTTAGACCAGAGATGAACTAAGGATGATTATTTGGCTGAGTCAAGTGTTCTTCTCTGCATTTGATCAGAGAATGCCTCGTTGCAGTAAGTTGCTTTTATTTCAGTAAACCGACGCTGTTGTCAACACGATGGGATCGGTCGTACTTCTTCATTCAAGGCGGTAACCTCATGTGCCAAGCCAAAGACGAGGTTAGCCATCTAACAAGGAATTAACTCAACAGCTTCTAGAAAACATGTGCACTTCGATTCAGGTGGAAAGATGTGGCTGATTGGTGGAGTGCCTGCACTGCCTATAATCTACAGCATCTAGACATTTATATAGTACATTTTGGAGGTGGTCATGAAGTCCTTGGAGGCTGAAAGATATTTGGCTAAAGCACAGGCATGACAACAGTTATCCTTGATCATATGACGTGAAGCTTCAGGGTTTGTGTCGCAGCTTTAGAGGTAACACACGCACCAGCATGCACTCTGCCACACTGTTGTATGGTTTCATGTCAAATGCCCCTTCAGTTAAAAAAGGTCATCTTGTTAAGTACTACTGGATTTGCATTTCTTATGTCAAGGCTTAGAATGTAATGTAATGTAATGTAAATCTTCAAAAATTTCTCAGCGCCCACAAAAGCCACGTCAGGGAGACCAGCTTATTCACCGGCGCTATATCAAATCAAGTCCGCAATAGCCAAATGCCGAGGAGACAGCATGATGCTACGGTGGCAATCGGTGATGATGGTGGCGTGCGGTGGCGCAGGAGTGGAATCAGGATAGGATATCTTGAAGAGCTCGGTTTTCAGTCGTGAGTGGAAAGCAGAAGAGGAGATTGCAAGCGGAGGAGAGGTTGAGTTAAGAGGCGAGATAGGATGATGAGCAAACTGGCGGAGGTCTTTTGGGAGTCTGTTCCAAAGAGCTGGTGCAGCATAGACTAAGGAGCGGTTGCAGAATTTCAGAGAGGATGAGACTGGAGGCCGGGATAGAGAAAGGTATGATGATGAGCGAGTAGACCCAGGCGGTTGGATGGTGAATAGCTGGCGAATACAATTCATATTATTCACATTTGGAATCAGTTTAATGAATTGCTGTTTCTGTCTTCTGCCAGGTTGCTGGAAGTCCAATATTAGACTTGAATGAACAAATAAAAATGGAAGCTATTGACATCGAAGACAGACGATTTGTCTTTCAAGTTACTCAGCTCTCGAGCAGGAAGTGAGTCCTCTTCTCTCCTTTTTCTTTTTATTATTAGGTTTCGATTAAATTCATTAAATTCGAGCAAAAAAAATGATAATATTTCGAATTTTTTGTCATACATGAGCAGGTTAGGCAAAATTTGCTCTTCTAAGTTTAGCATAAATCCAGTGAGGCTAATAACACTGGAAATCATGTGGAGTACCCAGCCATGACATTGTTAGTAAAAGCAATGCTGTGCAATATAAGAAGCATTACATTTTGAAGAAGGAAGTGAGTGATGATTCTTAATTTAATGCTAATGATACTAGAAGTTGAGTAAGGCAAAATTGTTTTTTACATTCAACAGTGAAAGTGCAAAATCTGGGGCAGGTTGGCTAGGCATTTTTTATGCACAGGATAACATATGAAAATTAATGTGGACAAATATATTGATACTTTTTATGACAATTTTAGCAGCCTTGTATCTTCCTTGTTTTATTTTTAGAACTGTCATCCTTCAGGCTGAAAATGCTGTTGAACGAAATGAGGTAAATTATAATTTATTTATTATGTCAAGCGTCACATTATCGTTCTGTTGCATAATATTTATTTAAATGTTAATCTGTGAGTTACCATTCGGTTCTGTATTATTTATTCAGATGTTAATTTCGTTAACATTACAATTCGTTTGCTTATTGCAGCTATTGACCTTAACAATGTGCTTTGCAAACATTTGTTCAAAGTCTTCTTTTTACTGTTGGAGCTTCAACTGAAATTACCTTTTCAGTAAATAAATAAGTATATTCTTTATTAACCAATTGCTAATCGGGGGGGCCCGATAGCGCATTGGATAACACGCTGGCATAGAGAGCGAGAGGTACCGAGTTCGAGTCCTGTAGGGCGGACATGCTTTGTAGGCTGCTATTAGCGCCGTTGTATTGCAGGCTGTCTTTTCTGTTAGTAGTTAAGATTGTTTCAATTGCGTTACATGTAAATGTACAGTGCAGTGCGTTTGTCAGGCGCTTAATTAAAGAAAAGATATTATTATTAATCACACTCTGGTATACAGACATCTAGGCCACTGTTATAAAGTATATAGCATTCTAACAGGAAATGTTTTGCACACCAAGCTGTCGGCTGGGTGTTAATGCGATCATGAGCACGAGGACGGAGGGAGTACTGTTATTTTCTTTTATTCCTGCTTATTTATTCCATTTTATTCTTGCTTTCTGTGCCCTCTCAAAATGATTTAATTGATCAGGGATGCTCTCATCATACTCAGAACCAGATATCAAACGTTTCCACCTCTCACTTTGTCATTGTCCTTTGGTTAGTCAGTTCAATCGATTGGCTGTTTATGTTATTTACGTACTTTTATATTACTCTGATGTCTAATGTGCAAAGCAATGACTAATGGCACACTCAAAACCGGGCTGTAGTCAGTCAATGTCTGATTGTGTCTGCTTCAGTGGATGGCTACAATTGGCAATGCCTCAAAGGACGGATTGGCTTCTGCCTCTTCATCATCCACCGTTAGACGCAAAGAGGTAACGCCTTCTTCATTCATTCAGATCTAACAGTTGAATTCATTCTAGATGCATTAGTGTCAAATGCTTTTGTGTTCTCTTTCTGTATAGCACAGCTGCAGATGAAGAGGATCTAGTGTATTTAAGGAACTTCGTTTTAGATGTGTGGCACAAATGTAAATTATAGACGTCCCCGTTGGAGAGGGTCTGAAAACGTCTGTACATGTGCACAGCTCTAATGCTGAAGACGAGGAAGAAAAAGGGAATAGAAGAAGAAAAAGATGAATGGGAAGAAATAGAACAGTCCATTTTGAAGTAAAAACCTAAGAGATATGCTTGGACATGGAGCATTATTGAATTCATTTACTTTGCCAGGGTGCATATGGGGAGGGGAGGAGGTGATGGCCTGTCTCTGGTCATCTGATTTTCTCATCTACAGCGCATTGGTCATTGTACTCGTTTTGTAGCAAGTAGAACAGATATTGAATCATCAGCTTGCTAACTACTAGGCACCCGTCTACCTCTGAATTGCACTTTTATCTAGAAGACGTTTCACTCCTCAGACCAGGGTTAGGCTCCTTTATAATAGTCACTTTGTGACTATTATTGCTTAGATAGTTTCTTTGTCTTGTTTACATTGTCTGTGACTTTGCCTGAACCTGTGGACTGGGTTAAGAAACGCTGTATGAGTAAACCTTCTCATAAGCGCAGCAGAGATTCTCTTTACCTGTCCACTTATTTCCTCTCAGAGGATCTAGACACATGAGTTGTTTATGGATTTGGAATTTCTGATGATTTCATTTGCAGAGTGGTGGTGAGAGTGTGACGCCCGATGCAGCCAGTTCATCATCGTCCATTTCTGGAGTTCTGTCCTCAGTGCCTGTCGTAATGCCAAAGAACGTCGATAAGTTCAGGTAATGGCGGATTTTTTCATTGTTTTAATTTTAGGGATCGTTTGATAGAAACCTTCTGATCGAGTAAATTCATGCAGATACAGTGCAATATTAATTCGTGTATATGGTAGATAGAATACTACTACTGTATATTTTGGTAGCTTTTCAAATCTTGTTAATACGTGTATATGTATGTGTAGTAATACGATGGCTTTCTGGTATGTCTGCATGTATTTATCTCAACCTTTCTATAAAACCTTTTAACACCTGTTTGAAGGGCAGTTTGGTGTCAGGATTTCTTTGCTGTTCAGTAGAACATCTTCCCTGCTTGAGTTCTTGGGTGCTGATGCTAAATGGTGATAATTGTATGTGCTTTAGGCACATAAGACGAAATGCTGTCTTGTGTTTTATTTGAGCACTTCAGTTAATATCAGTTGAGATTAACTGAAGTGGGTGTGTTTTAAGTTGATGGCAACAGTTTGTTTTCTGTTCTTTAGGGATTCTAAAAGTTTTGTTCGATCTTCGAGTCATCCGTCGACTCCTCCTTCGACGCCAGTCGAAGGAACGTTCTTTCCGGATGCACCCATACAGTTTGACATCATTACGCCATCACTTCATGGGAGTGACAGCCAACCGAGGTTAGCTCATCTCTTCATTCACTGCTGGGCTGCACAGACACCAGGTGGCTTAGAGTCTACCAGTACCCTGGGCCAAGACAGTTCATCACTCTGAGATCTTTTGTTTGGTAACAGAAACAAAGGTCCAGAAGTTTTGAAATGTGCCATCTGCATTTATTTATTTACATACTGTAGTCATTTTATGCCAAAGATCAGTAACTCTGAAGCAGAGGATGTGTGTAGTCAAACAGCTTATTGTGAGTTATTACATTGAGTCTACTTGGGAAGCTCAAACTCATAATTGTTGGATTACATACTGAGCTTGCTACCAAATAGACAACTATGCCACACGTGGATCAGCCTCACCATTTGTTTTACATCATTTAAGTGCAGTTGTAATTATTCAACATCGTTACTACCCACCAAAGCCTTTGGTCTGGTCTCTCCTCCTAACCATACAGGTTCTCAACTGGGCTTAACAGTTTCAGAGTGATCATCAGTCTGCTTTTAGATATGGCTGAATTTTCTGATCTCATTACAGTCCAGTATTTGTATCATACATTCGTCATCGGCTGAAACTATGTCAGTTTTTAGTCCCATTTGACTCAAGGCAGGAACTGTCCTCACCTTTTTCTCAGATTCAGACTTTCCAGAATCAGATCAACGGCCTGTACACATTTAATGACTTCTGTAAACGAATAGATTTTGATGCTATGTCAGATTCAACATACTGAGTTATTTCAGTGGCTGGCCAGAACTGTGAGTTTTGGCTCAAGGTTAAGTTATTAAAGATTGGTGGACCAGTTGTAGCTGTGTTTCAGTTAGGCCAGTACAGCGTATATTTCTACCTAGGCTGTAGGTAGATTGGCGTATTTTTATCAATGGTTTTGTGTGTTAGGCGTATGAATCCATTTAACAGCGCTGATGGCAGTGGTCAGACCCAGTATCCAGTTCGCTTTCTTGGATCACAACAAGTGAAAGCCGACAGAGGTACGATTTTTCTTCTCAGACTATTGAACAATCTGCCTTAAGTATCTGATTTGGTTGCTGTATGCTAGCAATGGTTAACTCAACTGTTGTAGTAGAAAAACAGCAACTGCTGCATTAATGAGCTTCACAGTTTAAGAACGAGTGTTAACTTCCACACAATACAAACAACACAGAAGGCACCTGTAGATGATCAATGGCTAGGTCGGGAAACATTTACCATTTTTATTTACATAGTTCTTTTGCATTTTTAAGTCATTAATTTTCATCCAGAAGCTGTGAAATTGTTAATGAGAACATATTGTAAATTAGAATATATGTAGAATTTGAATAAATTTTTTGAATATGTACTGCAGAAACTTGTCTTTGGGAACTATATCAAGAACCACTGTATGACGAGGTTCTGTTATAACTAGTTTGCTTTCCATATTTTTATTAATTTTGGTTTCATGTCTCCCAGATCGTGTTACGATGAGGCATATTATAATGAGTCTTCTGTGTATAAGTAAAATACACTTTTCGGGAATGCTAAATTGCATAGCAGAGATTTTACAGAAGTGAACATGCATTTATGTATGTACCGGTATGTACGTACATATACCTGGCTACTTGTTAAGCGCATTTTAATAACCTCACACGAGCGCTAAAACCTCACAGTGGTGCCTATATGAAACTATACCCACATAATTAAATTAGATTTATACATAGGTTGCTTATGCCGTTATCTCTGATTGTACAGATGGTTGGTGTTGGTTCTTGTCTCTTTTGTGACTTGGAGCCCGGTTAAAGTATTTATTTTGGAAACACCAAAGATGAAAGTGAACACATGAACTACCACAGATAGTTCCTCAGTCTTTTTGCCCAACAGTTTGTCTTAACAGTCACTGCTGGGTAACTGCAGGCAGCCGAAGTTATGGCCAGAGTTCATCATTTGCATATGTTTATGTGTATGTATGTGTGTGTTGTGTATTGTAGGGGAGCCAGTTGTCTTGGAAACTGTGCGACAAATAATGACTGCACGTGCCATATACAACATCTTTAAAATGACTGAATTTCATTTGGCCATTGACTCTGGTGCCGTCAGGTGACTGTTGCTCTCTATGGCTGACTTATGTTACATGTATGTCGGGTTCTGTTGTTAATATGTTCTGAATATATATATATATAACCCAGACAAAGTTAAGACTCGTATGTTGTATCTGAAATGCCAATTGAACTAATAGCTTTACTATGGCAATGATGTAGCTTGGTGACAGAGGCACTTCTATGCAAACAAGATGCCCAGGTTCGTTACATGGAGGGACTCTGTCGACAAACCAGGTGTGCTAACAATAGACGGTTTTTTATTTAAGATTGCCAACTAGACTGAGCACTTGAAACACCTGTCCTGAATCTGCAATTGTGTCTCGGACCTTGAGAGCAACGCTTTACTTGATGCAGAGATTCTTCAAATCCTCAACGTCTATTATATATACTTTATTTCGCACAAAGCAGAACAGAGAAACTAAGCAAACTAAGCAGACTAGAACAGAAATACAAAAATACAAAAACTCCTTCCCAAACAGACTGGGAGACAACTCAAACTATTGCTCCTCTCGAAGCATAAACGTAGTGAACCCGCGATCTTACATAATACATGTTGTCTTTTACAGACAAACCATAACCAGAAACTAAATTAATATGCTATTGTCACAATCCACTTATGAAAGCAAGGGTTTGACCAGTTAGCCACTGGTCACACTATGAGACTAATCTTCTTCTGTTGGTGGATTTCTAGGTTGTTGGATCCAGCGAATGGGAACATAACAGCTGAATTTTCATTGCGTGACGTCTCTTACTGGGCTGTTCACAACGAAAACCAGAGGTAGGAACTGTTTTATGACAGTCCAGTTCTTGTTTAATCTCTGAACTTAGTTTCTGAATTCAATTGTATCACTTGAAATTCACAAGAAATATCCAGTCTTCTAACCATCTATGAAGGACTGCTGGACGGAGAGGTTATCATGTTCCATAGTCTCACTGGCATTCGTCGTTCATCATCAGCGACACAGTGTGGTACAGGGACCTTGAAAATGGTGTCACTGTCAAATCTGGATGCGAATCCATTGGTAGGGATGTTCGTGTGTGCAGGAGCTAGCCACTGGTAGCTCTTTGTTTACTGATGAACTTTTGTTCTTAACGATTTAGGATTGTTTAAAGTGAAGGCAGGTAGGTAGTTGTGCTATTTTAAGTTAGTTCAAATTCCATATTTTTCATCCATTCCTTCAATTGGAGCATTGGTATAGGACCTGTTTAAAGATATCTCCTCTGAGGCACTGCTTGGGCTGGCAGTTCATTGGAAAAAAAAATTGTTTTCAGGCATTGATGAAAGGCATATTTAGCAACTTCCATCGTATAAATATTTATTTAGTTTAAATTTAAATGAAAGGTCTATTGTGCTGTATGGCTGTGCTTAAGGACTTCTGCTCAAAAGATCCTGCCAGTAACTGTCTCACACAGTGGCGGCGCTAGGGGGGGCTTAGCCCCCCTAACTGCGGCTCAGCCCCCCCAAACAAAAAGTGGGAAATCTCTGCCAATGTGATCCATCTGTTATGAATGTTACTGAATGACATGGCAAGAGATTTTGTATATGTATATAAGAATAGAAAAATGGATGTTTTAAGTTTGTCATCATGTTGTTTGTACAGGAGGCATAGTTGCAGTTCAAATAAATTCATGTTTGAAAGTTTTCCTGTAGCAAAATGCTGTAATAACTTGTTAGGGATTTTATGTCGCTTATGTACATTAAATTTGTGCTTTACAAGGAAATAAAAATTAGGATTTAACGTGTTTATTGTATAGTTTTCAATCAATCTAAGTGGAGATTAGTAAAACTTGCAAGAACCTGTTTCAAATCAATGCCCAGTAACAGCTGTAAGGGTCTATGAAAGAAGTAATTTGGGAACATGTTAAAGATTTTCTTGTGATAGAACTCAAACTTCTGTACAGTATATTGATTTCATTGTCTGCATGTTTTGTGTCGGGTATAGAAGAGGGAAGGGATGGAGGCATAGGCGCAACCACCCTATGGGACCCGTGGGACGCGTCCCCCCAACTTTCGGGCAGGCTGGGACGGTCCCCCCAACTTTTGAAAATTTTGAGGTAAACAAGAGCCCAAAATGCACTCCATTTGGTATTAAATGCTCAAAATTGCGTGGCGGCGTCGTCTGGGGCTCCGCCCCAGACTCCGATGGGGGGAGCTTACGACGCTCCCCATACCCCCCTAGTCGTCAGTGGCGGCACCAGGGGTGGGCTAGGGGTGCTTAGCCCCCTAACTGCGGCTCAGCCCCCCAAAAGTGGGAAATCACTGCAAATCACAGCGAGGAGGGGACAAAAGGGAAGGTTTTTGAGCTTTAGCCCCCCAACCTGAAATCCTGGCGCCGCCACTGGTCTCACAGAGGCTTGAATCCATTCACTGCATGTTTTAAGTCTTATTTAATCTAAGAACTTCTATAGCACTACTTCATAATGCTTTATCAATTGATGGTCATTTCAGGCACAACCATAATCAGAAATTATAATCATTTGGAGTTGATGGGTCAGCGATGTATAAGTCAAGTGTGGGTGGGGTAGCAGCTGAAACAAAGTTCCCCCAACCAATCGGCTGCTGTGTTAAATTGGTAGTATTGCTGCAACATGAAACCATGTGAAAAACCATTGTCTTAACGAGTGCTTCTGTTTTGTCTGAAGGTTGTTTGGCTTCATTACTCGTATGCGAGACACCACAACCGCAGACAAATCGACTTTCACTTGCTACATATTTGAGTGCAATTCATCCGGCGAAGAGGTTAGACACGGATGTCTTCTCTGCCTGTTTAGTTGTCATGGTAATCATGCATTTTTATAGCTCCATTGCAAGGAAAAATCTTGTGACATGTTGCTGACGTCAGTGCACAAAATGACAGTTGAATGACTTTATCATGTTAACATCTGAAGGAAGCAAGGAATAGAAAGGGGAAAGGAATTCATGTGGCAGACTGTCAGGCTGTTGCATATTCGGTAGCAGCTACCACCAAACAAAGGCAATGGCAGCCATCAGCCAGTTAACTGATGTTCTGATCAGTGAAGTTAAGGTGATCCAGTTGCAAAGTAGACTGAGTCACATACATCAGAGAGGTTTATCCTGTTCTCATTCAGATGTCATTTTTTGGGTGATAATCATAATAGTAAATTTATATAGCACCACTTAAAGAGAAACTCCTCTGAGATGCTCCTTATGTAACAAAATGGAAGCTCGATCGAGCGGAATGGTCTTCAGGCACTTGTGGAAAAAGAAGCGTAGAGGTTGAGGATTTCATGTCATGTTTATTATCTGCCCAAAATCAGTAAATCCAAGTCTGATGTATGGACGTATATTTGCTGGGGTCAGGCCTGAGTTATGAAAACGCTGGAGTAGAATATAGAGTCTTGACTAGTGATTGAAATAATGGGTAACAAGTTGGCAAGTCAATTATGTAAAAGTGCGACAATTTTATAATCCGGAAAATACGGTAGAGTGCAAGTGAGAAGAGAGATAGCAGATGACCTGTAGACAGATGTCTTGTGCTGTGTTATGTTCTACAGTTTTCACAGATCATAAGATCATTGTTTTTTGTGTTGATTTCTTGGTAGATCTGTCAGGCAATGGCAACAGCAACTCAGACGGCCTTCCAGATGTTCATGGTTTGTACTCTACATATGCTACACTCTATAATGGCTGCTCTCGTTTCTCTTGTTTTTTACTTCTGTTTATTTATTTCCATGTAGCGATCAAGCCTCAGTTAGAGAGACTACAGAGCATTGTTTGTTAGGGATATGCTCTCTAATATGCTCACTGTGTTGCCATATGGTGCATCATGGAGAGTTGCCCTACCCCTGTCACAGGGTAGAGCTTCTTTTCCTGTAATCAGTTGTTGTTGACAACATAACAGTTGGACTTTAGTGGTTTTCACTAGATGAACAACAAATTATAAGTTTTGCATGACTGAGCATAAGTCTCAGGGATTTCCCTGGTTCGGGTCCGGAGTGCCACTGATGAGGATTTTCTTGAAGTGGTGCTTTATAAATGTCAGATTACAATTACAGAGAAATGGGTGACTGATGCAATCACCCAGCAGTATACTATGAACTGTAACAGAACATGTAGTAGCAAATTTAGTTATGCTATCTATAGTCTTGTTGTGAACTTCAGATTTCAGATACTGTATTGATCACAGAATATTTAGTAGTAATTTCTTTGTCTTCAGCAACATGAGGCAGAAAAAATGAAGGCAATGGAGACGGTAAGCTCACTCTGTTTCGTAGTTTACTTGCTGAGATGCTTAGTTCTACAGAAAATGTCATATAGAAATTGCTATTACTCACTGTAAGGCTATAGTTTGATAGAATGGTTCTCCTTGCTTTGTTCCATGAGCTGCTGTTTGCTGTAGTTGTGTAACTAAGTGGTGCTCACTTCCTGCTCTTCAGTCTAAATGACTTTAGTATTCACTTGAAGAAAAACAGGTTCATGCACAGTATTAAATGCAACCTGTGACAGGTGGCATGTAATACTGCTTCTGCTTATATGCTTCTATATCACAAAGTGGTTGAGGATTATTCTGTCTTGTATAGTTAGATTGTAGTGCTTCTGATGAGATTTCTTGAAGAGGCGCTATACAAATGAGCACTTACAGTTACAATTACAGGCAGATGATGATTGAACATTTGCCATTGGATGTCAGCTCTTTTGAAATCTATCAACTCATTCTGTAACAGCTGCCTACCTCCTAACAACAAAACATCAATTGCTAAGCAGACTTTCTATTTCTGCTCCACCTGCGCTTCCTAGCAAACTCAGCCATAATGAGTACAATGACTGTACACTGTCGGTTGTAAGATGAGTCGGCGAGGGAGAGGATTGGCCACACGCCCTCATACAGGGTGGCCACAACTCTGGAAAACAGTGAAATCAGGGAAAACTCAGGGAATTTCTTAACTCTGGAAAACTCAGGGAAAACTCAGGGAATTCCTCCAGCACTGAGGGAATTTGTTCAGATCAATTATTTAACGCATGTTTTGGCGTGATTGCGTTGTGCAAGAGATTAGGAGGTCTATTAATGTTTAGGAGCAGAATGTGAGTATAACATTGCTGAAGGTCTTGCTAAAACTTTCGACAGAGATAGCAGCATTGCTCATTACAACATGTCCCGGTATCTTATTATTTAATTGTCTGTGCAGCCTCTTAATATGGTTTCTCAAGAGAGAGGTAGTCGCTGGTGCAGACTTGATCGCAAAGTTGATGAAAGTAAAGGTGGATACAAAAGAATATTGGTGTTTGTACAATGTACAAGGATGTTGATCTTGGTGTTGAAGCGAAGACTGAATTAACACAGTGCAATGTGTCAGATTTCAAGAAACATCAAGAAATGTACATTTCATATGGACTGCATCCAGTTTCTGTCTGCAATGAGTGCAAAAAGAGTGGTGGCAGTGTTGATGTACACAACTTTGATTGTCTCGTTGAAAGTCTTTACAAGTCATGGAACTTTCTCTCTACTAATATGGCGAAAATGCAATATTCCACACTTTGAAAATTAGCACAGACAGAGATGAATTCTTCATTTGAGAATTTCAGCACACCCACTGCCAAGCTGACTGGAGATGCAGGCAGTGCTGTGTTAAGCCTTGAGCATGAGTTGAAGGAGCTAAAGAAACTGAACTAGTCTACATTGGGGCAAAGTAGTTTCAATTAGGTCCATTCACAGTATGTATTATTCATTCAGGGGTTTATATAGCACCTCTTCAAGTGGTCTACTCAGAGGTGCTCCCAACTCCAGCCATTGGTATTAAGTTTCTGACTTGCACTCTAGTGATTGCATTTGCATCTGTAAAGGTGCGTGAACATAGTAATGTTTCGATATTTTTGTTTTTACTAATTGATCTGAACTATTGTGAGGAAAACAATATAAAAAAGGCAAGGAAAGGTGCGACTATAGGGGAGGAGCCCGCTAAAAATTTGTTAACTTTTAATCTTTAGGCCAATATAATAGGAAAGCGATTAAAATGTACTCTGGAAAATTCAAAAAATTACTCTGGAAAACCTGGAAAACTCAGGGAATTTTGAAATCATATTTCTGTGGCCACCCTGTCATATGCCGAGGCTAAGAAAATGAAGTTGCTTGCACTTCATACCCATGGCTGCCTCAGGGCTAGCTTAAGGGACTGCTCTTCTGTATGACTAACTTGCTCATGGTCTTTAACAACTGACCGTCTTAGGGCAGAGGATCAAGCTACCACCAGCGTTTTTAGAGACTCTTTTCTTAATCTTATTTAATTTTCCAAACAAAATGACTTGTCATTTTCATGATCTCTGCATTTCTGAGGTGAATTCACAAATATAAATTTCTAATAATAATAATAATGATAATACCTTCAATTGGATTTAAACTCTTCTGTTATAAGAATTATGTTCAACCATTTGACAACTTGTCATATGTTGTGATGCCATCCTTATCTGAATAATCTTCAATTTTGCTTAGGAACTGCTGATGGACAACATAAAGCAGCTTGAAGATCAGCCTCATCAACTGACTGCAAGTGCTGATGGTCAGACTGTGGACCCAGCTGCGGATGGAGGCAAAGCAGCAGCAGCAGCAGCATCGGCAGAAGAATCACCGTCTACCGAGGAGCAGAAGAGTCAGCCTCCTCCTACAGACCAAGAACAGAACAATCAGCCTCCAACGGAAAAACCGAGCAACAGTGAGGCAAAACCGTAGTAGCATCAGCTGACCAAACAGTGCCTTCCAACGGAGGATGCCAAACGCTAGTGAAGCCCAGCTATTGTGGTCTCTACAGCCAGTTAATAATGTGGCCTTCTAAATAGTTATAAACAAAACATCTGGCAGTAGGCCCTGGTGAATGTTCGTTGACATATGACAAGTAGCGTCTTTGAGCATTCTAGCCACTTTTTAATTTTTATGCCTGTTATTTTTGAAGACGATAGTTTTAGAATTGTGGATTTAATGCTTAAAGCGGTCGATTTTATTTCTACTTTTTTGTTGGCTTATGAAAGAGTAATTGGAGGCTTTAGATTGAGATTTTTTTCTTTTGATGTTTTAGCTGTTGTCTTTGATTAATTGTACATAAAATTATGGCAATATTTGGTGAGGGATGTAGGTGGTGGACGTGGTCTTGATCTGTTCACTGCTGTTCGACTTGTTCTATTTTGTGCTGCAGAAATAATGAACTTAGGTTTGCACTAGATTTTAGATATTTTAGGTGAAGCTAATGTTTATGGAGTAAAATTGTTTTCTTTCTGCTCAGATCTGCAATTACACGCGCTTGCCTTCTTAACAGCATTCAATCGTTGTTAGAGACTAAATGATGTGATAAAGAGCTTAACGACGATTAATTAATTATGTAAATCAATGTGAAGTTTTAAATAAACTTTTGTCTCGGTGTAAACCATTTGTATGTATATTTTTTCAGGGTGAAGTTTCAGTTGAAGTCTTGGCTTTATATGTCAGTGGCAATCCACAAAGACATGTAGCATAAATAGTTTTATCTACCACTCCAAGTAAGGTTATTTGTATCAAGAAGAACTAACACTAAGAAGGTGGGGACATTACTATCAGAAAATAGTTATAAACTGAACAATATTTAACAATAAGCAATAGAGGGTAGCAATGCAGGACAACTCCAAGAATTACAACACAGCAAGTGGAAGGTTTGCAACAGCAACAGCAGCAAATAACAACAAGCAACAATGTTGTCGAGCATGAGCCTTGATAAAAACTGGGACAGAGGTTGCTGTTAACCCTCTACTAACCCCTCAACAGCTATAATATTTGCCATGCTGCAAATGGATGATAGGCGAATACTGCCATAGATGCTTTTCTACGGTTTTGTTGCTATGTATAGTCATTCACGGCTGGTGAACAGTACGGTAGATCCATGTAAAACACCTCATACATGGCTGCAGAACAGAATTTGCAGGGCGTCTTGGATGTATTGAACATCTCAGATTAAAAGTCGAGCTACCGATTGATTGAAAAGATTGGGCCAGTGTTGTTGATTTTCACTTGCACGGGAGCCTGAAATTAAGCTCTAAAAGTTAAATATTAAAAAAATTCCAATATATACATGTATGTTCTAAAATCGTTTATCGCAATGGACAGCTGGGCAACTAGGTCAAGGTGGAGTCAAGTGGACTTGATCAATCACCACACTTCTTGTCTCTGTTAAGTCTTAATGCATTTCTCACATTCGACGTTTTGAAAGACTTGTGGCCCCATGAATCCCGAAATTTACTCGTCTGTTTACTATTGTTTAGCCAAAGAGACACTGCATCCAAAGGAACAAGAAAACGCTCCACAAACCCTAAAATTATAAAATTCACCCATTGTAATTCTACCCATAATACTTTCCCAGCCATATGAGCACAGTTAGAACCGATATCTCCACGCAAAACTGAAACCTAATTCACTATGGTGCACCAGGCTTTTCATTGTAACAGATATCATATGATTGATTGGAAGGGAGAAGGCCAGACTGTTCAAGATAAGGGAGAAGTTGCAGAAAGACAAGTCGCTCAGGAGTCTTAGAAAAGAAGGGAGAGGTTATAGATGGGGCAGTAAGAGGTTAGGATCCAAGTTAGGTTTCTGCCGTTTCTTGAGGGTGTGAAAAACGATCTGTCTCGCTTTTGTGAGGCAGAAGCTGCCCTTCACAGAGTGACCTACTGAATAAATACAGCAAAAACAGAGCAAAATCATCAACAATGTCAATAATGATGAATGGGTGGAAGAGGCAGGGGCTTCTATCCCTATACAGGGCAGGCGCAAGTTGAGCCCAGTGAAAAACTGGGGGGGGAAGTGTTTGTTTTCAATCTTTATCACACTTTCTGCAAGTTACAGAGTCTTCACTCACAGTCCTGTGAAATACCCACATTTCTTCTATAAATATTATTAGTGTGAACCGGTGACACCCTCCGACTAAGTCCCTGGATTTTGTTAACACACTGTAAGCTTACTTATTGTGTTGTGGCATTCTCGCACTTAATCGAGAAACATTATCGGCTGCATAGTTGTGACAAAAATAAACATTTACATTGGTTTTAACTTAAAAATATGCGGTATCCGGACATTTCTCCCCGGACATTCCCCCCCGCCGGACATTTCTCTCGAACAGTAAGTAGGTAACTCTACCATTGTCCATGATAACTGTCATTAACCCAACTTCTATTGAAGCAAAGACCTTCTTTCATCAATCTAATTTCTATTTAAGCAAAAAATTTCTTTCATAAATCCAACTTTAATTTAAGCATAGAATTTGTTTCACGAATCCAGCTTCTATTAAAGTTAAGAATTTGTTTCATCAATCCAACTTCTATTAAAGTAAAGAATTATTTTCATCAGTCCATCTTCGGAGGGAAACGTCCGGGGGTAAATGTCCGGGGGGAATGTCCTAGACCTAAAACATGCTTCACTTACGTATTTCATTAACTAAAAATACCATGCCGCATGAAAAAACGAAATATAAATATCGAGGTTGCGAGTTGGCATGCGGCAACATTCAAATGGACAAATCCGACAAATGGACAGAACACTGTCAAAAGCATCACGCCTTCAAGTTTACCAGGTTGACAACTTAGCGGTACCGTGGCGTACTGTACGTATACCCAATTAACTGTAACCTTTGCTTGAACCTTATGATCAGTTTCGCATTGTGAGCAACTCTCCTCTCCATGCCATAATGCATTAATGCTCGGCAGAAGTTGAGTAAGTTCTTACATTGATGAATTTGTTGCATTTCGGTGATTGTGAATGCGAGATTTTAATCTACTTAATTCACACCCGTTGAATCGCATGCTTAAACACTGAACAACTTTACCATAATTATCCTCCATTTTAGGTGCTTTAACGAGGCCATTTTGCATTGGTATCCATTGTTTATGGTGAATTTAAAATGGAAGATGGATTGATGAAAATAATTGTTTGCCTAAATGGAAGCTGGATTGATGAAAGAAATCTTCGCATAAATAGAAGTTGGATCGATGATATTTATAATTACAGACACATTTATCTAATCAGAAATTAGCTAAAACTCACGTCAGCGATATGGGATCTGGGAGAGAGAGAAGGCCCCGATCGGGAGGGGGAAGGGAAGGTATTGAGCCCGGTTCTTTAGGGGGGATAGAAGCCACTGGGAAGAGGGTCCAGTTTGCAAGACTTTAAATTCGAACAAAACCAAGCAGGTGACGTAGGTCGGCTTCCAGGATCGGTTTCTGAAATCCATCGATGACGGAATTGGTTGACGCGATGAAGGGTGTTGGTGAGACAGCGGTAGAAGCACGAAGGTCATCAACCTTGGCAAGGTTGTCACTGGCAGAGAAGGAGGGAGCCTCTGGCGGTCGAGAAGAGCGTCCCATAAGACTGGAGATGGACGACCATGTAGTCGTTTTGGGGTTTTCTTGTTTCGTAGGCCTCCTCCTTCCGACGGTAGAGTTGGTGGAGAGCGCGAAGCTTAGGGATCCATGCCAGCCGATCAGCCGAATCCTTAGTCCGACGAAAGCGTCCCTCGAAGCAACGAGAGCGACGACGTGTTTGGCGGCAGTTGAAAAGGTCGTCAACGAGACTCCTCGCGCTCTCCGAAGAGGTAGCATGGCGTCGATAAGGTGGTTCATAAAGGAGAAGTAGAGGTCGAAAAGCTGATCAACCGTTAGATCGTCGATGGTGAGGAAGAGAGCTGAGAGCTACGAAGTGCATTACCGAGCACACGACGATCAATGGATCTCCAGCCACGGTATACCCGCGGATCGAATGAAGAGGCTGAGAATGGATATGAGGCAGGGGCTTCTATCCCTATACAGGGCGGGCGCAAGTTGAGCCCAGTGAAAAACTGGGGGAAGTGTTTGTTTTCAATCTTTATCACACTTTCTGCAAGTTACAGAGTCTTCACTCACAGTCCTGTGAAATACCCACATTTCTTCTATAAATATTATTAGTGTGAACCGGTGACACCCTCCGACTAAGTCCCTGGATTTTGTTAACACACTGTAAGCTTACTTATTGTGTTGTGGCATTCTCGCACTTAATCGAGAAACATTATCGGCTGCATAGTTGTGACAAAAATAAACATTTACATTGGTTTTAACTTAAAAATATGCGGTATCCGGACATTTCTCCCCGGACATTCCCCCCCGCCGGACATTTCTCTCGAACAGTAAGTATACACTCTACCATTGTCCATGATAACTGTCATTAACCCAACTTCTATTGAAGCAAAGACCTTCTTTCATCAATCTAATTTCTATTTAAGCAAAAAATTTCTTTCATAAATCCAACTTTAATTTAAGCATAGAATTTGTTTCACGAATCCAGCTTCTATTAAAGTTAAGAATTTGTTTCATCAATCCAACTTCTATTAAAGTAAAGAATTATTTTCATCAGTCCATCTTCGGAGGGAAACGTCCGGGGGTAAATGTCCGGGGGGAATGTCCTAGACCTAAAACATGCTTCACTTACGTATTTCATTAACTAAAAATACCATGCCGCATGAAAAAACGAAATATAAATATCGAGGTTGTGAGTTGGCATGCGGCAACATTCAAATGGACAAATCCGACAAATGGACAGAACACTGTCAAAAGCATCACGCCTTCAAGTTTACCAGGTTGACAACTTAGCGGTACCGTGGCGTACTGTACGTATACCCAATTAACTGTAACCTTTGCTTGAACCTTATGATCAGTTTCGCATTGTGAGCAACTCTCCTCTCCATGCCATAATGCATTAATGCTCGACAGAAGTTGAGTAAGTTCTTACATTGATGAATTTGTTGCATTTCGGTGATTGTGAATGCGAGATTTTAATCTACTTAATTCACACCCATTGAATCGCATGCTTAAACACTGAACAACTTTACCATAATTATCCTCCATTTTAGGTGCTTTAACGAGGCCATTTTGCATTGGTATCCATTGTTTATGGTGAATTTAAAATGGAAGATGGATTGATGAAAATAATTGTTTGCCTAAATGGAAGCTGGATTGATGAAAGAAATCTTCGCATAAATAGAAGTTGGATCGATGATATTTATAATTACAGACACATTTATCTAATCAGAAATTAGCTAAAACTCACGTCAGCGATATGGGATCTGGGAGAGAGAGAAGGCCCCGATCGGGAGGGGGGAAGGGGAGGTATTGAGCCCGGTTCTTTAGGGGGGATAGAAGCCACTGATATGAGGTAGGGCTATACCGAGATTTGAACCCTGGTCAGTGGGGTAAAGTCTTTCAGTGAGCAAAGTCATTGAAACTGGAGTGAACAGTAATAATAATCTTAGAATGATTATAATTATAGAGTCTAATAACAATAATAATGACGATAATAATTAGTGTCTGGGCTAAGTTTCGAAGTAGCCCTACTATTTCTCCTTGGCTTTCAAGGATTTAGAAATCTAAGTGCATCTTCACCTGGCGGCTGACTACCCAGCCAACAGTCACACGGGAACCAGACGGTTCCCATACGGGTTGTCATACGGGAACCGGACGGGATACCGGCGGTTTTTGTCCGCGGTTTTGAGACGGGACCCATACGGGATAGCCCGCCGGGCATCCCAGTTCATTCCCAGATGACTCAAAAGTGATTCCAGTTCTATTCCATTCTATTCCAGTATGCATTTTACAGTTCATTACACTTCAAATTACATGAATATTGTAATTGAATTACAATTACTGGACTTAAAAAGTAATTCAATTACAATTACAGAAATTGTAATTCAATTACATGTATTTCAATTACTGAAATGCAGTGATTGCTTTAGCTACATAGTACAGTAAGCTGTGCTAAATAGCTAAAGCAATCAGGTTGTTCAGTAATTGAAATACATGTAATTGAATTACAATTTCTGTAATTGTAATTGAATTACTTTTTAAGTCCAGTAATTGTAATTCAATTACAATATTCATGTAATCTGAAGTGTAAATTACGAATTACTTTGATAAAGTCGGCAACAATGCCAGCCTGCCGGGTTGAGCAGGGCCACCCCTTTAATTGACTGGATGTTTCAGTTTTAAAAAGAGAGTAAATTAAAAGTTATAGAAAAAATCTAAATCATTTGCAAATTTTAGAGTAATAATTGAAAATTAATTGGTAATTAAATTACAATCAAAATATAATTGTAACTTAATTCCTACACAATCAAGTAATTGTAATTCAAATACATGTACAAGCATGTAATTGCAATTATGATTGAATTACATACAACACTGAAAACAATAAATAATCAACAATAGCTTTAAATGACACATCAATTTAATAAAGGAAAAATAATCAGTCTGCTCTGCAATATCATTAAATTTTTTGTCAACAATGTCATCAGCAGTATTGGTCAACTTCTGATCGGTGGTGATTGACTCCGACTTGGTCTCTTTGAATTGTACCGATTTCAACAGCCGGTGACCTCCAGTGCTACGATCCCTAGCGTTACCAAACCACACAGCCAACTCGTCCACAACCAGTTTCTTCATACTGTCCTTGGTAGCAATATTTTGCTTTACAGCACCTGAATTTTCAAATATGAAACATTTAGATTAAAAATAACAAGTTACAAAGAACAATAATTTGACGTGCTCGGATTTGTATTGTAAAATGATATTATTCCAACATTTCTGTCTAATATTAAATGGCAATATTTACAGACACTGCCTGGATTGTCTAATTTACAATGTTCGAGTTCAGAAAAGTCAAAACAATCTCGACTCTCTCTTAGCCTCAAAAATGCAATATGGTTTTAAAGGTTTAGCACTAAATAAAGCACGGTTGGCAGAATATTGAATTTTTTATTTGAGACAAGCATAAATAGTCCCCATCATTATTCACGAGTACTTGTATCTAAACAATTAAAAAGAAGAAGCAAATCAAAGCAGTTCTATCCTAACAAGAGACATTGAAAAGTCTTCATATATTGCAATTTGACAAAAAATTTATAAACATGCTGGTCTTTAACTTAAATGTCGATATTTTTCTTTATAAATATTTGCCATCAACACAAATAACTTATGTACACATCCAGGCCTGCCGAGAGGGGGGGGGGGGCAAAAACCCAGGGGCCCGGCGACTTTTAGGGGCCCGGGCTGGGCCCAGCAATCAACGTATGAAAAACATTATAATCATTTATACAAAGTTTATGATTTATGCCTCTTAAAATATAATATTACGGACACTTAACTACAATAGTTGCATATCTAAATATAATTTTGTAGGGTTGTACCCGCACTATTATTATTAGTTTTTTTTTAAATTTCTCATAAAGTCAAAGGATAGTTAGGGCCCGTGACTGCTCTGCCTAGGGGCCCGGAATTTCTGACGGCAGCCCTGTACACATCATCTAACTTTATGGACACAAAGAAACAGAATTTAATACAACCTATAAACAGGAAGATAAAAACTGCATGCCCAGAAATTAACAGCGAATCATACAAGAGGCTTTAAAAACCATTTAAACAGTAAAATGACTCACCAATACTTTTATCGTTGAAGTGTCAAGCACCTTGTCCTCCACGCTCGTCAGATCCTCAGTTTCGATGGGAAATTGCACGCCCTCAGGCAGCTCCATTGCCACAAGTCCACCTGCTGCATTCAGTTGCCTTGAAATCGACAGCAGCATAGATGAATGTAGTTTCTGAGTTTGTTGCAGGTCCTCCAGACTGGCCAATATCTTTATCATCAGATCAGTCTGCTATCCAGATCGCCACCTACAAAATCAAGTCTACACAGATAACCATCATACTTCATTTATGAACAATACGGTGACCAAAACAATCTTCAAAACACATTGTAATATGCATAGGGATATTAAGCAGCACTGTGCAAGATCTAAATAAGACCCAAATGAGATATCTCCAAAAACAAATAAGTAAATTTTGTTGTCAAGCAAATCACCTCCGATTCACTTGTGACGTTGGTGATATACAAATTCCACAGTAACATGTATGTATTATCAGTAAGTGATTAGCTGTAACACAAAATTGTGTTGACACTTTTGATCACAATGCAAAACACCTTTGGCATTCTTCAGTGTTAGCACCCTAAATTGATATTTATCATTTATGAATTAATAGGCTAATTCACTCTTTATTGGTACTATGTGTCAACACACTTAACAGACTTAATATCAGCTTATCATCTGTGGCAAACAGCAGTAACAACAATTTGATAATTTACTTACACATTCACGATATGATCATACAACTACTGAATCATTGAAAACTTATAGAAACGAAGCAACACAATTATTCTTTATAACAAATCAAATGTATTGCCACTAAAGATAGCTAATTAATTCTTAATCATCAATGCATTTTAGCACAAGACATAATTATGTGTTGACTGATATCAAATAAAACTGGATGATACTTGCTGACATCAAGAAACATAACTTACTCTGTTGACTGCAAGTAATGATAATATTATTATAAATAACGAGAATAATAAAAGTTCATACTTTGGTCGATCTGTGTATCATAGCTCCTTTGAGGCATCCTCTTCATCGCTTGACAAGGAGCTGTGTACAGACTTTTGTGTTCTGATCAGCAAACAAAACACACAGAATGACTTATCATTACGTGATCATGTATTTATGATTATGATCATGTATTTATATGATTACTTCATAATTAAAGTTATGTTCAACTAAGATTGACCTACATTTGTTACGAAATAGTGCAGCATTCCTGCACAGTTAAAATTTAGTCAGTTTTTTTTAAAAATTAAGATTATTGTATGCTGCAGTGGGGAACTCATGGCGTCACCCCATGGACCTCCTCCCATACCAGACCATACAGAATCCTTAGTAATGTTTTTAAAATTAAATGCTGTATAGATTTAAATATTTTATTAATTATTTTAAAAATTATAAGCCACAACTTTTAGCCAAGAGTAGTCTAGCAAAACAATTACTTTTTACTAGTAAATAAACGTTTTCTTTTGCATAAAACTGGCCAGAAATTAATCACGTCACCTGCAAATACAACAAAACACACAAAACTTAAATGACTGATATGCAAAAGTAAAGACTAATGATGCATAACAAATAGGGGGTTTTAAAAGAATTTGACATGGATTGGCACGGTAGCTGGCAAAATGCATTTATTGTACTATGGCCGTTATCTTAAAAAACATAAAAATTTCATATAAAGGGTCGCCCTAAACACTGACGGAAACACGTACAGGCAATGCAGGAACCAGTCGGAAGCAGGTACATATTATACCATGGATGGCGAACCTTTTTTAAAGGTGCGTGTCAAAATACAACTAAAACATTTTTAAAAATACTGTCGCGTGCCCTCGGAATTTTGCAGTCTATAATTGTTTTTCTCATGCAGGTTGTAACTTGTAACTGACAAAACGTAATTTTAAAAATGAATGAAAAGACATTATTTCAAAGATGGTTTTAGATTGGTGTTACAATAAAGTCCTTTATACAAGAAAATGTGAATTCCTACAGTGATTTTCTATTTCTAAGTTTGAACTTTTGGGGGACGCTCCAAATTCCGTGTCCAACAAATTTGAGTGCCACATTGGGCACGCGTGCTAGAAGTTCGCCATCCCTGTGTTACACGCTAACCCTAACACGTTCAGTCCATAATCCTAACCCAATCTCCGTCGCGACTATACGTATCCTGACCACAAATTAGATGCAGCCTCTGCATAAACTGTAGATATATAGATATTGGTTCATTAGTATAATAAATAATAGCATAATCTTACTTTTCACACAAACAAATCGATATCTTACGCATTCAACTATCGCTTACAAAATGGCGGTATGAATACGAATACCGCTAGAAGGCGCTACGACTCGGGGTTACACCAGACCAAAGATTTTAACAGGGAGGAAGATGGCCTACTTAAAGAATATTGGCTTGCGCAGTGCGAATGAGGGCGCGTGATGCATGCTGGTATAGGCGCAAGGCCTTCTGGTCTATCCAATGGGAATACAACGAAAAGTTCCTATTCTCCACAATGTTAAAATCCATCAGTTAAAAGTCGTTTTATACGAAAATTATCGTAATATCAAATCCATGTAAAATTTGTATTGGCAGTACCGTGGCGCTTTGGATAACAGCTGGCACAGAGAACGAGAGGTACCGAGTTCGAGCCCCCGTTGGGCGGATTTGCTTTGTAGGCTGCTATTAGCGCCGTTGTATTACATGGCTGTCTGTTCTGTTAGTAGTTAAGATTTCAATTGCATAACATGTAAATGTACAGCGCAGTGCGTTTGTCAGGCGCTTAATAAAAAGAAAAGATTATTATTATTATTATATTATATTATTCCAACTTTAGATATTTCGCCAGACTTTGACATCAGATTAAGTCTCAAACTTACAGCACGTCATACGGCATGGGTTATGGAAATTCCGTTTGGCGTTTATCGTGAATGTGTTTAAGTAAGTAAGTAAGTAAGTATAGCCTTTATTACTCCATTAGCAAACGCATGGGTTATGGAAATTCCGTTTGGCGTTTATCGTGAATGTGTTTAAGTAAGTAAGTAAGTAAGTATAGCCTTTATTACTCCATTAGCAAACGCATTATGGGACGTCGAAATAGAATGTAAAATAACACATAGAAGTAATAATAATAGTGTGGCACGCCAATTGACGGAAATAATTAGACAAATCTTCTAAATCATTTGCATAGCAAACATAAGGCTAAATAATATAATAATAATATCTTTTCTTTAATTAAGCGCCTGACAAATGCACTGCGCTGTACATTTACATGTTATGCAATTGAAACAATCTTAACTAGTTCAACTACTAACAGAACAGACAGTCTGCAACACAGGGCGCTAATAGCAGCCTACAAAGCATGTCCGCCCTACGGGGCTCGAACTCGGTACCTCTCGCTCTCTACGCCAGCTGTTATCCAACGCGCCACCGGATAAGGATATGTATGCGAAAGACCTCCTATCCGCGCCAGCTTCACAAGCCTATATTGAGCTTGTTTTATCAGACCTAAGCCTCAAGATCATAAATGCAATTTTCAATTGTAGTGTTACATATTCCTATAATTCAAATCAAATGCCTATTTTATATTTATAGTTAGGCCTATAGTTTTTGTCCCCAAGTCGGCGAGACCAGACGCCCAAGATCAAGACCATACCTTTAAGACCAAGACCGCACCTTTCAAGACCAAGACCGGCACATTCGAGACCGAGACGGTCTCGAGACCACATCACTGCAATTAGTTTCTTATGATCTGAAGCACTGATAAAATTGTAATTGTAATTAGTAACTTCCTATTGCGCAGTAATCAGGTCAATATCCAGAAGATCAGTCCGTAAGACAGAGAGGCGGCCTATGGTGCATAACCAGTTTGAAATACGTCAGTTTTAAGTTGACGATGAAATAACACAAGCCAAAGAATTCTGAACGATATAAGTTTGAAGTGAGTTGCAGCAAACTATGCGACTGGAACCAATGCATTTGAGATATCCTTGCAGACATGGGCATATGATGCCTAATTCAAAATAGAATTGTGCCCATCACTGGTGTCAAAGTTCTTGGCTTACAATTATTATTAACATAGAAAAATGACACACAACACTGGATAAATCCATTCCTTTATTGACTCTGTTAAGCTTTGGAGATTATAGACAGTGAATCAATATATAGGTATAATTTATAGGTATAATTTATAACCAACAGACAGTTTAGTAAACAGTTAACAGTAAGAAATGACAACAATTGGAGTTTCCAATTTCACAATACCAGTATAGGCCTATGCACTTATAAATATTTACAGAAAATTACACACGCAATATTTGTTTCATTTTTCTTGATGTGTTACACTGGCAAACAATTGTATTTAATTAAGTAATTATGAAAGATGACTCTAACATGAAGCAAGTAATAAATCGAGGGGTTTAAGCCAGAAGGGAGTAACTAGGTTTTTTGACATTTCGAGATAAACGAAGAAAACGGAAATTTTGTTACAGTATTTTTTTTAAACAATTTTTTCAGCATTTTTTATTTAAACAATGAAAATTATTTCTAGCTAAATGCTGAGCAATAAGACTCCTTTTCAAAATGCATTAAAGTATGCATTGTATTGTTTACACATAACGTGACAATTTGGTGAATTTTGTCAAAGTTTGACAAGATGCAACCTTCTGGCAAGAGAAAACTTTTTATGATGAAAACATCATAAATTCTGTGTAATTTGCAAGATAACCACCAACAAAAACTATCTGAAGAAACACTGAGTCATACTGCACAATCTAGCACAAATTATTAATAATTATGGGCCAAGATAATAATTTTTTTTGGAAGATACAATATTCTGGTGTAAAATCATAAAACGCACCCTTACAAAATGGTATAAACAACTAATAACTTTAGAATAACATAGATGATATTACGCTCTCCAATTTCTACGCAAGTAAGTAAGTGGTTTAAGTTGTTTGAAGAGTAAAGTAAGTAAAATAAGCATTTTTTCACGCTAATTTTAATTGCCTAAAAATAATTCATTTGTGCCATAGAGACGTATCTAAGCAATGCATGGGTTTCACGTACTGCCAGATGGATGTATCTTCTTCAAGATGCAACCCTTCTGGCATGAAAACTGCTATTTTTACATCCTTATGGCATAAATGTGACCCATAATTTGGGTTGTATCTTCAAACCAACTCTCTTAAATGAAGCCTTATAGCTACGGCCTTCTGGCAGTACCTGCTTTGTAGTCAGTTGATTCAATTTCTGTGAAAATGTCCATTTTACAAAAAATCGTAGATACGACCTTCTGGCTTAAACCCCTCGAAATACACCAAACTAGTATAATGTACCAAACTAGTATACACACTTCTAAATATTTACAGATAATTACACATGCAATATTTTTCATTTTTCTTGATGTGCTACACTGGCAAACAATTGTTCATATTTAATTAAGTAATTATGAAAGATGACTCTAACATGAAGCAAGTAATAAATACACCAAACTAGAATATGCACCAAACTAGTATGCACACTTCTAAATATTTAGAATATGCATTTCAAACTAGTATACACACTTCTAAATATTTACAGATAATTACACATGCAATATTTTTTTCATTTTTCTTGATGTGCTACACTGGCGAACACTTGTAATGTTTGTTGCTTTGCTAGGTTGTAAGAGCTCTCTGTTAGCAAACTTCACTGAATAAAATAGTCTCATCACGACATAAAGTTTCGTCAGTTTCTCTGATATGTATAGAGCATGCTCTGGATGTCGGATGAACAAAAATTGGAAATTGCATTTAGGGTGAATTATTTCAAAGAGTGTTGATGCAATGTTTGGCTGTGAAAGCAGCTGATTAAAATGCAAGCGGAACAAATGCTCCATTATATGTACAGCTTGAAAAAGTTCGTCACTAGGCTCAACCAGCCCAGTAGAGGACATATTGGGAAATCGTTTTTCTTTTATAAATTGATCATGGGGACGACAACTGTAGGAGTGGTCACCTAATGGCTTACACAGTACATCCTGACACTGAGAACAAATTCCACATTTACGAGCAAGCCATCCAGATAAATAACTGACAAGTGATTCCTCTGCTTCCGTAAACATTTCAACAATATTCTGGTCATAGCAAATGTCGCTGTTTAGAATTTCATTTGACATTTCAGACCAAATTTCATCACCAGCATAAAACAACTCATCATTACTTTCTGAAGATGTACTTGGAACAGGCTCTGATATTACAGGAGAAACCAATGTGAGATCAGAATGCTTTAGAAGGACAAAATCGTCATCATCAATACAGTTTTTACCGCTTGTGTAACAGTCTAAACTTGACAGAACTACAGAATTTCTGAAAGCAGTAGAGAACTGTGCGGGTGTAGGAGTTTCATTCCACCCATTTTTACCTCTGAGACAAGCAAAAAAATTTTCAAGACAATCTTGATTCAAACGACTAGTGCAAACATAGTTGAAACCCTGGTTAAGTAGCTCACAGGAAAGAGAGTGTATGCTGCTAATTGACATTTCCAAACCTTCCTTACATTTAATTTGTGACTGAGAACGAGCTCCCAAAAAGTGCCATTTACCCACCCATTCCACAAAAGCAGCAGTGTGAACAGCTTCAGGAGGCAATTCCTTTGTTAAAACGCGCATTTGTAAACCAGCTGCAACAGAATGGCTTAAAACCTGAGAAGCAAGACTCACACGCATCTTAGAAACTCTTGAAACATCAATATGGCGCTCTGTTAACCTAGGTGCAAGACGTATAGGGTACATTTGATCAACATGATGAAATTTGTCAATGTGCTTCCAGCTAGCTACTGAACCATCAATCTCAATATCATGCTTCACTAAGTTGTTGCGTACATTTTTTAACAAATGTGGTACATCAAAAATAACATGTACAATATGTTCTAAGGTGTCAAGAGAGAAATTTGGAACTGCCACTGTACTGCCAAGATTTTTTACAGCTGCTACATTGGTTGGACCTTGGTCACACACAATGCATCTAACAAACAATCCTATACCGTGAACTCTCGTAATGCAGTCTTTGATTAGTTCTGAAAGTCTAGAGCTTGCTACTGTATTGCGTGTAAAGAAAAAGGCAATTGGTTGCTTCCATTTACTACAAAGACCCCTAATCATGAACACTAATGCATGTGTTGCTATCACTCCGTCATCCGTGTAGCCTATGACTCGGTCTAAATTCTTATCATATGTTAATTGAGATTTTAAAGAAACTTCATCAAAAACAAGTGCACATTGACGTTCACACAATGGCAAACTCATAACACGTAATTGAAGAACCCTAAACATCACAGATGTAAATCCACATTCAATCCTGCCAATAGCAGCACCTACAAACCGGCGTAATGTTGACACAGATGGTAACGCAAAGTGCTGTGATGCAAATCTATATGCTGCAGCACTCTTAAAATGCAACTGCAAAGCAAATAATTTTTCCTTCACTGACCACCTGTACCCTTTTACCTTTCTCCGACTAGCCAACATCTGTGACTGAAACAATGCCAGCTGTAAAGGTGTTAACAACTGCTTTGCAGCATTAACAATACCATCAACTGAACCAGACGGCAATGAAGACTCGGCTACTTTTTCAGAAATTTTCTGTCTTAATGTCTTAACTTTTTTCTCCAGTCTCCAGCGTCTCGACTGCAGTTGCCGTATTTTCAGCCTAAGACGCTTTTTCAGTGGAGTATCTGGTGGTCTGCCCTTATTACTGTTTATTTGTTTACCGGTAGTTCTGTCAGTATTTATGACAGAAGTGGACACTGTCATGGCTATTTCACTTTCTGGTGTCACATCGTCTTTGGTAGCCAAAGATGTCGCTGGAGTTATTTCAATCATCTGGGGCCTTTCATCTGATGCCCGAGTTCTCTGGGCCTTGGCAGCAGCTACATTGTCTGTGATCAAAACACTTCCTTCTCTTCTACGTGGCAACTTGCATTTTTCACTTTCTGGTGTCACATCGTCTTTGGTAGCCAAAGATGTCGCAGGAGTTATATCAATCATCTGGGGCCTTTCATCTGATGCCCGAGTTCTCTGGGCCTTGGCAGCAGCTACATTGTCTGTGATCAAAACACTTCCTTCTCTTCTACGTGGCAACTTGCATTTTTCACTTTCTGGTGTCACATCGTCTTCGGTAGCCAAAGATGTCGCAGGAGTTATATCAATCATCTGGGGCCTTTCATCTGATGCCCAAGTTCTCTGGGCCTTGGCAGCAGCTACATTGTCTGTGATCAAAACACTTCCTTCTCTTCTACGTGGCAACTTGCATTTTTCACTTTCTGGTGTCACATCGTCTTCGGTAGCCAAAGATGTCGCAGGAGTTATTTCAATCATTTGGGGCCTTTCATCTGATGCCCGACTTCTCTTGGCCTTGACAGCAGCTCCCTTGTCTGTGATCAAAACACTTCCTTCTCTTCTACGTGGCAACTTGCGTTTGCAACTGAGTTGTGCTGGAGGATTGGCAATCTGCAATAGCATAAAGACCTATCAAAACAATAGATATGGAAGTCTCAAGACAATATCACTGCAACCTTGGATACATTGTTGACAGCGGGAAGTTGCCATACAGTAAAACTTAGGTATTGCAAACACTGGTACTTTGAACTTCCTGTTATATAGAAATACAGTCAATGGCTAGCATGGTCTGTACATGGGATCTTTCAAAGGCGAGGCACTGGTTCAAAGAGGCATCGGTGGTGAAAGATCTTGTCCAATCAATTCACTGAAAGCTGAGCAGGGTCTAGGCCATAGAGCTGCAATAGAAAACTTTAAATTTCCATTTTCACTGAGTCATATAGAGCTTGATGTGAATATCTTTCTTGTTTCAAAACTGGGATACAATTGGATATACTGATGGTTCCTTGAACTTCAATGTAGCAAAGTTTTCCTGCATGTAGACACTATAGTATTATTTAGTCCTGCTACATAATTACCGTAATGTGTGGAGATAGTGCACATAAATATAATCTATGATAATGCTACTACTGGTGTAGTCAACCATCTGTAACACACTTTCACCAGCAACAGACCAATGACCACTCAAGCAACAATAACATCAGCTTAACAACTTTAAATGTGCTATATTAATAACTTTAAAACAAAATGACTCACATCAAATAAAGTAGGTATTGCATTCCAGTTGAGTCTGTTGTGCAACAAGTTTGTGAACTGGCTGTCTTCAAAGTGAGCACTACACAAAAGAAAATTCTTGTGTAGTTCACCTGGCTCCTTCTTATCGAAGTCTTGACGTCTGGTGTTGATGACCCACTTTTTGCACCTAACACATAAAATTTAAAGAAACTTAATAAAAGTTGTTTTCACTTTAATCTTTATTAAATGGCCCTACAACTTATATACTTATTGGTAATAATAATAAACTCCTGTCAGAATTTTAAAAAATTACCTGATCCTCCATATGAACGTGTCAAACTACAACTCTCACAACCTCTATATGCACGTTTTTCACCCGAAATTTAAAACACCTATTTCATAAATCCTATTTTGATTACTCCATTTCCCCTAAACTCGCTAGATGATCCAAGTCAATACACCACCCACCATAACTGCCTGACCTTTAGATCTTGACCTTATGTAACCTGTCTATCAATTTTGTTTTGACTGAGTGACTGTGAATAAGCTGTTTCCTGTGACTTGGCATTTTAGGAACTGTAGAAGCCTCCTGGAGATCATATTAACACATTATAAGGGGCTCAGACATATATATATTCGTTTATTGAGAAAAACAATCTGACAAAAATGCAGAAATGCTTACATGAGTGATAATGGATAATTAAAGTTAATTAGAAAATTTTCGAATAAACTGGTAGGCTAAATATTTGTATATAATGAAGTGGGAATAAATTGAAAGTTGTCTTTGGGTGAGAGTATGGTTGTGTGCTCTAGGTCTTGGTGAGAGGAGAGGGGTCGGAGTGGAGGTAGGAGTTGGTGAAGTACAGGGTGTATGTGATAAATGGAACTAGGTTTGAAAAATGACACGAAATTGTTCAAATACAATGTCGAATTAATAACCATAACTTGTGGCGAAGACTTTGGCTAAGCATTAACCTGTTACAGGCCTATTAATGAAGCCGTACGCCTACCGTGCAGCTTCGCTTGGGAAACAGAAAAACGAAATTCCAAGCTTTTTCTCCCAGGCATTGCCACAATTAAAGGCTGCACAATAGTGCGGCATGCTACCGAACTTTCTACTCGGCCAAAATGCTAAATTCGGCAAAACATTGCGTATAAAACGACTTTTAACTGATGGATTTTAACATTGTAGAGACCAAAGGTAGAGACCGGAACTAATCGTTTTCCCATTGGATAGACCAGAAGCCCTTGCGCGCCCTCATTCGCAGTGTTCTCATTAGTGGTTCATCTTCCTCCCTGTTAAAATCTTTGCACCAGACGGTTCCCGTACGCAAACCGTTGACAAAAACCGTCAGAAAACCGTACCGGATAAACCGGATAAAACACACACGGGACCCGTGCGGTCGTGTTTGCTGGGTATCCGCGCCTCAGATTGACATTTCGGTGTGACCTTGCGCGCGTTACAGATTTATTTAATAATAATAATAATAATACTATACAGTGCTGTGCATCCAGTGGATAATGGTGCCGTATGTGAGTCAAGTATTGAGCCCATTTGTTAAAATTATTGCAACATGAATTGCTGCATCAATTGAAATTGGATTTTGCAGGTTGTCTTTTAAAAGTGTATCTGCAAAATTTCATTGACCTTTGGCTATAAGTCCTATGTGAAATTTATAATTTCCAATTGTGTACTTTTGTCTCATGTATGACGATCATAATTGAGGCCAATAAGTCACTGCATCCCATTAAGTTTGGTTAACATGTTGTTCTGAGTATGCTGGCCAAGTTTCTTGTTTTTATCCACTTGTTGGACAATTCAGTTTTTTTTTTATCTCACTACCCCTCACTTTGCTGTGTTGGGCGAAGTGCAATAAATCTATGATGATTGATTTTGGCAGACGAATGAGAGTAGCAGGCGGATGGTGGAATGCTGAATAAATAAATATCTCTTCTGTTCTGTCTTGGCATCGATCAGATACATGGATGCCATCAATGCCATTAATTAACCATCGAAGATTCTTCATTGGCCGTCGCCGCCGCCATTTCAATCCAATCAGGGACGTCTCTAAGACTACGAGCGACCAACAACAGTCAACTGTTAGGCCTCTATCATCATCATCATTACCATCATTATCACCATCGTCATCATCATCATCATAATCACCATCATCATCATCATTGTCATCATCATCATCATCACAACCACCGCCACCACCTCAACCACCACAACATAACCATCATCACCATCATCACCATCAGTTCCTGAGCCATTTGGCGGCGATGGAGATTCGAAGGAAAATGAAACAAAGGTAGACCAAGGCTACGCTGGATAGACAGTATAAATGAGGACTTGGACTGACACTAAGGGAAGCAGTGGACTTGTCAAATGACCAACTGAGGTCATTATTTTATAGACTTGAAAGCCTCAACTGAAGTTTCGGCACGGATTGATGGTGGGAAGCTGTTCCAGCTCCTTGGTCCCGCCACCGATAAGATTCGGTCACCAAAGCACGTTTTTGATCTTCGCACATCTATGCTTCCTTACAACTCGATCTCAGTGAGAGACCCGCCTCCGATGACGTGACTTGGACACAGTATGCACCAAGGTAGTCAGACGACGCACCAAGTAAGGATTGCCAGTTTGCGTTCGATTCGGTGCGGCACCGGGAGCCAGTGCAGCACATCACGGAGTAATGGTATTTCCGTCAGTTTCATATAAGCCTCGCTGTTGCACTGAGTAGTGACTGAAGCCCATCAAGCAGATGTTTCGGTGCTCCAGTCAGAAGACTATTGCAGCGGTCGACCGGTTGTGTGACCGTTTTCGCTGCCTGGAATGACAATGACCTCACGCAGTTCTTGATCATTCTCAGCTGGCGGAAGCATCTGTCCAACGTGGTGCATCATTGATAGATCAGCTTGAAGCATAACTCCCAGATCACGAACGGCCGTGGACGGTTGAAGTGGTATGCCACCGACAATTAGTGGGTCGGTACTGAGCTCAACAAGCCTTCTATGGGTAGCACACGTACATAGACTCTTGCTCTGGTTTAATAGCAAACGGTTCAACTTCATTCAGTCCGTCAGTGTCTCAACTCCTGCCTCTATTCGCTTTTGCAATTGAGGAGCTGCCGACGCCGGACCAGAACCATACAGCTGAGTGTCATCTGCATAAAAATGAGATGACAGACCTAGTCCTGTGGCAGGCTCACCAAGATCGGCGGTATATCCTATACAGTAGGAAGAGCAACGGGCCAAGAACCGACCCCCGAGGTACTCCACTCCGAAGACGTTGCATGTGGTGTGCTTTCCAGTGTTGGTCGTCTCCTGTTTTCTGTGGAGAGAGACTGAATCAACGCACAGTAGACCTCTATCTTCAGACTTTCCTCCCTTAACATCGCACTATATGTGCTCGAGATCAAGACCCTCCACTAATATCAATGCCAGGAAAAGCCATGACTTTGTTGCACGTAACTTGATAAAAGATTTGGCAATCTGTTTCCGTGTTCAGCTTTCATTTGCCCGAGGAGGGAAGGCGGGAGGGAGAGAGAGAGGGAGAGAGGGAGGGTGAGAGAGGAGGGAGGGAGGGAGTGTTAGAGAGGATGTGAGAGACGAAAAGAGGGAGGGAGTGAGGAAGAGATGGAAAGAGAGAGGGCGAGAGAGGGAGGGAGGAGGTCGGTCGGTAGGGAGGCAGGGAAGGAGGGAGAGAGGGAGGGGAGAGAAAGAGAAAAAGAGACAGATAAAGAGAGATACACAGAGAGAGAGAGAGAGAGAGAGAGAGAGAGAGAGACAGAGGGAGACAGAGAGAGACAGAGACTCTCGTTGTATGCATGCATGCATTGATCAATGTCCTACAACGGAGGAACAGATCAATAATAATAATAGCAGAGTCGACGACCTATTCAGCAGACGACGACGACGACGACGACGACGCTCTGTGTCTGTCTGTGTCTGTGTCTGTGTGTCTGTGTCTGTGTCTGTGATCCACTCTATTATAGCGCAGCAGTTGTTCAGCAGAGCAGCGTTTATCTAAACGTCGTCTCCGTCGATTCTTTATCGCACGGTGCAGAGTGGCCTAACTGTTCATACTGATAAAAAACACAAAGACAATATTGGATTGCTTATGAGCCACTTGTAGGCCTACCTGTTGTTGCTAAGAGCCACACGGCCTGTGACAATTAATCTAGCTATCGAAAAACAACCAATGCGAGCAGTGACTGTTGAGCAAGTGACTGAACATTTCGTGGTAGATAGATAGATAGACTGGTAGTCTACGTTGTTCCAGACAACGTGTAATACTCCTACATGGAATTGGAACCTGCTGCTTTCTCTAGACTTCATTCACAGATGCCCATAGTTATTGTTGATGGGCGCCGTATATTGTTGCTTCAAGAATTGCAGCTTTCAACTGCAACAGTAATTCTGAAAATGATCGTAATGTACAGCTGACAATTAAAGACAACAGTACTCAGTCTCAGGTAGGCGATTTGGAAGAGGATTAACGTCGTTTTTCAGACACAAGAACAGTGGCAACTTCCAGTGCATGGACGAAAAGATCAGAGGCATCTATCTAGTCTAAAATTAGCAAATGAATTAGGTTCGAATTAGTGCTAAGATTAGGGTTATAGACGCAAAGTTAGATCTAAGTCGTAAGCTTATGGTTAAGTCAAAATGGATAAGGCTAAATTTATCGACGTGAATATGGTTGAAGTTGGGTTAGGTTGGGGACAAGGTCACAAGAATCACGGTTAAAATGAGTAGTAGTGATCAGATTGATCTCAACCACTGACGGAGGTTGAATGATGCCTTCTTACCCGTCGTCATCGTCATCTTCTTCTTCAGCTGCAGCTGCTGCTGCTGTTGGAAGTGTTGGTGATGGAGCGGTGGCTGAGTCATCGTTGGTATTTCGTGTCGGTCTGAACGGAAGCATTCCGGATCTGGTGCGTCAGGTGTTGCTCGACAGAGGATGGACTGAATTCGATGAGGGGCAGCATCGTCCAGACGACTGGCACATCCTCTGGTCGTCGTCTGGCTTCAGACTCAGCGACTACGCATCGCTGTTGCCCTGGCAACGCCTCAACCACCATCCGCAGTCGACGGTCATCACCCGCAAGGACAAACTGGCCAGAGCGATGAAGTGCATGAGTGCCATCCACGGACCGACCGTTTACAACTTCTCTCCCTTCGCCTTCCTTCTGCCGACCGATTACCGTCGTCTCGTGGCTGAGCTCCAGCGGTCCACCTCCTCCTCGGCCTCTTCCACCTCTTCCTCCGCCGGACAACATCATTCCCGGCGCAGTCGCACGGTGGGTCCTGCTGCTGCTGCTGCTGCTGCGGTGTGGCAGAGGCGTCGAAGGCACCGACTGTGGATCTTTAAACCGGCGGATGAGTCGAGAGGACGCGGCATCTGCATCTTCAGCGACCTCGCTCAGCTGCAGCAACAGATCGACCGCTGTAGAACAGGTGTCGTCCAGCAGTACATCGCCAACCCTCTGCTCATCTCTCGATACAAGTTCGACCTCCGTCTGTACGTATTCGTCGCCTGCTTCCATCCACTCCGCGTCTACCTCCATGAGAACGGTCTGGCCAGGTTCAGCACGGACAGGTTCGACCTCGACAGTCTCGACAACACCTACTCCCACCTGACGAACACTTCCATCAACAGATTCGGGCTCAACTACGGATCGGACAAGGAACGGGTGGGAACCGGATGTAAGTGGACCCTCGACCAACTGCGCCAGTACTTCTATCAGTCGGGCATCGATGACAGGTCACTCTGGTCGCAGATCATCAACATCGTCATTCTGACGGTCGTCCTTCAGACGCAGCAGCAGCAGCAGCAGCAGCAGCAGCAGCAGGCAAGCCTCGTTCATCGAGGAACGACCAACTGCTTTGAACTGTATGGGTTCGATGTCCTCATTGATGACCAGCTGAAACCGTGGCTCTTGGAGGTCAACTTCAGTCCATCGTTGAGTTGTGACTGCAGCACAGACGATGTCGTTAAACGACCGATGCTCAACGACCTCTTCCAACTCATCGAGTCCGATCTCAGCCAAAGGTCAGCCAAAGGTCACCAGTATCCGTGGAAGGGACACTGCGGCCTTCAACGCAGCTGTTCCATCTATGGGAACCAACGATCAAACAGGGAGTGGCCAACGACGATCAACCAACATTTGCCACTTGTAAGAGGCAACCATCAGCAGTCGATCAGTGGCTCCTGCTCCACCAAACCAGACCACATGGGCTCCATATTACATCGGAGCACTGACGCTACATCTCGTCATGACTTCAATATACAGCGTCATGACGAGACGTCAGAACAGACAACTTATTCGTCTCTGGATTCATTTGCGGATGATTTCATGGAGAAGACGGATCGAAGCAGAATGGCCAGCAGACTGGTCCACAGAAACTCCACTCACGGCGCATTTCCTCCGCATTCACAAGGAGAATTGACAAGCAGAACAAAGTTAGCGACGAAGAAGTCGCTGAGGAAGTCTCTTTCGCGGAACAGTTGTCCATCGGTTCCTGATGAAGACGAAGACAAACTGGAAGATGACGAAGGCAGCGGTCACCTGGAGCGCCGAAGAAGACGAGGAGGTCCCTGTGTAAAGGTCCCACCGCCGACCAGAACCTACGAAAGCAGTCGACCAACTAGAACGACATCCACCGTCGCCGCAGGAAGGTTCGTTCAGATCTTTCCTTTCAACGCTGCCACTCGCCTCTCTTCCACTGCAGCAGCAACGACGAACATCGACATCCGAAAGGTGGCAGCAGAGTCGCGAAAGATGATGGCCGCCAGAAACGCCCTCCTCACATCCATCGCTTCTACTGGATGTTCTAAGACTGCACAGGGAGACAATGCATCGTCAAGAAGACCACTCCTTCTGCCCGAGCTACGTCTTCGGCAAAGGAACAGCCGGACGCCAGAGGACGTTGAAGGAATTTCCCAACTTTGGATGCCTCTACAGTCAACTTAATTACTCAGTCTTAACTACATCAGTTAATTTATGGAATGCAATCGAAAACTTCAAATGAACGAGATTAATAATGTACGAACTACGAAGCATCAGTTGATTGCAGGACTCTGTCACTGTGTATAAGGACTATGCGTATAAGGACTATGCGTATAAGGACTATGCGTATAAGGACTATGCGTAGGCCTATAAGGCATAGCCTACGCGTAACTAGCAGTAGGCCTACGCAATTATGCAACTGCGTAAAGATTTTAGCCGCTCTCAACATTTTCTAACTATTTAGATTACGTTTCGACATTCTAGATTCGGCCTACTATTATTCATTGTATTTCTAGTGTGCAGACTTTGTTATTGTACGGTCAGCAAAACATTTCCCTTCGCGGACATAGTGAAAGACTCTGCAGATTTCGTGACACTTTTGAAATTTCGATAACAGACCAACACTAGTTTAAATCACGGTAAGCTAATGTCATCTGGTCCACGCAATGCCCAGTACATAAGTGCGTTGATTCAAAATGAGCTGATCCACCTGCGTGGCCAGTAAGTTCGAGACAGTAGGCCTATTGTTGCAGAATGTCAATGTCGTGCGACTGAGTTCTACACTTTTCAGCTGAGCCAATTTTAGAAACCAATTTATGAAATTAGGCCTATAGGATAATTATAATTTGCCCAAGAACTGATGTAAAATGTTATTACAAATTTACAATAATACAATACAACTGCTTTTTGATATCGCCCTTCATCCTAAGGTGGCCCCAAGCTCACAAGTGCACAATGTTTTTAACCAAAAAGCAGTGCCGGTGTCACGAAATAGAGTATCCCCCATTAGAATTATATCCCCTTAGCGAAATGAAGTATCCGGCCGGATGAATCTGAACGTGAGGGACCATCCCCTCGTGCAAAAGTAGGGTAAAATGGGGTAATTTCGGCATTTCGGCACCCCCGAGTAGTTGAGAAAATACCGTGCATCAATAAAGCTCTATGGTGTGACGTGTTAGGTCTGGACCTGACAGTCTTAGAAAAGTTAGAAAACATTGTAAGAATCGTATTTTTAGCACCCTTAATTCCTGTCTTTTCTGTCTCGTCATTGAACGCGAGAATAATTCCCTTGTCTGATTCTCATAATAATAATCTTTTCTTTATTGAAGCGCCTGACAAACGCACTGCGCTGTACATTTACATGTTATGCAATTTAAATCTTAACTACTAACAGAACAGACAGCCTGCAATACACGGCGCTAAGTAAGTAAGTAAGTAAGTAAGTAAGTAAGTAAGTAAGTAAGTAAGTAGTTTATTCACCACAAAATAAAGCAAGATGACAATGCACAAATTTTACAAACCGAGTGGTGGGCTACCGGTCACATAGGACTCATCTCGCCGGTCACCCTAATAATAATGCTGGCGTAATACAAAATAGGCCTACTGGTAGCCTACCATTTAACAAACCAGTCTCATGACAATTGTTAATAATCCATTTTTTCCAACTGGGAAGCAAACACATACAACTTAGGAGTACTTTAAAGCTTTAAAGCCTTTAAACAAGCCACAATTATGACTATCCTATTTCTATATAATGCACTGAACTGAAACCTCACGATACAAAACGCATATAGGCCTACCCTATAACATCTACAGGCACAAGGAGTTAATCAAGTGCAACTTTAGCATTATGTTTAAAATGTCTAATTGAAGCTATATTTCTAATATGGCTTGGAAGTTCATGCCACCATTTGGCACCACAGTAGCGAGTTGTTCTCAGTCCTTTTGTAGAGAAAAACTTAGGTATGAAAGTATTATTACTGTTAGCAGCCTACAAAGCATATCCGCCCTACGGGTCTCGAACTCGGTACCTCTCGCTCTCCATGCCAGCGTGTTATCCAATGTGCTATCGGGCGGTTTATCCACAGTCGTCTGTTCTCATGAACGAGAAGAATCTTCTCCTCGCGTTTCAACAAATTACGAAGTCCAGAAATGAACTCCGAACGATCTTTTTCCGATCGAAAGCGCAAAACCTGAGGCCGACAAAACAGAAGGACACCATGACACATCATAGGCCTAATGAAATAAATTAAATAGGCCTAATGGAAACATTTGCAATTTCGTTATTATTATCGTGATCATTATTATTATTATTATTATTCGATGATCTCTTGTAGAGAAATCGTGTTACATTTAAACGGAGGCTAATTGGGAGGAAGCTAGGATTTAACGATTGAACGGCGTTGATAATTATATAGCATCAGTGGACTTAGTTTTATGGGTGTCTTTGGAGAGCTGCACATAATCTGGATAAATCTACAGCTGCCTTTGTAATAATAATAATAATAATAATAATAATAATAATAATAATAATAATAATAATAATAATAATAGGGGATCCCCTGGGTCCACTGCTGTTCTGCCTGCCGCTGCAGCCAACCCTCCGATCGCTACGCTCCGGTTTCAAGCTGGGATATCTGGATGATCTTTCGATGGGAGGCGGGATCGAGGACGTGCGACAGGACCTCGCCGCGGTGAAGGAGCTGGAGACATCGCTCGGCATATGCCTGAACAGACAAAAATGTGAATATTCTTCTGAGGCTGAGGTCACGGGTGAAGAATTTGAGGGCTTCCAACGGGTGGACCGGGACTCGCTGCTCCTCCTTGGCGCCCCGCTATTCAGAGGTAGGGCACTGGATGAGGCGCTTCTCAAACACAGCGACTCGCTGGCCCTGGCAATGAGTGACCTGGCCTGTCTGCAGGCACAGGCTGCACTGATGATGCTGCGCTCATGCTTCGGGGCGGCGAAACTTATATATCTACTTCGAGCAGCACAGTGTTGGGGTCACCCTCTACTTGAGAAAATGGACGCCCAGATGCGAAATGGCTTAGAAAAGATCCTTAACATCGAGCTAAGCGACATGCAGTGGAAACAGGCCACGCTTCCAATCAGAGACGGCGGACTCGGGATCAGACAGGTTTCGATGCTGGCAACTTCAGCTTATTTAGCGTCAGCTGCATCGACCAGGTCGCTCGTTGGGGCCGTACTCGAGGTGGACGACTGGAGCGACGCATACATGGAAGAAATCATGGAAGCCCGCAAACCAACGATGCCGGGCGGAGTGGAAGCAGCCTTGACTAGCCAGAAGGTTTGGGACAGACCTCTCATAGACATCGACAAGGCGGAAGTGTGGGCTTTCAACAGCGACCCACTCAACCGGGCGAGGCTGGGCGCAGTGACATCGCCCCACGCTGGAGATTGGCTCTCGACCGTTCCGGTAGCCTCTTGCGGGTTAGGCCTTAGCAATGAAGCCGTTCGGGTGGCGATTGGCCTCCGCCTGGGGCTCGACCTCTGTGCGCCTCATAAATGCCAGTGCGGTGAGATCGCAGATCCAGGAGGACATCATGGACTGGTCTGCAGGCGATCTACAGGGAGAGCGGCCCGCCACTTTGCCGTAAACGACATTATCTGGAGAGCCCTCATGAAAGCTGACATCCCAAGCTCGAAGGAGCCTCCGGGCCTGATCCGATGTGATGGCAAGCGACCAGATGGGGCCACGCTGGTCCCTTGGGCGAGGGGCAAGTACGTCGCTTGGGACGCAACAACCATCCACACCTGTGCTGCCTCCTACATCCATCTGACGTCGACTAAGCCTGGGGGAGCAGCCGAACATGCCGCAGACAGGAAGCGTGCCAAATATTCATCCCTCCCCGCCACCCACGAGTTCGTACCCGTGGCCGTCGAGTCGCTAGGCCCCGTCAACCGGGAGGGCCGCGAGTTCTTGATGGAACTGGGGCGCCGAATGACAGCCGTTTCAGGCGACTCTCTGGAGACCGTGCACCTGTTCCAGCGTTTGTCCATATGCACCCAGAGATTTAATGCCGTAGCCTTCAGGGGCACTTTCGCACAATGCACCGGGGACGAGGACCACTAACTCCAGATAGCACACCTTAGGACAGTTTCTAAGTCCCTGAGGGATCATGTATACCTCGGGGCATAAAAAAAAAAAAAAAAAAAAAAAAATAATAATAATAATAATAATAATAATAATAATAAATAATAACTTGACCTTGGGTGGGACTGCATCCACAGTGGCTACAGATGTCCAGACTATTATCAGAGAGGCAGGTAAAATGGGTCTGACACTTAACTTTGCAAAATGTGAGATCATAAACACCCACGAAGTCGACCTGCCATCACCCCTGGACAGTTTCACCGTTACATCCTCCTGTGATGCATTCCTCCTTGGGGCACCTCTCTCGGCTGATAGAGCTCTCCATGCTGCCCTAGAGATGCGCTGTACAGAGCTTACACTTGGCATTTCTCGATTGGCTTCTATAGCCAAGCATGATGCCCTCATTTTGTTTCGCAGCTCTCTCAGTTCACCTATTCTTCTCCACACCCTTCGCTGTTTTCCATGTATGGGACATCCAATCTTATTCCAGTTTGACCAGATAATGCGCACAGGTCTTGTGAACACCCTTAATCTGGCCATTGCAGTAGTCGGGAGCGCCTCTGAATGGGAAATCTGGTAGGGGCGCTATGACAAGTGTTCAAATACAATACAAATACAATACAATTGCTGATAGCAACTGGGTTCAAGCCACTCTACCTGTTAAGCATGGAGGTCTTGACATCCGTCGCGTGTCCTCGCTGGCATTACCCGCCTTTTTGGCTTCCGCCGCAGGCACCGCTTCTTTGCAGGCCTCCATCTTGTCCAACTGTGATGTGCCCCAGGATTGCTCCCTTGCAATGGCCCAAGAACAATGGTTGATTGATTCGGGTGCTCCACTCCCTGAAGCAAATCTCTCCCATAAGCAGTGTTCCTGGGATCACCCTCTCATTTTGAAAGACCTGGCAGCTTTAGGGGCTTCAGTAGTAACCGATTACCACAGGGCCAGGTTGAGAGCAGTCGCCTCACCACATGCGGGTGATTGGCTCCTAGCACTCCCCATAAGCGCTTGTGGATTGAGGCTAAGCGACGAGGCAGTCCGTATTGCTACAGGCCTGCGCCTTGGGGCAGATTTATGTGCTCCTCACGAATGCCCTTGTGGAGCGACAGTCCAAGAGGACGGCTCACATGGCATGTCATGCAGCCTTGGGCCAGGGCGTACTGCCATACACGCCTCACTAAACGACATCATTTGGCGTGGCCTCACCAAAGCTGGCTTCCCGGCTACTAAGGAGCCTACTGGACTTGCTAGGTCTGATGGGAGACGTCCAGATGGTGTGACGCTCATTCCATGGGAGGGTGGCAAAAGCCTTGCCTGGGATGCCACTGTCATCGACACCCTGGCAGTGTCATACCGCACCAGATCAGCTGAGGTTGCTGGTGCTGCTGCTGAGATCGCAGCAGACAGAAAAACAACCAAATACACTGCCATTTTGCCATCTTACTGCTTTGTGCCCTTGGCCTTTGAAACGCTGGGTCCAATAAACCAAGAAGGCCTTGCTTTAATCAACCTTCTCGGCTACCGACTTGCCCAAACTTCAGGAGACAATAGAGAGACAACTTTTCTTTTTCAGCGCTTATCAATGACTATTCAGCGCTTCAACGCAGTTGCTTTTTCTAGCACTTTCCTAACCCACCAATCCATCTGTGAAGATTAGCCATTCCAGAACAACGCGCCCCCTAATTTTTGCAATCCTGATGGATCATATGTACCTCGGGGAAAAAAAATAATAGTAGTAGTAGTAGTAGTAGTAGTAGTAGTAGTAGTAGTAGTAGTAGTAGTAGTAGTAGTAGTAGTAGTAGTAATAGTAGTAGTAGTAGTAGTAGTAGTAGTAGTAGTAGTAGGCCTAGTAGTAGTAGTAGTAGTAGTAGTAGTAGTAGTAGTAGTAGTAGTAGTAGTAGTAGTAGTAGTAGTAGTAATAGTAGTAGTAGTAGTAGTAGTAGTAGTAGTAGTAGTAGTAGTAGTAGTAGTAGTAGTAGTAGTAGTAGTAGTAGTAGTAATAATAATAATAATAATAATAATAGGGTAAAATGGGGTAATTTCGGCATAGAGGTAATTTCGGCACCCCCGGGTAGCCGAGAAAATACCGTGCAGCAATAAAGCTCTATGGTGTGACGTCATAGGTCTGGACCTTACAGTCTTAGAAAAGTTAGAAAACATTGTAAGAATCGTATTTTTAGCACCCTTGGTAAGTCATTTTTGTTTTGATGCATTTTCTTAACTGTATATCAATTCAGACACAGCGTTGCTAAAAATTTGGTATCGATCATATAAGTAAATGCTATGTTTTTTCTCCATGTATAAATATTGTAGTGCAGAACCCTGAGCGTTATTAATGTGTATAGCAGCCGATTATTTTTCTATGTACGGTCAGAATAATGCCTACATATGAAGTAAATTCGGCACTCAAATCTTGTCTAATTCCGGCAGTGCCGAAATTTGCTCTAGGGTAGTGCCGAAATTACCCCTCTGTCTTGCTTCAACTAGCCAGGTTTTAATATCCTACTTAATTCTGCAAGCATCCCATGCGTAGGCCTAGTTAAAACGCATGAGAGTTTGTACATTCAAAGTGGATTATTCGGGTTGGATAACTGAGCCAAGCCCTAACGTGTTTATCAGGGATTTAGCTAATTCATATTTCTGAAATGTTGTTCTAGGTGTCCCTAGTTAGCGGGATCTTGATCCCTTTTGGGACTCCTCTTGCGGCCAATCCTGATACTTTATGTTGAAAAATGTTATGTGTTTTCATTTGGCTTCAATAAAAGAGATTTGATTGATTGATTGATTGATTGATTGATTGATATGCTCAGTGGTCGAACGATTACATCAGGTTAGCAGTAAAGGCTGCGCTTGTTGATGGGCGTCCAAATAAACAATCGCTAAACAGTGGGATTCCACTCCAAACTCTTCAGAACAATGTGAAAAGAGCTTGCGTGGACGGAGGTGTGACAAAGTGTTCTGCGGGTTGACCAACCATTTTAACTGATGATCTGGAAAAAGAGCTGTCGGAAGTTTGATTTTCATGTCCAACAAACTGTTTAGTCTGTCATTGAAGATCATCATATTCGTTTAATTTCAAAATAATCCAGTTGACAAAACGCAACAGGTTACAAGTAACACAATTAGTTAATTAATAGAGTCAGGCTAAAGATAATAATTCAAAACAGATACAAGTAATTATAATACAATTAATATGTATCTTTAAACAAGATTCTTGGTATGTAATTACATTTATCATTGATTGGGAGATCGTCATAGAACCAGCGTTTAGTTATTGCGAAATTATTGGAATTGAGCACCGATCTAACGACAGTGAGAAAGCTTTTTCATCAAATCACTTCTTTTTCACACCCTACCGTATAATAGACCGCCAGTGCTTCTGACCTGAAATTCGCTGCCGTCAATTGACGCTGATAATTCATCAGTTCCAGAACCGTCACTTCAAAAAGCTTCTTGTTCACACTACTATGTCTGATGCTCGATCTCGTCAGAACTATGACAAAACCCTGTCTGCAGTTCGTCCCACGGAGAGGATCAACTTTGATCAGCTAGTGATCCTGACAAAAGGAAAAGCAATGTATGGCATGCAGAAGCCTTTACAAGTTCACCCTTCAAAAGCCATTTGGTGACAGAGGAGACTGCAAAGAAGAAAATTCAACGAACGTCCAGAACGCTGAGAAGGCGATCAAGATAAAGAAGCGTGATTCTGCAGCAGCGGAAGCAGCTGTGAAAGACAATAACAAGTCCAAGCTCAAGTTCAGGCTTACATCGAGTCACAGAACTGTTAGCAGTACCGTCCACACAACTCCCTGTCTGTTTTGCGAGATTCCGCATAACGAATCCTCCGTTTGTTGGTGGCAATGCAACTAATGCGAGAAATGGGTGTCCGCCAACATCACTTGCATCGTCAACAAGCAGACTGTCGTGGATTCTAGATGCAGGCTTAGTAACTCACTGACGGCATGTTTATTGCACTGCAAAACTGTTTCCTTTTTCATGCTTGTTCATTGTTGTCGCAAACTTGTTTGCTTACTATACAGTAGGCCTAGGCGTGTCCGAAAAAGGGGAAGAAGAAGGCTGAGGCGCTCAAGCCCCAATTGCTGCGGAAGATAATTCCAGCTACTGTAGAGGGCGACATGTAGACCTATAAGCAAAACTTAGATCTGGATTGCGTAGGCCTAGTTGCACCGCCCGCGCGGGGAACAACCAGAAGGCCTCTGGCGGCCGAGCGGAGAGCGGAGCGACCATGGAGTGAAGAGACCGAGGTGCATAAGGTTCATATAGCCTACTCCCTCGAGTATTACGACAAATATTTGATCCATCCTAAGAACTCACCAGAACCTTACATTTTGCTATTGTAGCGACCGTGCCGCCCTCTAGCGGTCGATCGTGATGCTGCGGAGATGGTTTGTCAGGTAAGTCATACTTGGAAAGGGTTCGAACCTCTGTTCGGGAGAAAGAAGAAATATGGGGTGCAGATATTTCTTTGTCTGACTTAGGCCTCACCAATTGTTGCAAGCGGGCACTTCGTCTAAGACCTCCATCTAGCGGTGCTACCGAGTGGTGAGTAGCGGCGCTCTCATTCAATACCAGGGATTCATCATCGGACATATTGTACGCGGATTCTGCTGTCTGCAGACCAATGCATGGAGATGCATCCGGGTTCTTGGGCTCCGCAACATCTTTATCAGTGCTAAGTTTAGCATTCAATAAGTGTAATTGGGTCACTAACATAGCTAAAATGGCCGCCTGTTCTTCTTGAAGTTTCATTATAGCTTGCCAACTGTGAACAAATGTTTTGCATATATAATGAGCACAGGTGTTCTTTAGGTTGATATATATATAATGTGTATCGATTGTTAAGCGTTTTAGTCTTAGGCTTTAGTTGCGCTGTCGGCTCGTGGGCGCTTGGCCTAAAGTAGCCTAAACATTGGCTGACGGTAGATTGTTTTACACGTGCAGTTAGCGCGCCAAACTTAGAAACTGCTGATGACAGTGAATTTGAACTATACAGTGTAGTACGGTTGTTTTAAGGCAAGAGTTGAGTTGTTGTTATTAAACTGTGTTTGAAGTAAGAAAGAAACATTCAAAGAACTGTGTCAATTTAATTCTTAAACAGTTAGAAGACGTTGAGCAATTTATATGTAGAGATAAGGAAAGTTCTTGAGGTAGGTCACAACTAAGAAAGAAAAGAGTTGGTGACATATTTGGTGACAGCAGCGGTGGAATTCGAAACAACGTATGGGATTCGAAACAACGTCTGGGATTCGAAACAACGTCTGGGATTCGAAACAACGTCGACTGGTGAATACGCATTCAAATCATTGGTGGCAGCAGCGGTGGAATTCGAAACAACGTATGGGATTCGAAACAACGTCTGGGATTCGAAACAACGTCTGGGATTCGAAACAACGTCGACTGGTGAATACGCATTCAAATCATTGGTAAATTGACGACAACGAAAGCCTCAACGACAAAGGTATAAAAGTTTGTTGTTTTCAAACAAAGAACAATCCCCAATACTTCAAACACAAAAGAAAACTCGTGTTTTCCAGAAAGGACAGCACTGAAGTAAAGAAGTAAGATGGAGAAATTAAGTGTCAAAAAACAAGCAGAACTGAAGAAGATGTCTTCTGAAAGATTAAAACAGCGCTTGTTGAAGGCTGGTTTTGAAGAAGAGAAACTGGAAGATATGTCACGTGAGGACATGCTAGAAGCGCTAGCTGAAGTCTGGCTTAAAGAAGAAGCAGAAGAAGAAGAAGGTGCTGTCGGCGGTGCTGTGGAAAAGGTTATTGAAAAACCGCCTGGACTTATGTCTATGGAGATGATGATGCAGTGGATGAGATGAAAGTACAGCATTGAAGAAAGTGGTATTGCAGTACGTCGAGGTAGAGATTCGTGGAACAGCAGGAAAAGAACCAGTGAAAGTAAAAGCACTTATTGATTCTGGAGCAGAGGTTCCGGTGATTAGTGAAGAATTATTGGAAGGCATGAAGGTGGAGCAGATTGGAAAAGTGAACTTACAATGCGTGGCAGGAGATGCCATTCCTGCAAAGTTAGTGAAAGTTGATGTAAGGCTGTGTTGTAACGATGTGGAAGAAGAGGTAATTCCGCATAAAGTCAAATGTTCACTTACACCGTATGTGACATTGATGTGTGCTAGTATTGCAAAAATGGGAAGCACAGAAAGATTCTTGTTGCATCCAGAAATCATTGCAGAACTTAAAGCCGTGCCACAAGTGAAAATGATACAAGGAGATGTGCAAGCGAATGTAACGACGAGATTGCAGAGTCAGCAAAAGAAAGTGATAGAAGTCGAAGAGGAAAGTGAAACTGAAAGTTCAAGTGAAGAGGAAAACGAAAGCGATGATCAACAAAGTTTAATGCAAGACGGTATAACAGCAGAGATGAATGAACAAGAGATGGCTGCATGCAAGAATGGTAATGTAAATGAAACGAAAGAGGATAATGAATGTGATGTGGAGATAGCAGATTTATTTCAAGAAGATGAGAAAGATGAAGAACAACAGATGCAGATTGCAGACGCAAGGAAATTCGAAGAACAGCAGAGACAAGATGAATCATTGAAAGCATGGTGGAATTTAGCGCCAGATAAAGAATCTGAATTCTGCGTGGTAAATGGCTTACTGTACAAGAGATATCGAATATTAGAGCAAACGATATATCAATTGGTGTTACCAAAAGAGCGACGAATGAAAGTGATGGAGTTGGCTCACGAATCAGTATTTGGAGGACATCTTGGAGAAGAGAAAACTAGAGAACGAATAAAGTTGTCTTTTACCTGGCCAAAGATGAGAAGAGATATAGTGAAATTTTGCAAATCATGTGAGAAATGTCAGTTAAAGGCAAGAAGTTTGGTGATGGACAGGGTTCCTATCACTCCAATTCCAAGAGAAGATGTAGCCTTTAGAAGAATTACAATGGATTGTGTAGGACCAATCGAGCCAGCATCTGCTGCAGGTCACAAGTACTGTTTATGTATTGTCGATTCTTGCACAAGATGGCCTACAGTGTTTCTGTTGAAATCATTAACTGCGAAAGCTGTATGTGATGCTTTGATGGAGTTGTTCATGAACGTTGGTGTACCTTCAGTGATCACAAGTGACCAAGGAACAAATTTTACTGCGAGTCTGACAAGAGAATTTCTGAATTTAATGGGGTGTAGTCCAAGATTTGACACGCCAGGTCATCCAGAAGCAGCTGGATTAGTAGAACGATGGAACCAAACATTCAAGAAAATGATCCATCATGTAATTGTTGACAATCCAAGGCAATGGCATATCACATCCAGAGCTTCTCATTTGAATATAGAAGGCGATTGGAAAATCGATCGCGTTGGATTGCTTAGGCGATCGGTGCGCGATCGACCTCGAGAGCTTTGTGTACAGCGTATGTATGTATGTATGTGTATGTATGTATGTATGTATGTATGTATGTAGTATGTATGTATGTATGTATGTATGTATGAGCACTTGTTATAGCGCCCTTCAAGATTCTACTCAGAGGCGCTCCCGACTGCAGCGCTGGCACTGAATCGGAGTTTCACGCCGAAGCGCATGTGCAATTGCGAGAGTGAAGGACTTGCCCAAGGTCCCTACGCGGCGGCTTAAGGTGGATTCAAACCCGCAACCCTCCGGCTTCAAGGCACCGAACATACCCCTACACCACCGCGCCACACCGCCGCGCACCCACATAGGGTATTTTGTGTAGGCCTAGCCTGGGGCCCTAGGCTATCGTATTCGTATAGCTGCATATTATATAGGGCCTAGTTTTAGCTGCACTATTATATAGTACTAATCTAGTAGGCCTATCTCAGTTCAGTTCAGTTATTATTACTATTGATAGTATCCATTAGGCCTAATTAGTTTTCTTATTGCGCCCCTTCAGGTGATCGACTGATCAGAAGCGTTCCTAGTCCAGCCACGGCTAAATAAGGCAGTCGTTAATAATAAGTTATTAAAGAATAATGTGTAACCGTGTGAACTCTATTCACTAGGCGGAGCACAACAGAGAGCTCATTCCAGTCCTAGAGCCAGCAACAGAAAACAAAGCGCCGTTGTTTGTTATCCGTCCCGCATCATTCATAGTTGTAATAAGTTTGAACATGCTACTGCCTACTACCTACTTGGCTATCTCGACTACATGCATCCACATTCCACATCCAACGAGTCACTTAATTTCCATCACAGAAACGTGCTAAACTGTACATTATTATTCCACTTCGGCACCTTCGCCGCCATTGTTGCTTTCAATAATTTTCGAAATCAGTGACGGTACGAACTTACAAATTACGTTACGCGGGAGGTGTCCACCGTGTTGTTATGACCAATCATATTGCACGAAATTGGAGCGATCACTCAGCAGTCATAAGGTCACGAAAAGCTGCGTTCCGAACGCATTCAACGCAGTGGCGGATCCAGAGGGGGCGATTGGGACGATCGCCCCCCTAGGAGTCTCAATAATTAATTTATTAATTTTAGGATTTGATTGCTATTTGTGTTTTTTTTTTATTAATTTTAGCCTAAAGGCCCCTATAGTCTCTGCACACACTCACACAGCATTCATTGAAATAATTAAATACGCTAAAATGGAGTTGACTATCCATATTTATTAAATACGCTATTATTACTCTTTACTAAAAAACAAGAATGAAATTCATGCATTCATTCATATCGAACATTTAGATAATGTTCCTTCAAAAAAACTACTCAGAGGCTCTCCCAACTACTGCACGGCCAAAAAGAACAGATGAGAAAAGATCATAGGAGATAAGGTCCTAGGAAGGGGCGAAGTTCAGAGGAGGCCATTCAGGTCAGAAAAACCCGGCCATCAGTGCCATCCACCGAGAAAGCGCAGTTCTGCATAATGAAGGTACGGGCAAAAGGGATAAGTAGGAGACCCTGTTCAGATGATGGATCTGGATGAGCGGAGGGATCGAGAGCCCATAGCACTAAGGACAGGGCAGCAGAGCTCACGAAAATAGGCAGGAGCGAGGCCCAACAGGCAGCGCCAGACTAGGGCAGCTATCTTAATTAAACACAATCCGCTGCTCAGAGGGGAGCCAGTGGAGAACGTCGTGAATGTATCAAGAGACGTGGCCAAATTTGAGTATACGGCCGATAAGGCGGGCAGCAATTACAGTCAGGGCCGTATTAAGGCTAGTGCGGGCCCGGTGCTGTGGTAATAGTGTGGGCCCCCTCCCCTCTGACGAAGGTCACCTCTGACAACAACCGGTCCACCACGCACATATTTATAGCATGCTTACTAATGAGTAGGCTAGGCTATACTTTTATTAACTGCCTAAAGACACAATATACAATTAACGTTACATTACTATCTGCACATCTCGCTCTGTACCATGATCTTCAAATCACTTCTTAGACTTCTACTATTGTATATACATACTAGTAAAGATATTGTCAGCTTGATTTGCTGCATCATTCGCTTTTTATGAAATTGAAAATGCAAGACTTTGAAGAAGCGTCTGTCTCTCGTTTGTATTCCTGACTTTCACTAATCTTTCTTTGCTTATTAAGCTCCAGAGTTCTTATGATAATTTATCTTCTAATTCATCATCAACTTAATGGAATATAATATCAAATATTGCTAATTTGGCATCAATTTTATTATGAAACTTACATCCAGCATTAAGTTAAAGAATTATTCATTTTGATAGCCTAATAACTCAAATTTCAATTAATAAATTTACATCCAGTAAAAAGATTCTATGCCTGCCAGAAAACCAATAGCCGAATCAATTCTAGGCCGTCAATTCTAGAAACTCAAAATACTGATAGACACATTCTTTATCAAATTCAAGTAATTCAACTATAATATGACCACAGAAGTTTTGACCGAAATAATCAAAATCGTCTGACAGCCTTTATAACGACGTAGCTAGGAATATCATTTTACCAGAGGGGTTCTTAATGCGAAGTGCTAACCATGCATACGATTCTGGTGGAGTCTAGAATTCAGTTAGAAATCGAAATTTGTCTGCATCAGTTAACTTTGCACCAACAGCCAATCCAAAATCATTCTTATGAGTGATGAGTCTGTTGACCGGCTAATCAAGGAATCCGTGGATGGGTACAGGCATAGTAAAGGGTATGCAGTGGCTGTGCCTGTACGCAAAAAGGAAAATCATCCTTGGCCGTAGCCTATATTGACGCGTACCGGGCGGTATCTTCATGTACAACTGTGTTCGTTTCTACTGTGGGTCAAATTCTTAGACCAACCAGGCGATCTAGATAGACAAAACACATGTATGCCTATGTGGAACTGTGTATCATGTTTCATGAAGCATCCGTCATAATTATATATGTAGGGCCTACATACTGCATTAGGCCAGGGGTCTCCAAAGTTTTCCATCGGGAAACACATTGCTGACTTTCTAAAGCTCCACGGGCCAAAACTCCGAAGAAAAAACTTCTCTGTGCGCAGCTGTCCAGTGAATTATTGAGTAATGCGATGAATGCTTGGATTCATAATGTCTCCGAATATTGTACTCTTTAAGCACTGCAATGGTGTCATTGCATATCAGGCACTTACAAGCAGCGACATGGATTTTGGCAATATGCATGTCAGAGTACAGCGGCGTTAAAATTTTCAATTTTACCAATTTAGTTTGCTTCTTCAAGGAGAGTTCCGCAGGCCAGATTAAAGGCCTTATAGCGGGCCGGATGTGGCCGCGGGCCGTACTTTGGAGACCCCTGCATTAGGCCAAAACAAAACCCACAGGTTTCTTCAGTTTGAACTATGTTTTAGACATTTCCAGGCCCCTGCCAGGGGCCCCTGCCATGGAACAGGGCCCCGGGTAGCAACCCCTCACTGACTCCCCGGGTCTCCCCTCTCATCGGCCCTGGTTCAAGCACATTAAAAACATTCACTTCTGAAAATGCGGGCCCCTCAAAACTGCGGGCCCGGTGCTGCAGCACCCATAGCACCCCCTTTAATGCGGCCCTGACCCCAGTCGACCAGCGTAGAGCGAGCAGCAATAATCAAGTTTAGTTGTGACGAAGGCATGGATGAGAGTGGAGGTAGCAGAAGCAGTGAGTGAGCGGGCGACAGTGCGGAGCTGGCGCAATTTGAGCCTCGGTCCAAGGTGACGCCTATAGGTCACGCACAGCAGTAATTAACAGTTATGATACATACAATGGCGTTTTACCGTTTCATGAATCACAATCGGTAAACATGTAGCCATTATTTTACCAGAATTTGGTTCTTTTCAGTGTAAAATTTGTTGAAATTTCTTCCGAAATGTTTGTAAGCCTAAAAAGAATTCTTCTAACGGTACCGGTCAGCATTGCATCGGCTGAGAGGAGCTTCTCTTCATTACGTCTACTAAAAACATGGTTGAGAGACCAAATGGGTCAGGAATGGTTCACCGGTTTAGCCCTCATGAACGCGAGATCGAGAAATTTAAGTAGATGCGGAGAAAGTGATTGATCACAAAGATTGGAAACAGAAGATTGGAATTTGTTTTGTAACATGTTATAAAGTTGAGAAACTATTAATTTGATAAGTCATTTCAATTATAATTCCTTTGATCTTGGAAACTATTTTAGATTAAACCGTTAATAAAAATGAACTATTAATTCTTCAAACAATAAATTGTCGTAAAGATCCATAATAGGCTACCTATTACATTTACTTTTGCAGTTGGCATTTATTTGCAAAAATCTTGGTATAAAATTGTTTACATTTATATTGCGTTTGATATAATTACTAAATCGCTCATGGGAACCCACAGAAATCGCCCCCCGTAAAGAAAAAGTCTAGATCCGCCCCTGATTCAACGCCGCCGCAAGTAAGCAAAAATTAAAGTAATGTAAATTAGGTAAATAAAATAATGGCTCCAGTTTCCTCTTGGGAGCCTAAATCGATCGCGCTCGATTTGCGCGATCGATTTACCGATCCACCAGATCCTCGCTAGGCGATCGAGCAAGGAGATCGATCGATCGATCGCCTCAAATGAGAAGCCCTGGTCACATCCCCTCCCCAAACCCCTCCCCAAACTCAAACACGACTCAAACTACATGTAAGCTACGAGTGACAGCTGGTTCCTATCAGCACTCAAATTATAGAGCAATTTTGTTCAGATGACAGCTTAAAATGCTACCATTACAGTGTCGAAATTCAAAAAAATTGGGGAGGGGGCACATCCCCTCCCCAAACCCCTCCCCCTGCTCGGCGCTGAGGCCTCGCCGATCGTCCTTCGGCCGCAAGTTCGCCAGTCCCCCCCAAAGCCAAGACCAAGTCACCTGCTATGGCTTCACGAGCAGCTGAGCGCAACGATCGCTGACCTGCTTGACCTTACATGTATTTAGGCTATGTCAGGGCGTGCCGACAAAGCCTTAATAGTGCACTAGTGCATCTATTAGGCCTATATGTAGCTTAACCCCTTTTATTATGACAAGCTGTAATAAATAATTGCTAGGTGACGGTAACGTAAAGTGTCCATTTATATTGCATGAATTTTACAAAAATATCAATCAACGTCCTTGCGACAAAACGAAACCAAACAAGGCTCCATCGCAGGGGAACCTTGTACTTTATTCTTTTCTGTAATGATACTGCAACCTGTCATAACATGTGTAATAATATTAATCTTCGTGGGTTTCCTGTGTTTCTTTAGGAACCGGTGCGGCGACTGAGGTGAAATGGGATGGGTGTGACGAGATTGAGGCGAGAAGGGATGGGTGTGACGAGACTGAGGCGAGATTGATGGGTGTGACGAGATTGAGGCGAGATTGATGGGTGTGACGAGACTGAGGCGAGATTGATGGCAGTGGTGATTGCTCTGTGGCTCTGTCTTGTTTCGTTGTTATGTATTAGGAGTTTATTTGTTGTCGTCCTGGCGGGCCTCTGGCGTGGCGTAAAAACCCGTAAGCTCATTATGGCAGGGTGGGCCCCTGGCGCGGTCTAATACCCCGCAAGCCCCTTTATTATTACTTTTGAATTTGTTTTTTATTTTCTTAATTTTGTATTGTCTTGCCGATGAGCCGAGGGATGAGAATGAGGATGAGAGTGGGGGTTAGGTTAGAAGAAAGACGGGGCAGAGGGATGAGAATGAGGATGAGAGACGGGGCTAGGTTAGAAGAAAGACGGGGCAGAGGGATGAGAATGAGGATGAGCGGGAATCGAGGCATGGCAACCACAGTAGAATCCGACAGAAAATCTACTTTATGAAGATAAAGATCACCCAAAGGTAAATCGGAAGTTTATTGTATGCAAGAGCTGATGAGATCAAATGCTAATTATTTTATTATTCTAGTCTAGTAGGTATACACTGATATGAACTTTGAGATGGACTCATACGAAATGGTCTGTCTGTGTGTGTGTGTGTGTGTGTGTGTGTGTGTGTGTGTGTGTGTGTGTGTGTGTGTGTGTGTGTGTGTCTGTCTGTGTGTTTCCTTCTGTCTCTGTCTCTGTCTGTCTGTCTCTGTCTGTCTCTGTCTGTCTGTCTCTGTCTGTCTGTCTGTCTGTTTCTCTCTCTCTCTCTCTCTCTCTCTCTCTCTCTCTCTCTCTCTCTCTCTCTCTCTCTCTCTCTCTCTCTCTCTCTCTCTCTCTCTCTCTCTCTCTCTCTGTCAAATTGCCTGTAATTAAAGTATTGACGTCTAGCACGCTAATCTAATATTATTCATTCATTCATTCTCTCTCCCTTGTCTGACTCTGTCACTGTCTCTCCCAGTCTCTGTCTTCTGTCACTCTGTATCTCTCTCTTTCTCTCGACATAATATACATGTAAGGCTGAGACACGTGTAGCCGTGGTCACTGGTCCATTTAGCAAGGCTATACTGGACGGTCTTTCGGTTTGTCGGCAGTCCATTTAGTACTGTTCAGTAGAGGAGCGGCAGAAATAGGAATGAAGAGAGGATTTCTCCAGAAGGCATATGCTTTGTCACATTAGGGCGCAGATGTTCTGCGAGTAATAGGTAAGTTTGCAACAAAGAGGAATTTGTCATTCGACTAACGTCTAAACTTTTTTGCAGTGTTCTGCAACGAAAGAAGATGACGCAATCATCCAATCGAGGTGTGAATGGCCGACGTCAGTTTCTCAGCATCGGCATATGTGGAAAACGCTTCAGCCAAACAATTGACACTTTTAATCGATCCGTCCGACCTAAAGATAAACTATCAAAATAAGATGGAAAAAGACGATGATCTGCTCGGAGTAATTCTTGAACTAGAGTGGACTTTTGAGATGGCTTTAGGAACAATTCGACTACTTGATGTAGACTATCCATGAATCAACGTTCTTTGTCCAAAAATATCGACCATTATTGAATTGCTGTGTTGTTCGTTGTAAAATTACAGTCTCTTTCCTAAATGTCACAGGTTGATATCGGCCGTTATATATCCAGCAGAAAGAGCGGTACCTTCTTGGCTGCGCTCCATCCTACTTGTCTGTTCTTTGTCGACCTGTCTCTGACCTCGCAGCCCGTCAAACTCGGCGTTCTTCAGCAAAGGGGGGAGCTTTTGGTCCCGCGAGCTCACGCTTCTATTAGACAGCGTCGAGCCTTTTCAATTGTCCGCATATAAGGGACGTCGGTACATGAGGTCCCTAGACACTATGAGGTCCTTAGGCATGTGAGGACCCTACGTGCAATGGATTACGGAGTCGTCCATTGAGGACGTCCACTAAATGTTATCTATTCTATCCCTCGCCCTTTCCTTAATCCTTTGTCCACATTTGTCCGATTTTAATTATCTTGCCACCAGGGCCGCATTAAGGGGGGTGCTATGGGTGCTGCAGCACCGGGCCCGCAGTTTTGAGGGGCCCGCATTTTCAGAAGTGAATGTTTTTAATGTGCTTGAACCAGGGCCGATGAGAGGGGAGACCCGGGGAGTCAGTGAGGGGTTGCTACCCGGGGCCCTGTTCCATGGCAGGGGCCCCTGGCAGGGGCCTGGAAATGTCTAAAACATAGTTCAAACTGAAGAAACCTGTGGGTTTTGTTTTGGCCTAATGCAGGGGTCTCCAAAGTACGGCCCGCGGCCACATCCGGCCCGCTATAAGGCCTTTAATCTGGCCTGCGGAACTCTCCTTGAAGAAGCAAACTAAATTGGTAAAATTGAAAATTTTAACGCCGCTGTACTCTGACATGCATATTGCCAAAATCCATGTCGCTGCTTGTAAGTGCCTGATATGCAATGACACCATTGCAGTGCTTAAAGAGTACAATATTCGGAGACATTATGAATCCAAGCATTCATCGCATTACTCAATAATTCACTGGACAGCTGCGCACAGAGAAGTTTTTTCTTCGGAGTTTTAGCCCGTGGAGCTTTAGAAAGTCAGCAATGTGTTTCCCGATGGAAAACTTTGGAGATCCCTGGCCTAATGCAGTATGTAGGCCCTACATATATAATTATGACGGATGCTTCATGAAACATGATACACAGTTCCACATAGGCATACATGTGTTTTGTCTATCTTGATCGCCTGGTTGGTCTAAGAATTTGACCCACAGTAGAAACGAACACAGTTGTACATGAAGATACCGCCCGGTACGCGTCAATATAGGCTACGGCCAAGGATGATTTTCCTTTTTGCGTACAGGCACAGCCACTGCATACCCTTTACTATGCCTGTACCCATCCACGGATTCCTTGATTAGCCGGTCAACAGACTCATCACTCATAAAAATGATTTTGGATTGGCTGTTGGTGCAAAGTTAACTGATGCAGACAAATTTCGATTTCTAACTGAATTCTAGACTCCACCAGAATCGTATGCATGGTTAGCACTTCGCATTAAGAACCCCTCTGGTAAAATGATATTCCTAGCTACGTCGTTATAAAGGCTGTCAGACGATTTTGATTATTTCGGTCAAAACTTCTGTGGTCATATTATAGTTGAATTACTTGAATTTGATAAAGAATGTGTCTATCAGTATTTTGAGTTTCTAGAATTGACGGCCTAGAATTGATTCGGCTATTGGTTTTCTGGCAGGCATAGAATCTTTTTACTGGATGTAAATTTATTAATTGAAATTTGAGTTATTAGGCTATCAAAATCAACAATTATTTAACTAATGCTGGATGTAAGTTTCATAATAAAATTGATGCCAAATTTGCAATATTTGATATTATATTCCATTAAGTTGATGATGAATTAGAAGATAAATTATCATAAGAACTCTGGAGCTTAATAAGCAAAGAAAGATTAGTGAAAGTCAGGAATACAAACGAGAGACAGACGCTTCTTCAAAGTCTTGCATTTTCAATTTCATAAAAAGCGAATGATGCAGCAAATCAAGCTGACAATATCTTTACTAGTATGTATATACAATAGTAGAAGTCTAAGAAGTGATTTGAAGATCATGGTACAGAGCGAGATGTGCAGATAGTAATGTAACGTTAATTGTATATTGTGTCTTTAGGCAGTTAATAAAAGTATATAGCCTACTCATTAGTAAGCATGCTATAAATATGTGCGTGGTGGACCGGTTGTTGTCAGAGGTGACCTTCGTCAGAGGGGAGGGGGCCTACACTATTACCACAGCACCGGGCCCGCACTAGCCTTAATACGGCCCTGCTTGCCACACATTTTACGAATGTCCGCACTCCAACGGAATATTAAGGCTTACATGTAAGGAAACTTGATGATCCTGCAGGGTTAACAGATTGGTGACTTTGATACTGTAGCTTCCAGCAAATAAACTCTTAAATGGATACTACACATAAGAGACTCTGATGTCTGATTGAAGGCACAGTCGCTATTCAGAAATAACCTTATCTACCAAACTTATTGAAAGAGATCAGAAACAGAAGTGGATGGAATAGAGTTTTCCCTGCCTAAAATACTCAGAAATGCCAACTGGACACTTCCTCAAACTGGGGTTCTGAGTGAGCGCCGTTAAGCTTCACTATAGAGGGGTTCTGGGGTCATTCACAGATCTACACGGGCGATAAATGCCTCAAGTTCATCCAGTTCATCCAGTGCAGTGCCCCAGCATCAGGGGACATTTCCTGCAAGGCCGAAAGTGAGACAAACTCTTCAACGTCAGGGCTCCAGAAGCCGGCTACTTCTGAACTCTACGAAGCTGTATTTTAGATTGAACTATTTGCAATTAGCTCATAAATTATTTAAAATTTCTCATTATCAAAACATTTATGTTTTACGTTCCTCCGAGTGTTTGTTAAAGTCATAGACCCCTTAAATGATTAACGTTTTCTAAGAAAAGTTAAATTACAGTTAACATAGCCTAATGTGAAATAACAAGGATTTTAAGTGGTTCAGAAGACGTTTAGTCTGTGTTAGAAACATTGCAATTAACCTGGAAGTTATTTGGTAGACTTATGCAACATATCAGCACTGCAGTGCAATATCGGTCACTTCAATCATTCAAGATCTAATCACAATCCAACCACTTCGCTCAACCCTCTACTCTTCTGCCCTAACATTTCTCCGCCATTTTGTCAGATGATGAATAACATTTGTGAATTGCAGTATATTCATAGTGGTTCCGCCTATCTGTAAGAAACTTCTGCAAGAATTACGCCAAAATTTGATCCATCCTTCGAACTCGCCAAAAGTTCGCCTCTTGCCATCTCTACACGCTCCACACTGCTCTTTCACAAAAAATTCTATCCTCTTGTATGTATACATGTACATCAGTGGCGTAACTAGGGGTTCGTGTGCCCGGAAGCAAGAATTTCCTGAAAATTTTCTTTCTCAGTTCCGCCAAAATTTCTGATGACCTTTTTTCGCTTTTCCGTCTGTTTTTCAATAAGAAACTTGTCAAATCTCATTTTGCGCCCCCCCGCGCCCCTCAAGTGCAAGACTCACGTACAAAAGTTACTTTTTAAAACTATTTTTCTATTTTTACCTGATTTCTTTCACAAAAAAAAATTGTTCAGACCTAATTTTGCGCCCTCTGTCCTGTGCCCGGAGACGGCCGCTCCTGCCCTCCTCGTTACGCATGTACTCTGTACATGCATGTATGTATGTATGCATGTATGTATGTATGTATGTATGTATGTATGTATGTATGTATGTGCATGTATGTATAATGTAATGTATGTATGCATGCATGTATGTATAATGTAATGTAATTAGTAATTTAGAATAGCGCCGCTCAGAGCGAGGCCATTCAGTAGCGCTCCCAGTGCGAGAAGAGAGCCGAGAGAGAAGAGAGAGAGAGAGAGAGAGAGAGAGAGAGAGAGAGAGAGAGAGAGAGAGAGAGAGAGAGAGAGAGAGAGATGAAGACAATGATCCAGAAAGGAAAGTCTCACGCAAAGTGAAGGGAAGGGCATTCCATAAAGAGGGCCCAATGATGGCAAAGATCGAGTTTGAGAAATCGTGGTCCTATAGTTCGTCGTGGCACAAAGAATAGAGGTCTGCGGGTAAAGCGTTTTGCTACCCGACCCGTACCCGTAACACAGGACCGTTACCCGTACCCGTACCCGACCCGTACTCGAAATTACTACCCAACCCGACCCGTACCCGCGGGTATACCCGTACCCGTACCGTACCCGCCACGTAATTAATAGGACTTTCTATGATCCCAGTCCCGACCAGTCCAGTGGTCTTAAAAAGCATGTTGCAGTAATAATAATAGTCTGACGATCATAGTGATGATCACAGCAATAATAATAATAATTATAATAATAATAATAATAATAATAATAATAATAATAATAATAATAATAATAATAATAATAATAATAATAATAATAATAATAATAACCTGTTTCAGGGGACCCGCAGGAGACAGCACGCCTCTTTCACCGTCTTTCAATTTGCACACAACGGTTCTATGCTGATGCTTTTCTTTGCACCTTTACATATTTGACCAAGTGAAGATGACCGTTAACTCCAGAACGACAAAACTCTTCGGATAGTTTCTCAGAGCCTGAGGGATTACACTCACCTCGGGCGATTAAAAATATAATAATTATAACTTTTTGCAGCCAGCCATAACACGGCAGTTTGCAACAAAATACCGCTATTTGAATAGTTTAAGTATTTCTCAGAGGGAAAGAGGTGACAGACTTGGTGTTTCAACTATGCCTAGCCTCAAGTGCCGTCACTGCATCAACCTGTTTAAAAGACAACACGGTTGCTGGACTGCCAAGCTCGGCGTCAGCAACATCCGACACAGGTTGTGGGGACTGAAACTCAGATGAGACATAATGAAAAAGCCCTACGATCGGATTGTGTTAATGGAAACGAGCTGTTTTGTAACTGTATAGATTGAGTATCTATAAATGAATGTCAAGCTCACTAAGGCGCACGGACATAGGCCAACACAAGGAAATGGTATACTTAGACAGGATACCGCCAGCTATAGTAAGTCTCTGAAGGTGCAAGACTCACAATTACATGTAACCCCGAAACTTCAGTTCGTTACGGGTAAAACCGGGTATACCCGTACCCGTACTGCTCCTACCCGTACCCGACCCGACCCGTTAAATGTCTACCCGACCCGTACCCGACCCGCGGGTACGGGGTCGGGTACGGGTAAAACCCGCGGGTACGGGTATACCCGCAGACCCCTAACAAAGAAGTCAGACCGGTCCAGAGATCGGAGAGGCCGATCAGAAGATGCAGAAAGAGGAGGACGAAAGAGATCCCTGAGATATTTTGGAGCAAGTTCCAGTTTGTATGTATGTATGTATGTATGTATGTATGTATGTAGGTATGTATGTATGTATGTATGTATGTATGCATGTATGTATGTATGTATGTATGTATGTATGTATGTATGTATGTATGTATGTATGTATGTATGTATGTATGTACATGTATGTGCGTACGACCCGTACGTATGTATGTATGTATGTATGTATGTATGTATGATTGTAAGTATGTCGTGTATGCATGTAGGTGCATCTGCATCAGAGCTCATGCATATCGCCCTTTAATTATAACTCACAAGAGCGCTGAGTCACGGTTACCTAGGAATCACCAAACATATACGTTAGGGTGTCACTCAACGTAATGTAAAAAAATTGACTTCAGAATTTTCAAGGTCCCACCCCCTCATTTTGTTCTCTTTATGATGCATAGTAAGTGTGCTAAGTTTCATTGAGAAATATTAATACTTACTGGTAGCTCAATGAGCTCATATTTTTAATATTATTACTTACTGGTAGCTCAATGAGCTCATATTTTTAATATTATTGTATGCACGTTTGTTGTGTTTAAATGTATTTTTTTTATTCAAAGTGTTCTCCACCAGAGTAAATTAAATCCTGAGTGAGTAACTCAGTATTGTTGTAATGTTACTGTTCACCAGTGACAGTGTTCTTGTTCATATTCTTTTCTGTTTTATACTCATTACTGAGCTGCATACTGATTTCGTTATTATTTGGAATAAATATAATCAATCATAGTACTGTTAGTGTGCCAGTAGTGCAGCATAGTTCTTACTTAAATTGTGCATCACTCTAGTCTTCACTGAGGACCACAGATGGCTCATTATAATGTAACTTTGATTATTCATTTGCTATTTAGTTCATGAGTGAGTGATGATAGGGCTTTTGGCTTTTATTGGGAATATTAGCAACAGCCAGTAACTCAGGAGTTCATGCTGGTGCCTGTGTACTTTTGGAAGAAAAGTTGGGCAATGATCTCGTCAGCTTAGCTAGCTGGCATCACTTCATGGAATTAATGGTAGTAAAAGTGTTTGATACATTGAGAGGACCAATAATTAGTGGACCAAACATCCAGTTGTTTCATAGATTTTGTGAGTAGTGGGGCTCGATTGACCGATCAGAGTACGAAAGTGTTTTGAACCGAGCGTTTTCTTGCGTTTAATAAAGAACACTTATTTACTTAGGCTACTTACTTAGGTGATGTGGGCTGCTCGTATAATTAGGTTCGCTAAATTATGATACAAGACGTTACCTACAGTTGTATGTTGTATGAAGAAGTTGGTGGCACAGGCTCTACGGAAAATAATGGGTGTACGAAATAATTCACTCCTTGTCAACAATTGAATGACGCTTCCCTACATCATCTGCGGACGTCCTTAATGGACGACCCTCATATCATGGCTGTGCCTAAATCAGATTTACGTTCCCTATAGGGCCTAAGGATTCATTTACTTTGCAGGTTACAGACACTGTACTCGACTTTCTAATTCAAACTACTCGCCACATTATTTTCATTCTTCGATTTAAGTTCTGAAAGCAAGACATAATAAAAGCATTGAACAACTCGCTTTGCTATGTCGGTAGTTTATTGTTTGGAATTAAGCAGCACAGCCTAGGCCTATAGGTTAATCTAGAGTAATTTTAGGTTACTGAATTGTGAGTTCTTGCGTGGTCGAAAGTATACTGCCTGTGAATTATTTACCAAACCGACCACCAATTCCAAGCGGATCTTGTTTTTTACCAAACCGACGACCAAGTCCAAGCGGATCTTGTCTTTTACCAAACCGACGACCAAGTCCAAGTGGATCTTGTCTTTTACCAAACCGACCACCAATTGCAAGTGGATCTCCCCTTTTCTCGATGTATTCGCCAGTTCCCTGACTGTCCGTCTGATCTTCGAGAAGTCTCCGAGCATTTGCCTGTCTCAATTCAAAAATCTTGAGTACTTCTAGCTCAAGGCTGTCCTTGATCTCTCCCAGTTCTTCCAACAGGTTTGCCAGCTTCTCGACATTGATATCCCGCATCGAAGTCTCAGGTAAACAGTCTCGATGAGCTTTTGTCGTTGCCCCAACAGTGTGTGCAGCGTCGAAACCGATGAGACAAACAAGAATGATGACAAACATCACAGAGGATCGATGCTGATTACCGTAATCTGCAGAATTGAAGCCTGTTTAAAATAAAAGAGTAAAACGATTTACACAGAAACATCTTCTCATTGCGGACAGTTAATGAATGAATTCATGCATGCATCCAGCTTAACAGCCGGAGTGTTAAACAATTTCAATATCAAGGCGCACTTGATTTCAGAGAAGAAAAGAAAACTGGGACAAAGGCAACAACGTCACAATTCTTTCAGTCTTTAGGTTGCAAACCGTTTAACGGTCCTCTTCAAATCCTAGACCATCAAGCCGTCAAATAATGAACTCGAAAGCACGTTTATTGGCCTGTGCTGTAAGTCGTGTCATGAGCGATACAATAGGCTAACAGTCCTCAGTGGCGGCGCCAGAGGGATAGGGGGGGCTTAGCCCCCTAACTGCGGCTCAGCCCTCCCCAAAGTGGGAAATCACTGCAAATCACAAGGAGGAGGGGACAAATGGAAGGGCTTGGAGCTTTAGCACTCCCCCCCCAACCTGAAATTCTGGCGCCTCCACTAACAGTCCTAGGCCTATATTAGTAAGTAAGTAAGTATAGCCTTTATTACTTCATTAGCAAACGCACAATGATGAGACATCGAAATAGAAATGTAAAATAACACATAGAAGTAATAGTGTACAGTAATAATAATGAATAGTAAAGTTCTAAAACAAGTTAGTAAGTGTAAAGCCTCCTGGTAATGAGTCCCTTTCTAGGCCTAATGAGAACGTCAGAACGTGGAATTTCACGATATGGCCTGACATAAGTGCAGAAGCATGCTTAAGCTTGCATTCTGTCTATGATGCTGTTCGGCTAGGCTACTGTGTTTTTAGTTAACTTTTTATCTAAATTTCTGCTACTATTTTGATAACTTTATATGTAAAGCACCGAGAGTGTTCCAGAACACACTTAGGCCTACTTACTTAAACTGTATTAACCCTAGGGCTACCAAGCTTTTTTTGTAACACGGACTACCAAGGGGGTGGTTACCACCCCCCCTGGATTTCGTGTTTGGTTTCACATATCATAACTTGTAATATAGCAATGGATTCAGCATTCATTTCTGCACAGAATGGTATATTTAGTTGTACATTATGTGAATGCACCTCGAAATTACATCACTTTTAACAACGGAACCCATTAATTAGCAATATTGTATATTATTGCGTACATTTTGTACTTTTTGGATAAACAAATATAAGATTATGTGTGTTTTGAAACTAATCTATATATAAAAGATACACAAAATCATCCCTACACATGTTTATATAGTATAAATGTACATCCATACATATATATCCATACATATATATCGGTTTACGTTGTAATGCTGTATTCGGCCATTTTCATACAGATTACGCGTATTATTATTTATTTTGATCACTTCCGGTATTCAAAAGACAAAGATGTAGGTATGCAAATGAAGCCCTGCATTCCCTCTAAAGAATGGTATCTTTGTTTCTCTTCCAGGAAGACAAATGAATACGCTACAGACAAAAACTAAGGGGGGAGTCCTTCCATTCAGCCATTTTTCACGCATGTTACGCATATTATTATTTATTTTGAGCACTTCCGGTTGCTTCAGGTCAACTCAGTGACCATAGAAATGTAGCCCCACATTCCCTCTATAGAGTGGTATAATTTGTGTCTCTTAATATTAAATGACGGATAAGATATAGTCGAAAATCTAGGGGGGGTATCCATCCCCCCCCTGGTGCCTCGGGTATATTGGCTATAACTTTTGAACGGTGTGAGATATCATCTCACATTTTACCTCAAAACGTGTGTAAATGAACCCCTACAGCTACCTAAAAGGTCAAATTTTTATTCCATACGGAAAAAGTTTGAGATGGAAAAAACCTAGGGGGGTGGCAACTTACTTAAACTGTATTAACCTATGCTGTAAGCGTTTGTATGTAAGTCTGTATGCGTTTGAGTAGGCCGTACCACGCGGTGGAGTTAGCCTATAATATAACTAATTCCTTTCAGTCCATTGACAATATACTGCTGTACAATATCAGAACGTTTCGCTGTTATATAACGCAACCCACCACAGCGAACGGGACAATTAAAGTCTAAATTGAGTGCGACTGCCTGCTGAGTTTCGCTGCGTTTAAGCGGGAAGGACATTCACAGCGCGAGGTTTATGCGCCAAGACTAGTGACGGCTGTGCAGCATTTATATACTGCCATGCAGTCCCCGACGAAAGCGATCCAAAGCCTCGAAGCCTCGAGTGAACTAACAAAGACCACGTGTGCCGGATTTAAGCTTTGCCCGACGCCGATCGACTTAACTATTCCGTAGGCTATTCTTGATCGATACAATAGCAATGCATGGGGCCATGCAGAAGCGTCTATCCCCCCGAAGTCATTGGAGCAACTCCCCGGTCCCCTCCCCTCCTCCTCCCTGCAGCCACTGTAACTGTCTGTAGATTATGCGATAGGCGTTGAACTATGGACGGTTATTTGAGGGTTTTCTGCAGTTTAACAGATTTATAACAGAGCAAATCTACCAATGATTTCATCCGTGTTTAAACCGTCTACAATGTCACGCTCACTTGCTAATAATTATTATTGTCAGTGCAGAGAGCCAGTCGTTCAGCATTGTACTACGCAGTCTGGTTTGATTATATTGACTCGGCTCTTTACCCGTTCGGCACTACAACTTGTAACAGCAATAGTAGCAAGAATCTTCATTAGACATGACAGGTTTGTGAAAGACGACAGTTCATCCAATGCTCTCATTGGCCTTTAAGGGTTCTGCTCTTCAATGTGTCATGTTACTGTGGCAAGTTTGGCGGATGCGTTGTTGACACTTCTTCTGCCAATTCAGCTGCATTGTCTTCAGCATCTTCATCTTCTATTGGAATTACTCTTTATGCTGTCGTTTCCGTGCCGGTATCACGAAATAGAGTATCCGTCCTAAGACTATCCGGGGGATGAATGAATTTATCCTCCCGGATGGAATAAACCGGTTTAGAGTATCCGGGAGGGATAAACCATTCTATCCCCCATCGTCATACGCATCACGATAGCCAAGACGAAAATCAAAATCACCAAAAACGAAGTAAATTAATTTCAGGATGACGTACAAACTAAAGATGCGCAAGTTAAAATATTTTGTGTGTACAATAAATCCAAACAGTACGATTGAATACACTTAGAAACTGCCAAAAATGCAAACTAAACCGCATACTTCATTTAGCTAGGGGGGATACTCGTGTATGTGGGATACTCTATTTGTGACACCGGTTGTTATGTGACCTTGTACGAGAAGCTTGGCTGAGGTCTGTAGTATCTAATATCTATCAACTCTAACAAAGACTGATAGACTGCAAGGAAATTATTAGGCTCTCTGGCAACAATATCTGCGTCAAAGTTGTAGAACTTACAAATGCGTTCAATGTCTTTTCCAGTGATAACACTGGAGGACATGAGAATGGGAGGAGAAAAATGTTTAATTTCATGCAACAGTTCCATATTTTCTTGAGAAACCTGTCGTTGAACTGCAAAAGCACTACGTCTTGACTGCGGATAACTACATCAATATTGAACGCAGTTTCAACCACATTGATCCGTTCATCATGTACTAGTTCACGTGGTATTCTACTTTTTTGCGTGGCCGAACACTTTTCAGCTGCGGGTCAAGGTTGTGTTTAGCACAGAAACATGCCCTTTCACTCCTGATGTCCTCGAAAAATTCATCTATAGACCTCATCCATCAACACAGAATCTCCGTGTTGTTCTCTTAAAGTACGTAAGCTGTAAGCAATTTTGACGGACAGACGGACCAGATCATATTCAAGGAAATCAATAGAGCTAATGAATCAAGTTAATGGCACACACACACTGACACCGTAGGATAGCTTAACTGCAAATAATACTAGATTTTTAATGGTATGCTATCTAAAAACTTTAAACTCCCCCTAATTTCTCAAAGATACCTACCCCACCCACAATTTCTTGGGTGGAGCATTTGCTCCAATGCTTACATGGTGTAGACGCCCCTACGTCGGGGCAAAGAGGTATACCTTCTATAAGCGTAAACGTAGAGGCCGGTATTATAGCGGAACAGGCCAATTCTTGAGGCATGGCAGCAGGCCTATCCTTCCTGCTGCTGCCCAAGCCATGATTCGGCGATAATGCGCGCGCAGACGTGCGTGTGAACGAATGCTTAGCCAGGATGATGGGCCGAACGCTTTAACTGGTCAAACGACCAGAGACCATCGGTCCCTCACCCCGCCGACAAGTGACGCCGCATAGATCTCAACAAGCGGAATAGTCCTAAGTCCTTTAATGTCCTTCATGGCTTCATGGACGTCACAATCAACGAGGTGCTATCAATTACAGCCGTCTGCTCGTTTTCCTAGGCTAGAAGTGGAAACTATCAATTGGATCTATATGCAGACATGGCCTATACATACACACATGTAATGTCAAATATCATAATAATAATAAAAAATATAGAAAACCTATTAGCGGGGATCGTAGGAGAGGTAGGCATAAGCACAAAATACCCTCAGTAAAAATTAAGCACACCTATAGATATATACCTCGATTCTCTCGACTCACGGGCATTTAAAGTCAGGGATTTACATCCTTACAAGTAGGCCCTAATATTATTATTGGGAGCCAACTCAGCTGCGCATGGGCCACATGTGCAGCTATGCAGGATTTTTCGATTCCGTCTTTGAAAGTGAGTGATTTGCATGCGGCTTGAACATGGTGAGAGTGAAAAAGGTAGGTCTATATAGCCTAGGACTTGTGGGCCTACATTTGGAACGATCAACGCTCAGTCCACCTAATTGAACAGACGTCAGCAAAGATGACGGAGGAATCAAGTGACTTCAATGGCTTGTGCCTACAGTATGTCACCTTGTGCCGTCGATTCGTTGAATCCTAGCGACCGTCATAGTCAACCTTCTCCACGTGTTCCGATCTTTCGTCGCCTCTCTCAGCTCCGGAAGCTTCATTTTCATCGTCTCATGTATCTCATCCATCCATCTTCTTCTCGGTCGTCCTCTTCCCCTCCTCCCCTCCCCGCATGCCAGCATCATCTCCTTTTCCAGTCCATCCGCGCGCATCACATGTCCAAAATACGTCATTTTCTGTTTTGCTGCTCTTTGTCCCAATGACATATCTCCTCTCTGGTGTCCTATCTCCTCCAGTATGTATTCATTTGTTCTCTTCTCAGTCCATGGGACCCTCAGCATTCTCCTCCAGATCCACATTTCACATGCTTCGATCTTCTTCTCCAGTGCCTTGGTTTTTGTCCATGTTTCGCACCCTTAGGGCCATAGGCCTACAGCACCACTGGTACTAGTAGTATCATTGCTTTAACGATTCTTGTTTTCGTCTCCAGGCTCACAGATTTGTCCTTCCATATTTTCTCCAATCCCTGCATTGCTCCTTTTCCCAGTGTAATTCTTCGCCGTATATCTCTCTTTCGCATGCATCCTCCCTCCATATCTACCATAGCTCCCAAGAAGCAGAAACTCGAAACCACCTCAATCTCTTCACCGTTCACCTCGAAGCTTTTCCAGCTCTCTTTGGTTATGACTTTAGTCTCTTTTATGTTAAAATATAGCCGCATAGGCGCATACAAATATAGTATGTAGGGTAGGAATTATTCAGTCTTAACGGTGATGAACTGATGGGGATCGAATCAGAATGGCATAAAGGCTAATGCGCGCATGATCCCAAAAGTCTGATTCAGATTCTACTGTATAGTCTAATGTAGATGACTTAATAGCTTAAAAATACATTTATTCAGGTGTGGAAATAATTAAATAGGCCTTCGTTCAGATTTTGGAATATAGGTCGACTGATTGGCCTTAAAATCCACTCACAGGAACTCATACGAGTTGCTATAGTCTCAATATGAAGGCCAGTTTCCCTGTCGAACTGCATGCCCACATTATATCGGACCCTATTCCCATATGGGAACCGTACAGAGCCTACATGGGTCCCGTCTAATGCCAATGGGAATAGCGCAGCGTTAGAATCTGCAGAGCTTATACGTCCATGCATTTTCGAAATATAGAGTACCAGAAATCACATAGACATACACTATGGCTGGCGATAGAAAAGGCCGGACGGCTGCTAACTGCCTTTCCCCATGGAATTTACAGGGCAAGCCAGTCAGAAGACCTGGTCGAATAGAGACAGGTTGATTGTTATCAGGTATCACGTGCCAGAAGAGTGAATTTGAGACAAGCATTGTAATTTTGTAAATATATTATTGACTTTAACAACGGGCATCTAATAAAGTCTAACAATTTTGATGGCTCAGATGACATCGAAAACATGTCTAATTATAGCCGTGTGGGACATGTAACATGTTACCTTGTGTATAAATTAGGCCTATATCGCAGGGATTTCAAGACTACAGAAAATAAGATGATGATATATTATTTTTATCCCAACAGCTCTGACAGATAGAGTCGTTCAACGAAGTATCCGATTTCGCTGATCGTCATTTTGTCTTAGAGTTCGAATCAAGGCTTGGCATTACGGAGTTTGCTGTGGATCTATAAGCTATATTATATAGTTTTCGAACGTCATATACGGGCCTATAGCCATTTCTTAATTTGGACAAGCGACATCTCTAGTAAAGTCAAGAGAATAAAATGCATGGACGTATAAGCTCTGCAGAGTCTAACGCTGCGTCATTCCCATTGGCATTAGATGGGACCCATGGGACTAATCTCATTTCACTTTACCTTGTAACCGGTTGCGGCTTGTCAACCTGATTCACATTAAACGAATATATATAGGCCTATATGTAGGCTCTATACGGTTCCCATATGGGAATAGGGGTCCGACATAATGTGGGCATGCAGCTCCATATGGTCGCGGCTCAGACCCATCCTGATAATAACCAGCTCATATTCGACCCATGGGCCATGGAGTGTATAGGTATACAGACCTATAGTCACCTATCTGAGCCGTTGAAGACGCACGCAGAAGGGTTTTGGAATGTCATCGACCGCCTACGAAGAAGGGGCAAAAACGTATGTCACAACGCATATTGTATGGCAAACACGAGGGACTGCGTTGGACGGTGTGTCGCGATCACACCACCGCCCGTATAATAGTCGTTCTAAGTTTTGGACGGTAGGCTATAATACTCGGTCCTAGGCTAGGCCTATTTGAAGAGAGAGTGGCCGAGTGGGCTGATAGCCTCGCCACGCCGGCGGCCCGGGTTCGATTCCTGGTCGGTCGGTTTATCAGAGATTAATTTCTCGGATCTTTACTGCAGGTGACTGGGTTGCAATATAAACGTGGAGTGCGAGGTTGCTTTCTGCCTCCGACACTAATCATCTTCGATATGAAAAAGTGTCGTTAAGCCGAAGTACAACTGTAGGCCTATTTGAACACGGCGTCCTCTGTCAGCTCTAATTGGGACCCAGTGTTTGGGCTCCTGCATGAGTGCACTCGAACCTTCAACTGGCGACATTTCTAATAACATATGCATCTTAACAATGCTTGTAAATTGGTGAAATTTTCTCAATGAACATTAAATTTTCTTAATGACATTGACAGCGCCTCCGATTAGTTTATCTTGAGGCGACTCTATTATTAAACATATCCAAGTAGGGGGTTTTAATTTGCCCATCTCACCCTACAATTGTAGACAAAACAACATCTGAAGGGCTAAATTCTAACAATGAGAAAATAACATCGTTTCCAAATAGCTCAAACTCTGGAGGCAAGACAGCTTCTAAACCTAACAATATTGAGACAGATTACTTTGAATAGAGTAAAACCTAACAGCGCTCATAAGTTGATAACTCAAGCCTTTTTTCACTGACCTCCAATGTATGTGCTGAGTCGTTCGTATCTTTGACTTTGAAGTCAAATAGCTTGCCTCTTCTCTCTCTGGCGTCGCAATTCCATCGTCGTCCACGCCACATCTATTTTTATAGTCTACTCTGCTATAAATATCGACCAATCACTGGTGCTAGAAACGCGCAGCCAATGAGCAACGCGTCCGAATCCGATGAATGCAAAGGAGTGCCACCCACGATTTCCGAAATATACAGAACGTCAGAAAATGAATAAAGGCAATGCGCATCAAGACACTGCAGGTGATGTAGGCCTAAGCGTGTTAATGTAAGTTGCATAGTGACGAAGTTCGCAAAATCCCCTCGTCACACTTCGTCACAAAAAGTCACACCCCCTGAAAAATGACGTCACAAAGCTCTGACCCCCCCTAAAACGAAACTTCCACATGATAATAAAACATGTTTCAATGCCCATTTATTGTCATTGTAATAAGTATTTAAAAATCTTATGGTGACAAATATTTAAATAATTAGAAAATTATTAATAATGGTGCCCGTATACATAAAAATAATCAAAAAATTATGAAAATTTTAATACTCAAAATTAGAGCTGTTATTTTAAGATTAAATTGTTGTTAATTGTTAAATTTAATTACACAGACGTGATGTGACGTCACACTTGGCTGACCCCCTCCCCAGAACGTCACACATCGTCACAAATTTCCGATGCCCCTCCCCCTAGGTGCACGTGATTTAGGCCTAAGCGTGTTAATGTAAGTTGCATAGTGACGAAGTTCGCAAAATCGGGCAACGGCTGAGTGAATGCTTCTTGCCTTACTGTAAAGCAAGTTTCAAGAATTTCATGCACTGCATTTCATTATTAGGCCTACAGTGCCACTCCAAGCTAAAATGTAAATGTTGGCCTCCAAATTTTTTATATAGGGCGGCAGGGCCAATACCGAATGGCCCAATGAATTGATCGGGTGAGATCCTCCAGTACCTCGCTGCCAGTTGGAATAGGTCTACGCCATTTAAATTTAATTAGGGCTCAGCGTACAGACCGTTGGCCTACGCAAGCCCGAGATTTAACACAGAATAAGCCACCAGCAGTTTGCTATAGCCTATGCAAACCGGCATCCTCGCGTCTCTCTGACTGAAGTGGTCTTTTATCTGTACTGAAAGAATGATGTGGGAAAATTTCAATGCGCAAGCGCACACTAGATTCCCTAATTCGCTTGTTCGTATTTTGGGTTAGCATTTCCATTTTCTATACGGACGTCCTTAATGGACAACCCGGCCAGTAGGGTAAAATGGGGTAATTTCGGCATAGAGGTAATTTCGGCACCCTCGGGTAACCGAGAAAATACCGTGCAGCAACAAAGCTCTATGGTGTGACGTCATAGGTCTGGACCTTACAGTCTTAGTAAAGTTAGAAAACATTGCAAGAATCGTATTTTTAGCACCCTTGGTAAGTCATTTTTGTTTTGATGCATTTTCTTAACTGTATATCAATTCAGACACAGCGTTGCTACAAATTTGGTATCGATCATATAAGTATATGTTTTTCTCCATGTATAAATATTAGGGTGTCCCAGAAATATTTTTTGTCGAAATATTTTATGCACTCCCTCTAAAACGTTTCTTTATGGTCCCATAATGACACCTGGAAAATTTTATAAAATTTTAAAAATATTTAGGGGTCCCGCAAGACACTCACATTTCACCATGTTGGCATAATTTGCGTCGGACGTGCCCAATTTATTAATGCTTTTAGACAACGACCTTGGATCCCATGATAACATGTTTAATACCAATGGAAAGCTCCTAAATAGTGGAAACTACAAGTATCTGACTTTATTGCGTACATAGGTATGGTTTTACGAATAAATAATGAAAAAAATTGTACAGCAACTCAAGATTTTTGAACTTTCTCGATATCAGTTATTGCCATTAATCGTTAGGAGGAATCATTATTACAAATTCTTGATTATGCAACCAGCCATGGTTTCAGCTACCCCATACCTGCATCTGCTTATTCTTAATCACTGTTTATACCTTCAGCTGCATATTGTTCAGTTCTACATTTTACAATAATCTACATGTCTACAAGATTGTCACGATTGCACTTAGAAAAGTCATGCCTGTGTTTTTCAACAACTTGCAGAAGAAACTGTTTCTGTTCTTCGTTCTTGTTGAATTGAAATTCTGTATAAGAGCAACTCCAAGCTCAGCATTGTCATTTACACAGGCAAAGTTATTAACAAGCTGACATGCGATCTTATACAATTGGCTTTTGGGTCACTCTTCACATGGAATATCGAGGGTACAAGCCACGATGAGTTGGCGGTAGTTCGGAAGAAGCTTCGAGAAATATATAATTCCCTTTTCGTACGGGAAAGAGATTGAACAAAGTGCAATCCTCGATCACCTTTCATTGTCAACATAAGCTGTGCTTTATCTTCAGAAGAGAGATGGTGTGAGAACAGAGAGAGGGTTTCCAGCTCTTGGCTTAGGTACCAAGAATGACACAGCATCATCTTCAGTGGTCTTCAGAGCAGCAGCATCGTAATATTGCAGCCTTTTTATTAGTTGAATGTCATTGATGGGTGAATCAGCAGTGACTCGACACGAAAACCACGATTGGATGCAGATGTTGACTAAAACATAATGTTAAATCGTGGATGCCCTGTAATTCACGGGCCGTCAATTGGATAACCGATTGGGTTCCATCAAAACGCAACTAAATCTTCATTGAGTATATATAATGCATTCGCCATCCAACGCGCTCTAGAGGGGCACCAGGCTTGCGAACCGCTGTCGAACTGCTCAATCCAAACACGGATGCCGCGAGTTGGAGAATTCTCTCTAATCATCTTGAGGATTGTCAAGTTGAAGCTGTTCAGTAATGAACTCCTTCAGTTTGTCAGACACAGACAGACATTAATGAGGCTTTGGTTGAAGGTGAGCCAGGTCGGACCATTTATCTTTAAATCGCTTGAAGAGAAGAATGCCTCCCCAGTTGATGGACAAACTTTACCAAGGCACACTACGAATATATATAAGACAACAGGACTTCAAACATGTGATGTTGACAAGCCATCTGCAGCAGATTACGACCGGTGGCTGCCTCTAGAAGGGTGCAGGCTCCATTAACTCTGCCGGTATTTGAGGCCCTTGTGTCAAAACACATGCCGATAATAAATGTATCGCACTGCCACGACTTCATATGGTCTAGAACTGCTACTGCTGCTGCCTGTCTTGACACAGAAGCCAACTTTGGCACACCCAGAAGTTTAGTATTTCTATTAACTAGAGAAGAAATCAGGACTGGCCATCGGTTCACTTTGTCCGTGTTTACTCCAGTTATGTCAGGGAGCAGCTTGCCTTCCCAGTGCCCGACAGATTTAAAGGCTCGAAAGTCTTCCTTGATTTGCAAGCCAAAAAATTTGATATCTTCTGGTAGTGTGCTTTATGTCTTCTTCATAATTGAAACTTTATGCATATAATATACAAGAAGGTTAAATCTGTAGATTCTGCTGTTTAAGAGCTTTATAGTGATACTAAACATGTTATTATGGGATCAAAATGTTGTCACCTAAATATTTAAAAGTCAATGATGCCATGCGTAATTTACGACAAACTGCACTAACTCTATGAGCCTTGCGGGACCCCTAAATATTTTCGAAATGTCATAAAACTTGGCAGGTAATATTACGGGATCATAAAGAAACTTTTAGGAGGGAGTGCATCAAAAGTTTCAACAATTTTATTTTTCCTATGCTATCGTGGGACACCCTAATAAATATTATAGTGCAGAATCCTGAGCGTTATTAATGTGTATAGCAGCCGATTATTTTTCTATGTACGGTCAGAATAATGCCTACATATGAAGTATATTCGGCACTCAAATCTTGTCTAATTCCGGCAGTGCCGAAATTTGCTCTAGGGTAGTGCCCAAATTACCCCTCTGTCTTGCTTCAACTAGCCAGGTTTTAAATCCTACTTAATTCTGCAAGCATCCCATGCGTAGACCTAGTTAAAACGCATGAGTGTACAGGCAAAGTGGATTATTCGGGTGAGATAATTGAGCCAAGCCCTAAACGTGGACCATATGCTCAGTGGTCGAACGATTACATCAGGTTAGCAGTAAAGGCTGCGCTTGTTGATGGGCGTCCAAATAAACAATCGCTAAACAGTGGGATTCCACTCCAAACTCTTCAGAACAATGTGAAAAGAGCTTGCGTGGACGGAGGTGTGACAAAGTGTTCTGCGGGTTGACCAACCATTTTAACTGATGATCTGGAAAAAGAGCTGTCGGAAGTTTGATTTTCATATCCAACAAACTGTTTAGTCTGTCATCGAAGATCGTCAGAGAACCAGCGTTTAGTTATTGCGAAATTATTGGAATTGAGCACCGATCTAACGACAGTGAGAAAGCTTTTTCATCAAATCACTTCTTTTTCACACCTACTACTATGACCGTATAACCGACCACCAGTGCTTCTGACCTGAGTGGCCGAGTGGGTAGGTAGCCCGCTCGTCACGCCGGCGCCCCGGGTTCGCTTTCCGGTCGGGTCGGTTTATCAGAGATTAATTTCTCGGATCTTTACTGCGGGTGGCTCGGTCGCAATTTAAACGTGGAGTACGAGGTTGCTTTCTGCCTCCTACACTAATCATCTTCGATATGAAAAAGTGTCGTTAAGCCGAAACAATTTATTTATTTTTTTCTGACCTGAAATTCGCTGCCGTCAATTGACGTTGATAATTCATCAGTAACTGTTCCAGAACTGTCACTTCAAAAAGCTTCTTGTTCACACTACTATGTCTGATGCTCGATCTCGTCAGAACTATGACAAAACCCTGTCTGCAGTTCGTCCCACGGAGAGGATCAACTTTGATCAGCTACTAAGATTTGTTGATATTATTTTGCAATTAGGCCCCCATTCAGCGGGATTATTCCCTTCGGGTGAGCCCTATTGCTCCCTTGTTTTATGCTGTGATAATTGTATATAAAATGATTATGCTTTGTGTCTAACTACTGTTAAATATTACTTGTTTTGCTTTTTGTTATTGGGACCAATAAACAAATTGAATTGAATTGAATTGATCCTGACAAAAGGAAAAGCAATGTATGGCATGCAGAAGTCTTTACAAGTTCACCCTTTAAAAGCCATTAGGTGACAGAAGAGACTGCAAAGAAGAAAATTCAACTATCGTCCAGAACGCTGAGAACTGAGAAGGCGATCAAGATAAAGAAGCGTAATTCTGCAGCAGCGGAAGCAGCTGTGAAAGACAATAACAAGTCCAAGCTCAAGCTCAGGCTTACATCGAGTCACAGAACTGTTAGCAGTACTGTCCACACAACTCCCTGTCTGTTTTGCGAGATTCCGCATAACGAATCCTCCGTTTGTTGGTGGCAATGCAACTAATGCGAGAAATGGGTGTCCGCCAACATCACTAGTCTTGCATCGTCAACAAGCAGACTGTCGTGGATTCTAGATGCAGGCTTAGTAACAGGGTACTCACGTCAGAACGGCCCAGGACAAATCGGCCCCGACAAAACGGCCCCGACAAATGGGCCCCGACAAAACGGCCCCGACAAAACGGCCCTCGTCAAAATGGCCTCAACAAAACAGCCCCGTCATTTCGGCCCCCGTCATAACGGCCCCGTCATATCGACCCCCGTCAAATCGGCCCCCGTCAAATCGGCCCCCGTCAAATCGGCTCCCGTCAAATCGGCCCCCGTCAAATCGGCCCCAGTCATATCGGCCCCAGTCAATCGGCCCCTCACAAAATATCCCATGTCCCAAGTACTTTTAAGTTGGATTGATGAAAAGAATTCTTTGCGTAAATAGAACTCGTATTGGTAAAACCGTTGTTTACGTTGCCAAATTATTTCATGTGGTCAATGGAAGTTGGATTGCTGAAAATAATTTTGACGTTAAAATGGAAGTTGGATTCATGAAAAATAATTCGTTGCGTAAATAGAAGTTGGATTTATGATAGTTGTCATTGAAAACATTTAAATAATTAAATACGCCAACCAGTTAGCATTAGACGATGGTCCCCGAAGTCCATTGTCTAGCTGAACCGTCGCTTGAGGCCTCATTTCAACATAGCTTGTCAGCGTAAGCTTAAAAGTACTTGAAACATTGGATATTTTGTATGGGGCCGATATGACTGGGGCCGATATGACTGGGGCCGATATGACGGGGGCCGATATGACTGGGGCCGATATGACGGGGGCCGATATGACGGGGGCCGATTTGACGGGGGCCGATTTGACGGGGCTGTTTTGTCGAGGCCATTTTGACGGGGGCCGTTTTGTCGGGGCCGTTTTGTCGGGGCCCATTTGTCGGGGCCGTTTTGTCGGGGCCGATTTGTCCTGGGCCGTTCTGACGGGTCACCTAGTAACAGTACTCACTGACGGCATGTTTATTGCACTGCAAAACTGTTTCCTTTTTCATGCTTGTTCATTGTTGTCGCAAACTTGTTTGCTTACTATACAGTAGGCCTAGGCGTGTCCGAAAAAGGGGAAGAAGCCTACTCCCTCGAGTCAGAAGGCTGAGGAGCTCAAGCCCCAATTGCTGCTGAAGATAATTCCAGCTACTGTAGAGGGCGACATGTAGGCCTATAAGCAAAACTTAGATCTGGATTGCGTAGGCCTAGTTGCACCGCCCGCGCGGGGAACAACCAGAAGGCCTCTGGCGGCCGAGCGGAGAGCGAAGCGACCATGGAGTGAAGAGACCGAGGTGCATAAGGTTTATATAGCCTACTCCCTCGAGTATTACGACAAATACTTGATCCATCCTACGAACTCACCAAAACCTTACACTTTGCTATCTCTCCACAAGTCGTCCACTCAAAACTGAAAACACTGCTTTTTCACAAGTCCCATTCCTCCTGTTCCTCTCACCTCCCTCATTTCGACTCTAAACATCATCTAAGCTTACATTAGCCGTCTGACTATCTGCTTGCCTCACCTTTTTTACCTTAACTTTATCGATTCTGTTTTGATTAAGCGCCTGTGAATCAAGTGCATGGTTCCCGCGACTTCGCTTTTAGAAATTTCGAGATGATGATTACGAATAATCGACTAATTAAAGCCGAAGACATGGAGAATTCACCTCGTCTGTCGGGTATAGGCCTATATACTACCACGGTCTATGATGCACGGGGACTTAAAGGGTTTGCACCCACTCAGACGGGCAGCAGTGGTGAAGGAGGTCATCCATGTAATGAAAACTGACCAGGGTCGAGGCAATGCAGGGTCGCTATAGAATAACTTGCAGTTACATTTATCGGCTGAATTCAATCGAATTGATGGACGTAGTCCGACGGACATTTCGTCCTATCGTGTCTCATATATAGGCCTAGTGGCCTAGTGGCCTACTCTATGACCGTCTTTGTTAACAGATACACGACTGTGTATAGTCTCTATGTCCGTCTCACTCTCTTCGTGTCTGTCTGTCTGTCTGTCTGTGTACGTATACGTGCAGACAGAAAGACAAGCAGACATACAGATTGAATTCGTTGTCGGCTGCAGGTTAATAATAATTCATTACGATCGTTTAAACTTTGCCAACTTGAACCAAAATGGTGAATGGATAGGCCTACGTCTGTTTGCATGCCTGCCTTTTATATAGGCTATCTGTAAGCTTATACATGTAGGCGGTGTGTCTAGCCTATGTATCAAACAAACAGACAAGCAGATCTCTAGGCCTAGAAGCATAACTAATCGTAATCGTAATCTCCAAATTTCTAAAGCGCCACTCGAAAGCCAAGCGCAGGGCACCAGCTTATTCACGAGCGCTGCTAACTGATGTAATAATTATTATTATTATATTCGTTCGTAATGACATCTACCATCATAGGCCTATAGGCTGGCGCAGAGAGCGCCTGAGTAGATAACGAAGCGGCGCTACATGGCATCCAATATTAGGCTCAAGGTCTGTTCCCTCATGAGAAGATGTCTTGCTGGCTCTGCTCCTCATTATCTTAATTATGGCTTTCTGTACCCCAGTATCTTCTCTGCACAGTCGTTCCTCCCTTCGGTCCTCGGCCCGTGGTTACTTGGTTGTCCGCGGGTGCGTACTTCTACGGCCCAGTCTAGGAGTTTCGCTATTGTTGGTCCCAATAGCTGGAACCAGTTACCTCAGTCCATCAGGACTGACCTTTTGTCTATTTCTTTTGACCAGTTCCGCCAGCGCCTGAAAACCTCTCTTTACCAGTGAAGACACTGGCCCGGTTCGGGAGCGCCTCTGTTTTTGAGTGGCGCTATATAAATGCTCGATCACGATTACGATTGTTCAGTTACATTACATTACATTAGCCTACACACAGATAGACAGATAATTTATGTAATAAAGGCCAAAATTGACGTCATGATTACGTCATCGACTCATCGTATTGTCGCCATTTTAGAATCGCCAGTCGTAGCTCAGATCTTGAAGAAGGCAGAGCGTTCCAACATTTTCCGAAATTTTCTGCTGTAATTCATCGAAGTTCGTCCTAATTCTGCTGCGCCAACTCCTGTTTCGAACTACCTTCGTCGAAGGGCATCAGGTAAACCCAAAATAATTACAAAACAACGATTTTTCATCTTAATTTGCAATTTAGAGATTGAGTTAGCGATCTGCAGGCCCTAACTCCTAAGCTACAAATTTTGAAGCAACTTGACTTTTTCGATTAGACTCAATAACTTCTGTAGCTCCACAATAAATTAATTTTTTTGCTATTTTTTTAATTTTCAGCTTTTTAATTTAAAAAATACATCTTAATTTTATTTGAGTAAGCTAGTGAGACTCTGTGATTTCTATAGCTCCGCAAAACATTTTACATTCTTCAAATGTAACTGCAATTTCTAATAATTATTTTTAGTTAATTTAATTGTTTAATATATCTGAATAAGTTAGTGAAACTCAGTGGATTTCTATAGCCCCACAATATATTTTTTACATTTGTTTATTATTTTTAAATTTGAACATTTCTAAAATTTATCTGAGTAACTTGTTGAGACTCAGTGGCTTTTATAGAACTGTCTGCTGTTTTTCACTTTCAGTGGAGCGATCGCAAAAACAGTTTCCTGTACAATCGTCGTATACCGAGTCGCAAAGATCGTTTGATGGAGGTTCTCGTGGCTGGAACAACGACACTAGACCTACATGTCGACAACTGTGTATCTGAGTAATTGAAACACAACCGTACGTAAGAATTATCTTGACAGTTGTTATGAAAACGTGCATAACTTTAAATGTAACTTCAATTTCTGATGACTTTCTAGATGGACTGATGGCGTTCAGCTGATAATTAATAGACACGAATTAGATGTCTCGCCGTCTATTAATTAGATGTGGTGGCTACTCTTGTACAACAGTAGCCACCACAGCCCTGTTAACCTCTCTGATGCTTTCCATTGTCGGTCAACCATTTCCCTTCCTTCAGGGAGTCGCAAGGAACCTTTTGGCGAATCAACATCAATCGGTAGATGGCTGTTCTCGAGGCTGGAACGACACCTATCGATGTGTGTGTGTGCATCTGCGTAATTGAAACACAAGCGTAAGAATATCTAGAAAGTTGTTATGGAATGTGCATAACGACTTTCTAGATGGAGTGAACTGAGAATGCTATAGTAGACACGAATTAAATACATTAAGACTTTGTGATTTCGATAACACCATTGCTATGTTAAACTGTCTGTTCTTTTTCGTTGTCGGTGGAATGTTTCCGTTTACAATCGTCGTCGGGAGTCGCTAAGGTCCTTCAACAGAATCGACTTCTATCGGCAGATGGCGGCTTTCGTGGCTGAAACGACGCCTATCGACATGACTGTGTGCCTCTGCGTAACTGAAAAGCAAGCGTAAGAATATCTAGAAAGCTATCGAAATTGTAAATGTAATTGAACATTTATATAGCGCCACTCAGAGATTCAGAGGCCCTCCCGACCCAGGTCAGTGCTGTCTCTAACAAATAAGATAGTCTTCAGGCGTTTCCGAAACAGGAAGAGAAAGGCTGAGGAGCTCAAGACGCAATTCATGCGGAAGTTGGTTCCAACTGGAGGGGCCGACAAAGCAGAGTTTCTGGATTGAGCAGCGGCTCCACGTCTGAATAACGACTTTCTAGATGGACCGATGGTGTACTGCTAATAATTAATAGACAAGAATTAAATGCCTAAAGGTCTAATTAGACTTTGCATTGTATCGTATTCTATTAAAAATTTGTAAAGCGCCTTTACAGTATAGGCCTACTGCTTTTGTCTCTGGGTGCATGGATTATACCCTGGAAAGTTTTTTTATATTCTTTATTGCCGTAGGTGAGTTTTAGCGCATTTTCGGAATTCGGAGAAAGAAAATTGTTTTCTTGTCAAGGTTACGTGGTTGGAAAAAGTATGTTAAACTCACGTGACGGCGACCGACATGGTTATGCAACGTTACTGCTTTCATGATCCGAAATGTGCGTATGTGCAGTGGCGGAGCCAGACATTTTTTGCGACCAGGGCATAGCCAGGGCAGTCATCAAAGCTCGAGGGTACGTACCATACGTATTCTATTTTTTGAAAGGTACGTACGTTTTTTAACGTACCCTATTTTAGGGTACGTAAACAATACAAAAATACGTTAACCACGTTATTGCTCAGTATATAAGAATGTTCAATTTAATTTAAGCAAACAATCACAACCCAGTATACAGCGTAGTAAATTGCTACAATGCTATATTGATACGTACCATACGCGTATTCTATTTTTGAAAGGTACGTACGTATTTTAGCGTATTCTATTTTAGGGTACGCGTACCCTCGAGCTCTGGCAGTCATACAAGTAGCCTAACCAGTGCAGTGGGTGATTAATGGCGAGCCGCAAATCATGGGCAGGGCAAAAATTCTGACAGGGCAACGACCAGTGGCGTATCCAGAGCTTCCCCCAAATTACGCAGATTCCAACCTCTCTGAGGGGAGGGGTCTGAATACCACACACTGCACTACATGCAAGATTCGAAAGAAAAAGACTCTAAGGCAGGCAGAGCCAGACAACGCTGTATAAACCATATAAATTGTATTGTATTGTTTGTATTGTATTTAGGAATTTATAAAGCGCCTCTCTTAGTAATACCCAATCAGAGGCGCTCTGATAAACATCACTTCGACGCTAAGGGAAACAATGGACTTGACAAATGACCGAGGAAATGGAGATAATTTATTCGTACCCATCGCCGCCAAATGGCTGGCGATATACAGCCAACAACGATGCGGTGTCCAAAAAATTGGAACATAAAGTTACATTTTAAGCTTGCATCAGAATTAGGCCTAAGCATTTGATCACTGCACAGTGCACAAACATCACTCGGCAAGCATTTAGGGTAAACGTGTAGTTTAGCGTCCTAAATTATTCGCCCGTTGTAGCACTGTTGTTTTTCATCAGTCCAACTTCTACTTTGGCGAGAATCATTTTCATCGATCCAGCTTCCATTACGCAAAAATTCGTTTCATCAGTCCAGCTTCTATTTAAGCAGGAATTATTTTTCATCAATACAACTTTTATTTCATTAATAATTATTTTCCATCAATCCAGCTTCTATTTAAGCAAGATTCTTTTCATCAGCCCCACTTCGATTTAAGGAAAAATTATTTTCATCTATCCGACTTCTATTTAGCAAGAATTCGTTTCATCAATGCAACTTGTTTACGACCAACGCTAAAACCCACGCCATTCGGTTGGTGGCGCCACACATCCCAAGGTAGGTGAGGTGTACATTCAGATGCATGGAGTGTCATATCTTAGCCTACGGCTCTAACATCTTTGCGTATACTACGACTACATGTCTATATTTATATATATATATATACGCATATTAATGTAGGCGCTACAGTTTTTATACAATCGTCTAAGTGGACAGATCTTCCGCATATCGACTTGGTTGATGTCTTGTTCATTGGACACCGGCTGTATAGAAGTCAAGCTACCCCCATTTCAAGTTACCCCCCGGTAATCTGAAATCGATTTCATATTACCCCGGGGGTAATATGAAATCGATTTCAGATTACCCCCGCCCTGTTCACATTACCCCCTCTCTGATTTATCACAAATGATAAATTCTTATGTTTACAACTAATGATAGGGGAAGGGCTTTTAATTTGGACTCCCGTGTAATGGTGTCACGACAATTCGTCTACCGACACTTCGTCTACGACACTTCGTATACAGACGTCTACAAGTGTAGGCCTATCTGTATCCATTAGGGCTAATCAACAGAGGCCGCTTTCTTATAGTTTCGCTAAAACGTGCTATATATTCTCAGGAATCCAGCTTCTAATTACTGAAAAGATTATTTTCATCAATCCAGCTTCTATTGAATGGAAACTTAGTTTCATCCAGCTTCTTTTTACAGGGAAAAATTATTTCGAGCAATCCAGCTTCTATTTCAACACAGGAATGTTTTCATGAATCCCACTTCCATTTCAGGACACAGTTTTTCATCAATCCAGCTTCCATTTTAAAGTGACAATATCAAATAACTTTGTGGACGAAATGTCGGTAGACGAAATGTAGACGAAGTGTCGTAGACGTAAAGTCTGTAGACGAGTTGTCGCGGAACCCCGTGTAATACGTACCATGACTGGTATCTACGTAGACTTTAGGTCATTATAGTTGCACCATTTAGTTATGTTTTTAGATAGCCCTAACCTTTATTTAAGTTCTTTTTCGTTCTCTGCAATCGTCCAGGGCACAACTGGTAAAGAATTATTAAAAGTTTTCACAAATGTTGATATAAGAAGGTGCATTTTTGAAAACTGTCCCAAAAATACCTCTGGGGCATCGACGTAGCATGTAAAGTTTGTTGAGTATTAGATTTAGTGCATATTTTAATTGAAAAACTCCGATCGCTAAATAGTACGTAGTCTGTCGATATTAAGTGTTTGGCCAAACAACCAGGTCATGTGTAATACGGACTACTTTATGAATATGTCATACGGAGTTACGAACCTGGTCCATATCACACATCTGTAGGTCCATATTACAAGATAATTATCATTGGTATTTGGCTATGTAATAGACTATTGGGCATCAAGTGTCTAAAATGGGCACACAATCGATGCGCTGGATTGGGTGATAATGATGATAGTGATTATACATGCGACATTTGTAAATAAAATTTTCAAACAAAAACTTAGTAGTCTACCTAAAGATTATTGAAGTCTAAGGCCAAATGTGAACGTTTTTATAGGCCTAAGTAGCCCAGATGTTTCTTAGGCCCTACTACTTTTATGGGCATTTCATTTTCCTACTAGGCCTACTCTCATTGATTGTTATTACAAGTAATTAAGTAGACTATTACAAGTACTCTTACAATTGTTAGGCCTATAAGTAATTAATCCATTGAAATGTAAACGTTTCAATATTTGAGTTCAAATTAATTGATTGCAATTAATTGATAATTGCATTTCAATTTTTATTCATGTATTTAATAGCAAGGCTATTGTGCTGTTTTCAGTGCCCGATTTTTTTATTTATTTTTATATTTCAATAGCTACAGTCCTGCAGTTTCTTTTCTTTGTGGTTCAAGTATGTCATTTCTATGTTATAGGCCTATAGTTAGCCGAACTAGGTCAATGTTTTAGGTTTCTTCCAGTACTTTTTAAACTCCCGAATAGTAGTCCGTTTTACACAACTATGTGTGTGTGTAATATGGACCACTTTTTAATTTTTTTTTAAATTCCTGCAAATTGGCAAAGCAACTAAGACATCTTTCACCATGTCACAATAATTCTTAAACTCAATCTATATAAAGTGGTAATAAATTATTTTACTTAGGCTTAGGCCTATATATAGGAAGTCGGAGAAAATCGGTTTTTCCCTTAGGGGGACCATAATAGAAGCCCTTCCCCTACTTTTATTGAATGAAACACGTGAAACATACACGGTTGAAAGCTAGTCTCAATGTCTTTAAAAAAATTTAAATGTCACAGAAATGTTAATTGTATTAAACCACTCATATCAGACAACTACGATATGCATGTCAGATGCCCCATTTCACGAGAGCACAACAGGTTGTAATATAATTCACATGAATTATATTACAAGCATTCATGGCTAGTGGGTATCTAAAGAAAATAGTAGAGACAGTTAATTTGTGTTTATGCATGAAATAATTATCTAAATAAACATAAATAAATGAATGTTTTGAGGGGTAATCTGAAATCGTAGAGGGTAGGATGAAATCGCCTTCAAGCTACCCCCAGGGGTAACTTGAAATCGATTTCATCCTACCCCCCGGTAATCTGAGCGCGATTTCAAGTTACCGGGGGGTGGTTGGGGTAATCTGAAATCGCTACACCGGCTCTATAGTAAGTAACTAAGTAAGTAAGTAATAATAATGTTAATAGTTACAACAGTAGTATTAGCAGTAGTAGTTGTAGTAACAGGGTCCGATTTGCCGGGGGCTCGGGGGTTGGACCCTTGCTTCTTCTTATCGACCCCCTTGCTTCTAGCCTTTGGCCGACCCCCGGGGGGTCGGCTTGACCCCCTCAAATTCATTACCCACAGTCCTACACCAAACGACTCCATTATGACCAATCGGCCTAACCCAGCTTCTACCTCCCTCTCTCCTACTCTCTCTGAAAGCCCACGCACCGATATAATATACATATATACGTATATATATTATATATACAGTTATACACACACACAAATATATATATATATATATATATATATATATATACTAGGGCTGCATTTCGATTAATTTTTTTAATCGCGATTAATCGCGCGATTAATTTTTTTAATCGCGCGATTAATCGCACATTTATTGCATTTTAAAGTTTCTTTTTAATGGTCCAGAATTCAAATAATTCAATCAATATTCTAAATCAAGTATTTCAAATTCAAATAATACAAGCAGGGTGCAATTATAATATGACTTACTAATGTTTGTGCTTCTGTTGTCAAAAGGACAACCCTAAAGAGATTATATAAACCACTAGGGTGGTTCATGGTCACATGGTAAAAATTGAAGTTCAAGCTAGCGTCCAAGATACCCCCTCAGTTTTTTACACCTGTTAATAGTATCATTCTGGCAAAATTTCAGCTTCCTACTCCAATTGGAAGACGGTGCTCACGGACCCTCCCTCTGTACCCCCTTTACCATATAGTGCGATCGGTTAGAAAATACGCATAACGTCTTGAAATCTTAAATTATGATAAGATTATTAATTTACCAATATACACAGACAGTAGTTATATCATGTTAGCAATATTATTTGCTGCAAGGAAACATATAAACAATCAACAACTCTCAAATGATGTCCCAAGAAGTATGTGTCGCAGAACTTCATTTCTTCAGCAATGCATGTATAGAAGAATTCTTCGTAGTATCAGTGGGAACAGCCGTTCTGTTTGCCTCAAAAACTTGCAGGAGAA
>JACEVL010000069.1:380000-592500 GCA_020284085.1 Aporrectodea caliginosa
AACGGTGAACGAACTTTCGTGTCACCCTATAGAACAAGACTATAGGCTATATTTAGCGCCACATGGATATCTGCAGAGCTGTAGGCCTAGATGTAAATTCGAATTTTATATTTCTAATTGTAGTTCATTCCGCTCCCAAACTCGTAATCGAACACAGCCTGATGCCGGTGGTATGATTCAATCTTGTAGCACTCGATCGTATCAGATAGGCCACTCATGTCACTTGGCAACACTGGAAAGTCGTTACTGAAGGTGTGCTTCTGGGAAGTTACCTTAATCGAGCGCTATATAAATTTTCGCAATAAATGAATTAACGAATCTAATCAGCTTCGAATATTAAAAATGAGCTTCGAATATTAATAAATCAACGCTGATGATTTATTCAGCGGTCGGTTGTAGAAATTCGAATAGTCTTTTGGCGCAGGAGTCGAGAGGACATGCCTAAGTCATGCATGTGATCAGAAACAAAAGATACGACTTTGGAAGCATTTGGCATGTGCTAACGATGAATGCCAATTCTTCATTCGATTTACACGCATATTCTGTCATCTAAAACGAAAAACATATAACTCAATCCTGAACATTCATCATCATAATCGTACTCATAATTACATCGTCATTATCATCATTATAATGGTAATCATCCTCATCATAGTCATCATATTCGTCATCATCATTGTAGCGCTTTTATCATTGTAATAGTCATCATGATCATAATCATCATTATACTGATCATCACCATCATCATCAGCAGCAGCATCATTATCAGTAGCAAATTTTAAGTTTTAACTCATGTAACTCACATTTCGAGCGATCGTGTTTAGCATCCAATCAACTTATCACAGTGCCGGATTAACTTTTTAGAGGCCTGGCGCAAACAATGCAACAAAACTAAAGTAGGCCCTCTATCCAATCAAATTATCAAAAAAATGGGGAAAAATTAATTATATAGAAAAACATACTTTAATAATTTATGAACACAAAATGAAGCTGTGATAGGATCATAGGAGATTTTTAATTTTACTTGTTACAGTTCAACTGTTCAAAAATGTTCGTCGAGTTTAAAAGTCTTTCCTTCGCGCTTTTAAAGTAGAGAAAGAATCAATGATATCTTGAAAGTCAAGATCTGTCAAGATTTCCGACTCAATGTTCAAAAGAGTTAAATTTGCCAATCTGTCCTGGCCCATTGTTGACCTCAAAGATGATTTTATGCGTTTTAAATGACTGAATGATCTTTCTCCAAACAAAACAAAATAAGCGCCCAGTTGATGGCGAATACAAGAGCCAATGTCTCAGAATTTTTTCCCCGTTTGGTGTGATCGTAAAAAAAGCAGAATCGTTTAGTTTTCTTTTGGTACTATTCAATTTTACTTTATTTCCATGTTGTTTTATGGATTTAGAGTACATGCCATCTTGATTACGACATGGTTCAGGTCCCATCTGCAGCCAATAACTGACCAAATCTTCATTTATAGTCCACAGAGCAGCATCTGTTTGTGGCACGTTTCCAACAGATTGATTCTCTTGTTTTAATGGTAGATCTATGGTAGTTTCAGATTTAGGCATATCAATGATATCATTGCTGAAATCAAGGGTGTCTGTTGTTGGCATTAGTGCTGACACTGCTGAGCGGCCTAAGCCTGAACTGCATCCAGCTTCTGACGCTGAGTCGACACCATCTATAAATTGCGGCACTTCTCGTGTTTTTACTGCCAGAAATTTATCAATACTACCACGTTGCTGTTTGCCTACCTCTTCAAGTTCGCGTTTTCTTTGACGTTTCTGCCAACCGGACTCAAATTTCTTCATTTTCTTTAGGCCTACTTATTTTATTTGTTTAAAAATTAAAATTAAAAAAGAAATAAGCAGCTACATAAACACTAAATAGTAGATAATAATATTACATGGAACATACACTGTGTCGTCTGTACCGTACGCATATCTATATTTTATTTGGTGATGGGGTCGATCCGCGCATAAATTGATTACGTCATACGTCATCATTACAGTACACAATTAATTAGTACGTCATCATTATAGTAGTAGTACTGTAGAAGGCCTGTTTTTATAATGCCACCAAATTTTATATGCAATGCTTGTTTTAGAAATTAAACATTTTAAATAAGCCGGACTGTGACTTATATAAACAAATTCGATCGGATAATCGGATTTCTCAATGTTTTTTTAATTTTTACCCCCGAAAGAAGGTCTGGCGCAAGTGCGCCAGTTGCGCCATAGTTAATCTGCTGGCACTGACTTATCATCTATGAAGCTTCCGACTCTGACCGAATGAATCGCAGCCATCATTATTGAAAAGCATCGTTAAATAGAATAAACAATTTCAAACCCAAGTGATTCCAACTTAACGAATCATATTCTGCGAAGCAATCTCTGTTGGCCAACGCCTCTTACTGGAAGTAAAATGTATTGGACGTTAGAATACGCAATTCACTGGCTTCCAGACACTAACTATTAAGATAGCCGTTACATATAACACATGCATACATGTATGCATGCATACATACTAGGGTGTCTCTTAAAAATGAAAGTTTAAATTTTTAATCTCTCATCCTTTCATGTTGTTGGGTTCATGGAAAAACAATTTTAGAAAAAATGTGGTGGATATCGGATAACATTTAGAGGTGGCCCTTTGATGCCAATGTTTTAGCAATGTAGGTCTATTGTTTATTACTATGCTACAATGTCATAGTTCGAACTTTGGGAGGAGCAGTGTAGTATCTAGGGACTTATGAAGGATCTTTGTGTTGGTCAGCCATCTTGGTATTTTGGCTGAAGCAAGATGGAACTCAAACTTTGCTATTAAACTAGTATCTATCACATTGGCGACGAGGATTTAAACTCAGACGCGCTAATAATGGCGGCAGCAATCGGAAGAGTCGATCCTTTCGAAGATGGAGATGACTGGGCATCGTACTACGATCGTTTATTGATGTTTTTCATCGCGAACGATATACCTACAGAGAAGCACGTGCCTGCCCTGTTAAGTCTCATAGGGACCCGTTGTTACGCGCTGCTGAAAGGCCTCACGGCGCCGAACAATCCGTCATCAAAAACTTTTAAGGAGCTAACCGATCTGTTGGAGGCCCACTTCACTCCAAAGCCGCTGGTCATCGCAGAACGTTTTCGGTTTTACAAAAGATCGCAGAGGGAAGGTGAGTCCATTCTTCAGTACATGGCAGACCTAAGGCGACTTTCACAACATTGCGATTTTGGAGCTTTTTTGCCCGATGCCTTGAGGGACAAGCTAGTATGTGGATTGTCTAACGCCAACATTCAGCGAAAACTCTTATCTGAAGATGGCTTGACTGTGGATAGGGCAATGGCTATTGCTGTAGCGATGGAGACAGCTGCAAAGGATGCCTTAGAACTCAGGGAGGGCGTTCCTACAACATCAGTGCAACCGGTGCATCAGGTTCAAACTAAAAACAGTGATAGACCAAGGGATAGAGAATGTTACAGATGTACAGGTAGACATGATCCAAACAGGTGCAGATTTAAAGATGAATTGTGTTTTGGCTGTTCAAAAAAAGGCCATACGATCAAAGTTTGCCGTTTGCGTAATAAGGTCAATTCCAGGGCAAGACAGACTCAATCAAAGCATACAGTTAATCTGAAAGACACCCACAAATTGGAGCATGATACTGAGAGTGACAATTGTGAAGCAGAAAATGTTTACCATCTGAGGACTGTTACAGAAAAAAAGGCCAACCCTATACAGTTGAAGTGAAATTAAATGGAGTGAAAACTTGTTTGGAGGTGGATACTGGGGCTGCAGTGACAGTCCTAAATCAGTCTACATATGAACGAATATGTAGGAATCGACGAAATTCGCTGCAACCTACTTCAGCAAAGCTGAAAACCTATACAGGACAGTTGATCCCAGTAATGGGAACAGTTCCAGTGGAAATCACATATGCTTCCCAGGTGTTCGAACTGCCAACATTGGTGGTATCTGGTGAGAATCCATGCTTGATGGGTCGTGATTGGCTACAAGTACTCAAATTAAACTGGAAAGAAATTTTCCGCATTCAACACGTGGAAAAGTCACAGGTTGACCAAGTGTTAGCAGAATTTGCTGATGTGTTTAAGGAAGAATTGGGGACAATGAAAGGTTTTAAAGCAAAGATATTCGTTGATTCTAATGCGCTGCCAATCTTCTGTAAAGCTCGTCCTCTGCCATATGCTTTGAAGAAAAGAGTCGAAGCAGAACTGGATCGTTTGGTGCGTGAAGGCACAATCTGTCCTGTGACACATTCAGACTGGGCTGCACCAATAGTACCTGTGGTAAAGGCTGATGGAACAATACGAATCTGCGGGGATTATAAAACAACAGTTAACAAGGTGTCCAAGCTGGATCGTTATCCAATCCCAAAGACAGAAGATCTGCTTACTTCATTGTGTGGTGGAAAAACATTCAGCAAGTTAGATTTGAGCCAGGCTTATCAGCAACTACTTTTGGAGGATGAGGCAAGGAAATTTCTTACTATCAACACACACAAAGGTTTATTTGAGTATTGTCGTTTACCATTTGGAGTCAAATCAGCTCCAGGAATCTTTCAGAGAGCCCTTGAAAACCTGTTGAGGGATGTGCCTTTTGTTATTGTGCGTATGGATGACATTCTGTTGTCTGGATTATCAGATGAAGACCACCTCAGAAATTTACGGGAGGTCTTACGTCGTTTGTCAGAGGCAGGTTTACGCTTAAAACGGTCCAAGTGCTTGTTTTTTGCTCCTGAGGTGGTATACTGTGGCCGGGTGGTTAACGCTGAGGGTACTCGACCATCACCATCCAATGTGCATGCTATCACTGAGGCCAGAGCGCCTAAGAACTCCACAGAGTTGCGGGCATTTCTCGGTATGCTGAATTTTTATAATGCCGACCTCCCACATTTGGCTACAACATTGGAACCCATGCACAAGCTACTTCGTAAACATGTACAGTGGCAGTGGAATGCAGAAACCCAGACATCTTTTCAGGAAGCGAAAAACTTGTTGACCAATTCCAGCCTCCTCACACATTATGATGAACAAAAAGAACTAATTGTGGCTTGCGACTCCTCACCATATGGCGTGGGAGCAGTACTGTCACATATCATGGAGGATGGTTCTGAGAAGCCTATAGCTTTTGCTTCAAGGACATTGAATTCTGCTGAACGGAATTACTCTCAACTGGATAAAGAAGGATTGGCATTGCTGTTTGGTGTCAAGAAATTTCATCAGTTTGTTTATGGCCGGAAATTTATCCTGACCACAAACCATTACTAGGTTTGTTTGGTGATGACAAGGCTGTTCCACAAATGGCTTCAGCCAAAATACCAAGATGGCTGACCAACACCAAGATTCTTCATAAGTCCCTAGATACTACACTGATGAGTATTTGAAGATTGTCCTATTAATTTGCCAATTTCAATCTAAAGAAGGAGCGAAGCAGGCTACTGCTTCATCATCATCATCATCATCATCATCATCATCATCATCATCATCATCATTTAGTACTGCAGAAGTGAAGGAAGATTACCATCCTTCTTGTGCTTCCGGCGATGGCCAATCCCCAAAGAGAGAACGGTTAAACATAATGTCTAGCACTCGACAGAACCAGCGTCTCATTCAGAAGTGCCACCTTCATTGTAAGTGAAGTTACATCTAGCCTTTGGCAGAACGTTACTGATTTGAATATTAGCAGGAGTACATACAATTCATTGCTCCATGACCAAACTTCATTCCACCTATAGTCGAACAAGCTAACTGTAACTGTACATTTGACAGTAACTTGACAACACATTGGGATGGGAAGCTAATGGAAGATCTAACTTCCGCAGAGCATATCGATCGTCTTCCAATTCGTATGTCAGGTGCTGGAATGAAGCAGCTACTCGTTGTTCCGAGACTTCCATCCGGAACAACCGAGGCCCAAGCCACTGACGTCATCATGTCTTTAGAGGAATGGAGCATTATGGATCGTGTTGCGGGGTTGTGCTTTGACACAAATACTGTCCTGCCAAAGGCTGACAATGATCGTGGCATTTCTGATGCTTGCGTGATTATAGAGCAGAGGTTTGGAAGAGATTTGCTCTTCTTGGCATGTCACCATCATATGGCAGAGCCAGTGGTTTGGGCGACTTTCGAAGGGACAAGTGGTGCATCTACTGGTCCTGAAGTTCTTCTACATAAGCGATGTTGGAGGCATGACGGATTGACGGGTTCATTTGCAGGTGCCAGGCACCATGCATTGTGCCAGATGGATGACCAAGGTTATACATGCGATTAAAATGTGGCTCTTTCGTGACCAGTTCCAAATGACTACTTCAGAGAAGAGAGCAATTCGTGATCGGGCAACTTTTGCAGTTATAATCTAAATCAAGACCTGGATAACTGCCCCAATCGGAGTTAACGCACCTCTGAATGACTTCCGACTCATGATTGAACTCCTAAAATACCCACATGAAGCCATTTTCAGCACAACAAGCAAAAAGCTTTGACTTCATCTATGGTACTTTTCTGAGCAACTGGTCGAACTGGCTCTTTTTGGTTCCAGAGTGTCTGTGGAGATGAAGAGACTGATGTTAGCCACCACGGACGACCCAGCCCCGGATCTTCTAGTGACATCCACCAAAAAGCGACCAAAAGTTAAATCTGCTGCATTATGGGCACCGGGGCCTATAGTAGTTCTGCGCGATAAACACTCTTCTATAGTTGGCCTTCCTCAGACTTTCCTTGCCATGGATTCGTCTGAATGCGATGAAGAGGAAACATTGCGGGAGAATTGCGCATCGTCAGCGGGTTGGCAGTCGTCAATGACAGGGCTAAGCGAGGCGTGGCCCCATCGACGATGCGTGGCCCTCATTAAGAAGTTGACTGCCAGGGAGAAGCAACTAGAATTCCTCCTTCAAGTCGTGTCCGACCATCGACGTAAATTTCTGGACTGCAGCGAAAAGACTTTCATGGCAAAACATGCTGGGAAATTAGTCGTTAATTTTAACACACCGTTACACACGTAATTATGTGGGATATATATATATATATATATATGTATATATACCATATAGGGGCCTATATATAGACCCTATATATACAGGTAGATAGTAGAGAATTTCTAGATAAGCAACACAAATGATTAGTACTTCAACTAGCGATTAATTATCATGTAGCATTATATACTTCCCATTGTACCAAGTATCATTAAATTTCTAAACTTCACGGCTCGAGGGCCACCTCTAAATATTATACGATTTTAATGACCTTTTTTTATAAAATTTTAGTTCTATGAACCTAGCAACTTGGAGTGGTGAGAGCGAGAGAAATAGAAAAACTATTTTTTTTACTATATGCTAAATTAGTTTTTTCCACACATACATACATATTATTATTATTATAAATAAATTTGTAACACGTCACCGAAATGTGAATCTTTGCCGCGGATAGTTACATACATACATACATACAATCATACATACATACAAAGTGTGGAAAAAACTAACCGTCTTTCTCTTCTTCTGATACCAGTGTGGCGGACACTTCTGGTCCGGTCTCTCTCTCTCTCTCTGTCTGTCTGTCTGTCTGTCTGTCTGTCTGTCTGTCTGTCTGTCTGTCTGTCTCTTGTAAGTGGGTAAATTAGAAATGTTCTAAAAGCACTGTAACACTACCGGTAATAATTTCAATCAACTATAGTACAGTATTTGACAGTATATTTCAATATATACAAAAACTGGAAACACAATTAAGAAGTTGCATTTTATCATGACTGTAAGTAAGTTAAACTTGCTTTAACCTGATAATTTGAATAAAAAATATAAACATGAACTCAGCAGACTGCATACAGTCTGTCAAACTCATAGAACCGGTTGTCCCCAGTAGTATTGCTTAATGCTACAGATATGTTTCTCATCTTCCATTTTGTTGGCTTAAAACAGGACATATGCCATTCTTTGATTCTGTCATACTAAACTACATGTAGTTAAAACACTCGTGTGAAAAATATTTTCTTTTTAACGACAGTTGTTGCCTTCAGTTTGCAACTGTGAAGTCTGGAATTCTGGATTCCATGCCTCGTCTTCGATCCTGCAACAGATGATCTCGATTTTCTTCCAGTTTCTTCTTTTTTCCCAGTAACTGGAGCTAAAATACAAATACACATGTTGTCCTTTTTTGTAGTAGCAAGGTCCTTTCCAGCTATAAGTAATGTTACAATTACTGCCATATATCATCAGATTTCAGCACAAAGACTGCTATCATGCTATGTAAATTGCTATAAATAGCGAATAACATAGGCAGAAAAATGTATTTCTTTGAGAAGTACAGCTATTCCATGGATCTGATTTGTAGGGCATTCCAGTCTGCATATTAAAACAAATTTATCAACAAAGGCTGAATGATAAAAATAGAATGAAATTAAGACTTCTACTTTTGTACCAAATATTCTATGTACCTGGTATTACAGTAGTGGTATTAGGGTGTGACTAAATAAACTGCTGCTTGAAAGTGTAACAAATTAGATATTTGTCCAAACATATTATATAAAATTATATCAATCTTTAATTCACCAAACACTGGTAGCACATACTGTGAACTTTACATGTACTTTGCCCAGCCAATTCTTTCTGCACAATTAACAGAAATGTTACCTCATCTGGCTTCAGTAAATATCCAGAATTCTTTGATATTTCCTCAATTCTGTGTATTTTTTCCAGTTGAGCCATGATTTCAGAAAACTTCCGACAAAAGTCTTCTTGCGTAAAGTCAGGTATTGGTCTTCTGCTGGGTGCATAAGTAACGTTGTACGAAACGTTTCTGTTTAATGTGTGATCTCTAGCCATATCAGCTTGCAAGGTAGGGTCATTTAGAGATACATCAAAAGCCCTTGGTCCATTCCAACTAAAACCAATGACAAAGTATACCTTCTTGTTCCACATGTTGCGATTTTGAATTGGAAATGATGTAGGGATTGTAATGAGTTCTTTGTTACCATGAGGGTAGTGAAGATTAACACTCACTTCATTTCCATCTCTACTCAAAAAACCTTCAAATCTTTGGAGTTTCCTCAATGTGTCTGGCAATTTCCAGAAAGAATCGCGCCCTCTGTTTTCATTAATGCGCCGTGATCCTCTCTCTTCAAAAGTGGTATAAATCGATGCCATATCGCTGCCATTTGCTAAGAAAAACATGGTCGTATCTTTCTTTCTGTATGGCTTGCCCTCATCTCTTTGTCTTGGATACTTTGTGTAGTAGGCATCTTTCCATTGTTTTAGTGCAGTTTCAAGTCGTTTAGGTACAACAGAGTGCTTTGTGTTTTTTCTTGGCCAGTTGAACATGACATAAAAAAGGTAAGATTCCAGATGAATCACTATACTACTTTCTCGACGAATGTACAGTTTCGTGCTCCACTCTACCATGTCGTCGAATTTGATTCCGACATCATACAAAGAAGAAACATCCATTGAAGTCAGTGCCAGGGTGACACTGATTGCAGCCAGGTAATCTTCTGCATTTGCATGTGGGGTTTCCAAATTCTGCAAAGCAATTCTTCTAATTCTTACCAAGCTGTCATCACCCTTATATTTCCAGCGAAGATCAAAAATACTTCCAATGTTGTGACTTGCAAGACGAAATACTCTTCTTCTGCGAAACTCACATTGATCCTTTTCGTTGAGACTTTCCGGTGGGTTGTCACCTTCTTCTCCAAAATAGTTATCCAGATTTTCTTTCAACCTTTGAAGACTGTCGATTTCATACTTGGAATACTTTGTTCGCTGATATTCGTAGAGTGTATCATCTCTCAGTTGGACCAGTTCATCTTCAAGTCTGTTCATTGCCTCTTGGACATGCTTTTCCAGTGTTTTTAATTCCTCTAGGTAATTGCGGCCATTAATATCTCCAAGCATCCTGCATTCAGCAGGAACAAGTTCAGTTAAAATAAAAGCTCTCAGTTCATCTTTGTCTCTGAAAACATATGTAAGGCAGTCCAAGAGGCATACCACCATCTGTAGCTCTCCAAAAAATCCAGCTTTGTTTGCCAGTATAGTTGTCTTTTCTTGCTCACTTGTTACTTGTACTTTTCTGAACATCTGCATTCCATCTAGAGCAATTCTTATAACATGAATCAAATCATTGATATCGTGTGGTATGGTATCCTTTGCCAGTTTCTCATATTCCTCAACGAGCTGTCTTTCATAGATTCTTCCATAAGTATCCCAGAAGAACGAGTTTTCTGGTCTTTGGTCTGTAGCCTTTTTAGCAAATTCTGTTGCCATCTGCCAGTTCTGAGCTTTGATGTAGAGGCGTGCCAGCTGTTGGTCAATGTAAGGGTCTGACGTCAAAGCCAAAACTTCCTTCATGACATCGACAGCGGTATCGATGCTTTCATGATCCACAATGTGCTGAATTAAAGGAGAAAAGGCTGTTTCTGGTTTGCCCCCTTTCTGTTGCCTGCGTTTTAAGACATCTTTTATTATGTTCACAAGATTGTCTCTTGGAAGACAAAGTGACTTGAAGATTTCCTTGTTTCGCAAGAATTCCAAAGCGATATCTCCAACAGGCACTGATCCATTATTTCTCAACACATTCAAAATTTCTCGTGAGAGAAGAGGGTTTGCAATTCGCAGTGAGTGAATTTTACCCAAGGCTGTCTCTGATGTTTCATTTAACAAGACACGCACCTCAGCACTGAGCTTTGTTTCCCATCTGTTTGATTTTGCCTTTAGGCCATAGCGCAGTCCACCTTGATTTGACCATGGAAATTCCAGCATCATCCCATCTAAAGAAGATGTTGGGATAGGTCGACACTCCAAGTCAAAAGTGTTCAGCAGGCTGACGTATTTCAGTAATTTCTGTTCTTTTGCATCAGTTATAGCTTGAATCAATTCTCTGACTGTGCGGCGAATGTACTCTAGATTGAAATTTTCTTTCATAACATTAAATGAAATAAGGAGTCGTGGATGAACTGCATTTGGAGGTCTAATGTCTGAGTTTACATTTGCAAATTCTGCTGAAAGGTATTTGTATCTATCTTGGAACCAGTTTAGCTCTCTTCGGGAAAGTTCGTGTTTCAACAAGAGTCTCTTTGAATCAGAATCAACAACTGGTGTGCGAAGTTGGGACTGTCGGGAACACACTAGAAGGACACAGACAACTCTCGGGACCTCATCACTGCTTTTTATTATACATCGTGTCATTTCGGACAGATCAGCATAAAGAAGATTAAGTTTATCTGCATCTGGATTGTCCAAAAGAAGAAGCACCGGTTTTGGATATCTATCTTCATACCAGAAAAGCTTCAGCACCTGTCCTGCTGTCTGGCCCCCGCTTATCTTTCTCACAACAGCACATCTGTATTCCTTCCTGAAATCCCATAGAATGTTCTTTGCTAATGTCGTTGCACCTGCACCTGGTTGGTGATAAAGGAAGACTTTTCCAACTGTATCATCCTCATATATAAGTGCACTCTGCACATTCCTTTTTGCAGATTCCAGAATATCTCGGCCACAGACGTGATGAGACCAGAAGTTCCACCAAGAGACACAATCGCCTTTGTAAAATTCTTCTTCCACTTTTTTCTTGTGTAGCCTCAGCAGCTCTTCATCATACTGTATTTCTGCATTGTCGCATTCGAAGCTGCCGAGTATTTCCAAATCAGTTAACTCATTGTTCATAGTATTGTTCACAGGTATGTATGCTCCAGTTGATGTAGGCAACTCACATATGCTGTACTTCTTTGGACCTAACAGGCGTGCTACTGTTCCCTGTACATGCTTCCAAGGCATTCCCCACACTACATTGCTTTCAGCATTCTCAGGTTCAGTGCTGTCTCTCCTAACAAGTTCGTCAATCCAAGGCTTTCCTATATCTTCACTTTCCGAAACACACATCCACTGGTTGTAAAAAATAGTCATAAGTTCATCTGCCGCTGACAACATGACATCAGTCTCTTTTGATAATAGGAGGAACAGCACAGTTGCTCTGCCTTCTGGTATTTGATCTCTGAAAAAACGAGCTGCATATTTAAAACCCTCTGCTCTGTTCTTCTTCCACTTCCTTGTTGGTTGAGGTTCTTCATTCTGAGGTTGATATCCATTGGCAAATACCCATGTTGGGCAATCAGAATTCTTCAGGTCATCAAGCATCTGTTTCAGTCTATCTGGCTCTTGGATATTGTACTTGGAACGATGATAAAAATCATCGGTCATCTTGATTTTTATTGGCTTTTCTTGCTCTTGTACAAAATTGCACAGACTAGCTTCAGCATCAAAGTCAAAGACAACTTTCCACTCAATTTCAGCAATAAACGATAGAGCTGTTTTCATGTACTCTCTATCCATGTGACCATCTGGTTTATTAACAACAAGTATGTGATAGTGATCTCCAAGCAAATTCTCTGAACCATGACAAAACAAGTGTATGAACTTTTTGGATAGATCATTTTCAATCTTTTGCTTCCTCTTCGATTGATCTTCAAGTTCTTTTCTTTCAGATGCCAACAAACAGACTTTAATCCTGAACGGATCGTGATCACAAGGATCTAGTTTACATGGAGCAGCATCAATTATTCGAAAAATTGACTCGGGCTCAAAGTAGCCTTTTTGTTTTGTTGGCAGCTTCACACAGAAAATTTCCTCCTTGCAAATTGTATGCTCTGGAATTACATCAACCTCAATAACAAACAGTTTGGGTTGTCCTGGTACCTGTATATCATTTGGCACTGTCTCAATGAACTCTGGTCCTTTTATGCATTGCAAGGCGACTTCAGCCTGTGCTTCATTAAAACACTTTCTGATTGCTTTTCTGAGAAAGTCTCCGTAGTCTTTTGTTACAGTGTACAGAGCAACACCAACAATCTTCCCATAGACAGCAATCGAATTGCGACTTCCTGATTCTATTCCAAAATGTATTATTCCATTAGTTCTGTCGTTGAGACAAGCACATGCAAACTGTATGACTTCTTTGCAAAATTCAGTGAGAGCCGTCACATCTTTCAAACTCTCAAATAAAGCAAATCGGTGAACAGGATAAAGCAAATTTCGACCAGAAGATCTTTCACAGGCAGAAATTTTAGCACCTTGTCTGTACTTAAATGTCCTGTCTGTCCGAGAACCAATCTTTCGCAGGACCTCGGCAGGCAGCTGATCAGCCTTTATAATGTTTTGTTCTGCTAAAGCCAAAGTCTTACGAAGAAATTTTGCTTTTGATTCATTTTGTGGAGCATTTTTTCCTATTAGTTTGACTGAACTCTTTTTCTGATCACCTACAGCTGCAGAAATTGGGGCAGGATGAGAAGTAACAGCTGTCTTTGAAGATGATGTGCTAATTTTTTTCAGTGACTTCTCCATTGAGAATGGTTCCTTTGTGGCTGTAGAGCTTGAGCTTTGCACTGACACAGGTCTGTATGTACATTCTGGCCCCATCTGTTCTTTGGTCAAAGTACTTGTGTCAGCTGTAATTGAAAGCTGGACAGTATCTGCCGACTGCACAGCTTTAGTTGTGTAACAGTGTGGTTCTACAAACTGAGACTCCAGTTTTCTTGAGTCAAGAGCATCAACTGATTTCCTACAATCCATTTTAAATTGTTCAGTCCTTTTTTCAGGCTCAACTGTAATTTGAGCTTTAGTTAGTGTACACTTTACATGCACTTCACTTACAGACTGTTTTGTTTCTGCTAAATTAGGACAATTTTCCTCTTTTATTCCCAAATATAGGTCTTTGAAGAGATCTGTACCTTTTGTGTTTGATGTGCCTTCTCCCACTACAGGAGTTTTATTTTTCTGTGTTAACTGTGATAGCATACTTTTATCATTAGACAAAAGCATTTGTAAACTACTCACACTCTGATTACTTTTTTCCGATTTCTGTGGTATCAAATACTTCTTTTCAGGTGTTGGAAAAGGTTTGGAACATGATGAGGGGTTTAAGTGGCTTTGAGCTGATTGTTGCTGCTTCTGCTGTTTCTTAAATTCGAGAAGTTCTTTCCCACTTTTGAATCGGCGTGATGAACCTTTTAGCGTATCTCCAGAAGAAACCAGTGAACTTCCAGGACATTCATCTGACACAGTTTCTGGGACATGTACTCTGCTTTCTAACATTTGTTTTTGGTCACATTCTGATCGTTTTTCATCATCCTTTGACATTTTATCTGAATCTGACAGAGTTTTTTCGAGTTCACACGTTGCATTTTTATCATACACATTGCTTTCATCGCTTGCAGAAGGACACAAATTCTGTTCTTCAGTCACACTGGTGTTTCCATCAACTTTGTCAATTTCTGTCGAAGCTTCGTAATTCGACATGCCAGATTTGGTGTTTATCTGTTTCATATCAAGCACTTTAGGTTCCATGATATCTGTGATCTCTAGATTAGTTTTTGTGTCTTGTTTGTCACTAACTTTCTCTAAAACCATCTGAACTCCCTTCAACAAGGATGTCAATTGTCCACATTGTGGCACTTTCTCAATACTTCTTAATGAATCAATGGCTAACCTTGATGTAAATTCAGTTCCAGACCTTGACGTAAATTCAGTTCCAGACCTTGACGTAAATTCAGTTTCAGACCTTGACGTAAATTCAGTTTCAGACCTTGACGTAAATTCAGTTTCAGACCGTGATATAAATTCAGTTACAGACCTTGATGCCAGCTGCATGCTTTGTTCACTTTCTGCCTCTACCAATGGTTTGCTACTCAATTCTGGTTTTTCAATACACACAGCACCATGTTCTATGCATTCTAAAACCTGTTCAAGTTCTACAACCTCTGAACCAGAGTTATTTGGTGTTAATGTTAATTTTTCAGACATTGTTGAAAACTCTGGTATTGACTTGCTTGCTAGAGATGCTAGAGATTCTGGAAACAGATGCTTGTCTAGAAATTGTTGTTCAGTTAAAGACTTTTCTATTGCAAAGTCATTATTAACTGAGAACAATGGAGTAGGGCTGCTACTTTCTAAGATCAGTGCTGTATTGGATTCAGATACATGTTCTTGTAGTCTTAAAGAGTGTTCTTCACAAGAATTCCGAAATTGATCACTACTGACGGATTCAGACAGAATTAAATTTTTCTGACCATCTGAAGTCTTTATGATCTTTGATGGCATATTATCAACAGAGCCTCCATTATCTGGCACCAACTCAGCAGCACAACTAACCGCAGGGATTTGAAACATTTCACTGTCATATGTCAACAAGTTACTGATGCTCTCTTCTTCCATATCCTTTTGATTCTGCTTCATTTCTCGTGCTTCGTGCAAAGGTGTTTGGGTTTGATATGATGCTTCTGTTATATCGGCACTGATAGGCAAACTAATTGAAATATTTAATTTAGTTTCATGAGTTTTAGGTGGAAAACTACTACATAATTGATCCATGTCATTTTGATTATTACTAACTTTGGCAAATTCCAGTTTTGTAGTTCCTTCGTGGGGTTTATTTGTTTCCTCGGCTGGATTTTGAAATACAGTTCTTGATTCACTAGCTTCTAGGGCTTCTTTTTCCAATACGTCATTCCTCTTACTAATAATTGTCACCTGATCTCCTATCATGACATGTTGCATCTTTTCTAAGTGCTTTTCTTCAAGTCTGCTAAGAGCAAATCCAGATATCTTGTGGCGCTGAAACTCATCTATGACTTCATGGTCACACTGCAGATGAGCAAGCCACTGGCAGACTTGATCAACAGACCAGTCTTTCATCTTGCCAGAGGGACCTTCATCTAGAAGCAAAAGAGAATGAAGTTTATAGATTTCCAAAACTGTGTAGGGCTTACTAGTAAACGTTTTCAACAAGATAAAAACAAATTTAAGCTCCTCTGGTCAAACTCAAGCTGTTAATTTAAACACATATGCAAAGAAACAACCTGCATTCCTGGTAATGATCATCGGCATTTCTTATAGCCGTCACCAGAACGCCCAAGCATCATCATATCACTCCCATCCTCAAGTCACTCCATTGGTTAAAAATCCCAGAGCGAATTCACTTCAAAGTCCTATCACTAACCTACAACTCTCTACAACACTCCCAGCCCAGATATCTTCGCGAACTCTTCACCATCCAGCCAACCCGTTCTACCCGATCTTCCTCCGTTCTCACTCTTTCTAGACCCCCGGTCACTACTCATCTCAAGTTCTCCAACCGAGCAATATCCAACACTGCACCGCATCTCTGGAACAATCTACCTCCTTAATTCCGCACTTTTTCGGTTCCTCCACCATCATCGCCAATCATCCACCATCATCTGCCTCAGGCTCCTCTATCCATCACGCCCAAGGCTTTCCACTCGAATAATGATCATCGGCATTTCTTATAGCCGTCACCAGAACGCCCAAGCATCATCACATCACTCCAATCCTCAAATCACTCCATTGGTTAAAAATCCCAGAGCGAATTCACTTCAAAGTCCTATCACTAACCTACAACTCTCTACAACACTCCCAGCCCAGATAAAGTCTCTGCTTTTCAAGAACTAAAGTCTCTGCTTTTCAAGAACTCTTATCCTGACTCATCTGATCCTGTACCTTCCAATCCTCGACCTAAAAGACACCCGCCTTAACATCTGCTGTGCCCTCTCTGATCCCCTGGAAAGATCCCTCGGACCTCCCTCGGACTACTCTTTTGGACAACCCCTCTGATTAGACGCAGCGCTCATGAATAAGCTGGTGCCCTGCGCTTGGCTTTCGAGTGGCGCTTTAGAAGTTTGGAGATTACGATTACGATTATTATTATTATTATTAAATAAATTTATAACGCGCAAAGGTCACACCGAAATGTGAATCTGAGGCGCGGATAGTCAGCCGCCAGGTGAAGATGCACTTAGATTTATAAATCCTTGAAACCCAAGAAGAAATAGTGAGTTTTGAGCCACTTTTTGAAGGAAGGAAGTGAAGTTGAGCTACGAAAAGAAAGTGGTAGTCGATTCCATTCCTTTGGAGCAGAGGCGTGGAATGCACGAGAGCCCATAACTGTTCTGCATCGTGGCTCAGCTAGAAGACCTGTACTTGATGACCGCAGGCAACGAGGAGGGATGTAAGGAGTTAGTAGTGCATGAATATAGGTAGGTGTGCTGGTGCTGAGGGCTTTGTAGGTCAAACAGGCCAATTTAAATTTTATTCTGAATACTATCTGCTTTTCTTCAATACTCAAAGCTAACGTAAACAGAAAATGTTAATTGAAAGATGCTGTACATTTAAAACAGATTTAGTATACGTAGGAGCAACTAAGTAATCAATTCAAGTGGACTTCAAGTGATCACTAAATGTTAAATAATCACAAAAAGTGTGGTACATGTACAAACTTAGATGTGTGCTGAGCTGTCTTAACGAGACCTTAAATAATCACTCTAAGTTGAATCATATGCCATGAGTCAACTCACCAGCACTGCCAGCAGGCATGTATTACTCGTTGCTTGTACATGAATATGATTGCAAGGACGTTTACTATAATAATATTTATAATACAAGTAGTGGAACCTCAGCACATGTACTTGAGTAACAAGCAATAGTAAAAAAAGGTAATTGTAATTTTTTGTGCTGTACAAATTGAAAATTGAAGACTCATGCCTAGACATGCTCCAGAAGTCTTTATGTCGTTTACTTCTTTCTTGTGTAGCGTTGTTTCTTTTTTGTTTCATAGGGACCAGTGAGTACTCTTGGAGATTGCTTCTTCAAATGCACAAATATAAATGCTTGTTTATGACTATAAAAATTCAACTCAAATTACCCTGGATACTTGATATGGACATCAACTGTTGTTGCAGTGGCACTATAGAAGCTCTTGTACTATTATTATTTATCATAAAGTACACGAGAACTTTTCTTGGCTTCTCTTAAAACTCATCATTTTAGAAAAGTGAGTTAAACTTAAATTGTGCAATATGAATTTTGTGAGGACTTAACATGCAGTATACTAAGTGTCTTGATATATAAATCTATACTTGACTACTTCCGTACATGCATACAAAGACGTAGGAGTACAGTTAGCAGTATGAACAAATTGTTAGCTTTACCTAATTCTCACCATAAAGTTTCAAAGTGCAACATAAGGAAATTTTATTACTCTGCAGGGAAATCTGTAGTCAGAGTCATAAACAAGCATATATATTTTGTGCATTTGAAGAAGCAATCTCCAAGAGTAGGCCTACTCACTGGTCCCTACGAAACAAAAAAGAAACAATGGTGCAACGCATTTGGAACCCAACCATGATCTGTCAGATGAAGTATCCCTTATATAGTTCACAAATTAGGCTATGGCTATGACTGTTCATGCTATAGTTAAGCATGTCTTAGTGAGGTTGAAGTGTACTTTTACTCTTACTTGACACTCAAGTTACATATAAGTACTTGCACTTGAGTACTTGAAACAAGCCTACTCACCAGCGCTGGAAGTGGTATTTTTCTGTTCCATGCTTGCTTGTCAGTAGTCAATCATGGTACAAAGTGTGTTTACAACATCTGCATCCAGACCAATTGGCTTGGCATGATCATGTGATGTGGGTCCTTGTAAAGCATAACCTGGTTGAAAAAAGTTTGAATACAGATCATAAAATTTTTATGCAATTTCATGTAATCCTAAATTTCATAAATTATTAATTTGTACATAGTCTGAAGTTGTCATGGGCCATGGCTGAACACTCTTCTCTGCATCTCATACAATCTGGGTCAATCAAGGAAGGTGCTGATGTCGATTAGTATACCACTTATATCCCATATACCCCAGCAGTCCAAGGAATAAGCTTAGCACCCTCGTATCATTTGATGGTAATTGTCAGGATCCCTTGGCGGTCGACCAGTCACCATGTAAACAATATGGCCGTTCTTTATTATAGTATATTGTTTAATCGTTTTATAGGCCTATGCATGGCATTTTAATGTTAATGTCCATAATAACTGTCATCAATACACATGAACCGCTACTCTGTCACCTGGTCCACAAAGTAAACGATCGCTGCCCACACATTCTGTTATATCTGTTTCACTTGAGGACAATGGAGGTCATTTATTCGTACTCATCGCCAACAAATGGCTGGCGTCACGAACTGATGATGATGATGACGATTATGATGATTATCCTCTGGTGCTCTTAGAATAATTAATTATTACCTTATATCGACACCTGTGAAAATATTTGATTGTGATTGCTTTAATAATTTGCGACGCAATAAATTTGGTCTCGGTTTTCGTAAAATCGAAAGTGAAACGTAACGTCCTGTTCACTGATGCGTATTAATTAATAGGCCCATTGCTATTAATAGAGATCACTGAATTCCGCCAACAGATTAAGTAAATGTAAGATATCTATGATTCCGTTGAGCAAGGTCAACGTAGGACGGGAAACTTCTTTATCTGATCTTATTTAACGTCCCGTGACTTGTTTGAGCGCGGTCCTCTGGTGGACAAAAATATCGTGTTTTGTTTACATAACAAATGTATTCAGCGATCGTAATCTTAATCTTGAGATTTTACAGTGCCCAAAAAGTGAAGTTGCGGGAACCAGCTTATTCACAGGCGCTTAGTCAATACAAAATCGATAGGTGGAGGGGTAAAAATCGGTTCCAGTCAAGATCTAAGTGGGTCAGGCAGGCAGACGGTGGGATGGCTAAGGTGTTTAGAGTTGATGGAGGTGAGGGGAATATCTGGAGGATATGGGATATAGGATTTGTGAACGACCAGTGTTTCAATTTTGACTGAAAGACCTGCGGAGAAGCGCCAACAAGGGGTTCTGGAGAGCAGAGGCTTCTATCCCTATACAGGGCGGGCGCAAGTTGACCCAGTGAAAAACAGGGGGGAACTGTTACTTTTCAATTTTTATCACACTTTCTACTTTCTAGATTTTCTAAACAGACGAGTCTGTTTTAGCTTGAACCTTACGATGCTTATCGTATTGTGAGCGACTCTCCTCGATATCTCCATGCCATAGGGCCTAATGCATTAATGCTCGACTAAAGTTGAGTAGATTGATGAATTTGTTGCATTTCGGCGATTGCGAATGCGAGATTTTTTCTACTTAATTCGCACCCGTTGACTCGCATGCTTAGGCTATACAATAAGCCTACATTGAACAACTTTACCATTGCATTGGTATCCCTTGTACATGGTCAATTTACAATGGAAGCTGGATTTATGAAAGTAATTCACTGTAACTGTTTGCCTAAACGGAAGTTGTAGCCTATTGATGATATTTTAGCAGACGAAACCTATGAATATTACAGATACATTTTATCTAATCAGAAATGAGCTAAAACATCGACAATATTGGATCTCGGAGAGAGGGGAAGAGGGGAGGCCTGGCCGTGGAGGGGGGAAAGAGGAGGGATTGAGCCCGGTTGCTTAGGGTGGATAGAAGCCACTGCTGGAGAGCTATATTATAATTCGTACTTCGTAGGATGGATCAGATATTTGGCGTAATTCTGGTGTTTGTTCCAGAGAGCCGGAACAGCTACGTCTATGGAGCGATTGTTCAACATTGGTTTAGGCCTCTCTTTATTTCGTGCCATTTTATGAATTTAAAAACAGCGAAAGTCAATGTAAATCTTCTAAATTTCTCAGCGCCAGAGTGCAGTTGTACATGTAGCGGTAGCCTATAGGCCAGAGCTATATATTATCGGTAATATATAGCTCTGGGTCCTTCCCCTTGGGACGCGTTATTTATATTACTCCCACATAGGCGATAATAAGGTATCGCGTTAAAGCGCGTGTGGCAGTAAAGACGCGTCCGAGTTTCATCGAACTGGGTCGTAGGCCTACTTTCGCTTTCAACAATTGGAAAATAAGTTCCAAATATATATATGTATATATATATATATATACACCCATGGCTTCAAACTGTTTAGCGTTGCAATGGTTGCATAGTTGCCTAAGCAGCGCACTTCCATGTGAAATTATATAAACTTCCGAATTGTAAAGTTCTGAATTATCAGGTAATCATTATTCTGTTACGAAGAACACAAACAATACAAAATACAGAAGTATGAATGGATAATCTTTTTTAATATTCTTGCTTTGTGCTACCAATGTCTGGTGAATTTAAGATTGGTAGGCCCTATAAGATTTAGGTGGCTGACGTCAGTAGGCCTATTCGAGTCAAAGGCAAATAATTTATTTGGTTCCCACCAGTCGCCAAATTTATAATTATTTGGACACTGTAGAAATCTCGAGATTACAGTTGCAAGGCAACGAGCGGTAATTATTCTATTATGTTAAATTAAAGTATTATAACTCACTGACGTAGGCCTACTAGGGCCTAGCTGGTTGTTTTTTGGGCGGTGTAGAATTCATCAGAATAGATTATAGCCTACTAGGCCAGATAATCTGTATAATATTGGTCCTTGTGATTAGGCCTATTGTCCAACGATTGAAAACTATAAAGTATACAACCTACATTATTTATAAACTAGCAGAATTTGATGGACGTGAAAATGCAAACAACCTATCGTACCTTCTCACGCTGGTTCAATGCGTATTATATTGTTTAGGGTTAATAGGCCGTAATGTTTGACCAGTGATTAGGCTACTCATGAATCATGATCCTACTATAGCATTAAATGTTTCTGCTAAAAACTGAGATTCGTATACAAGTGTTTAAGTCATGGATTGAATTGTTGGAGGGTTTGGGAGGGTTAACCCCAATTCATTTTTCACCCCTCCAGTTAATTCCCAAAAATTACCATGGGGTTAAGTTAAACCACCCAGAGGAGCTGTCAGTGGTTCAATGTATCTTATTAGCTTAATTATTGAAAACTATTGCAATGTTTTTTCTCAGTTTTCACTCATACCACTTCAGTGTTTAAGTCATAATTTTTGGTAGAGCCATAAATCTTCTTATAAGAGCTTTCCAATAAGTATTCTTCATTGTTTGATTTTTACACAGCTATGGATCGAGTACACCTGGACCCAAGTGCTACAATTTAGCATGTATACCGGTTTTAGGTATGTAAGAAATTCTGGTCTAGACATGTAAGAATTTTTCAACCCCTCCAGTTCAAATCTGACACTTCAAACCCTGATTTAAGTTGTTATAATAATTTTATTAATCAGCTGTATACATTGCACTAATTTATGAATTTACCTTAAAAGGATGAGTAGCTGTAAAAGTCTTCATGTTACAAGGTAAGTTGCAAGACAAGAACATGACTGTAGTTACCATCAAAACATGAAGATATTTTTTGAATAATTAAGACTGAATCAGACATGTATTTTTTACAGATTATGCAATGTGAGCATAGACCTATATTTAAAATTGTTGTCTAGAAAGTTTAGCTATGTTAGCATCTTGTCACTCATCAATAGTTTGATTGATGCAGTTTTAAAGATTTGTTACACTGCCAAAACTAAACCCGCGTTCAACACTAGATTCATTCATTGATTGTTTGATTGATTGATTGATTGATTGATTGATTGATTGATTCATTCATTCATTCATTCATTCATTTCAGGAATTTGATATATAATGCCCCCTTCAAGAAACTTACTCAGATGCAAGTATACTCAATAATCCAAGTGTTTGTTCATGCAACATACTGCTATTTAGAGCAGTTTGTTGCATTTGGAGAAGTATAACTAATCGCCATTAAAGTCGTGGCTTAATTTACCAATATATTGGTATTATGTTTGATTTGACTGAAGCTCATGCTGTAGTGACCGAATAGCTTGGACTGTTTGCACCTGTAGGCTATAGGATACTGTGTCTGTTGTTATAGGCGTAATTGTGAATGGCGTTACAGATATCTATTTTTTTGCACTAAGTGCAAAAGTATAATGTAACAGTTATTGACTAACTGGTAACCAATCAGAATATCTGTTAAAGCCTATCATTCTGTTCATCTGCTGTATGTTTTCATTCTAAAAACGTTTGTTGCTCATGACTGTCAATGTTTGTCCTATGTTTGATCACTTTCTGTTCCTTTAAGAAATGCCTCAAAATTCACTATTTCTCATTGGCTTTCAAGAATTTGAATATATAACAGCACTTGACTGGCGAATGACTAACTGCGCTTCAGATTTGTATTTCTGTGTGACCTTTTGCATGTTAAAAATTGTTGTAATAATAGTAATAATAATCTTGAGTATAAGTGCAAGTACTTAGGTTTAAATTACAAGTAAGGCTGAAGTTGAACTTGAGTACAGGTACGAAGTACAACATCTATGGCCATTAGTCTAGACCTGAAAACTATGCAGCTTAAAAGTTTCACCTAAGATTACAAACATAGCCTTTGTGAATGTTCAAGCACAACATCATACTTAACAAGAGTTATGGGCATGGTAGAGTCATGTTAGCCTACTTAATAGGTACCTTCATCCGTAAGCAGTTGGTTTCATAAGACAAAGATGTGTAGGTATACTACTTGGTCTGTAGTGGTTAGTTGTTTGTCAGTTTTGGAGTGGCTGTTTTTAAGAGTTGAATTTTGTGTAAACAGCACATTAAATTGCATCCATACCTACCTCTGTGACACTCATCTCAACATCTGATGTGGTTTAGATAGAAGCCATGCCACCTACTGACTATATTCATGTAGGTAATTCCCTGCCCCTTCCATACAACTCTTTGACATTGTAACTGATTGCAGTGTGCCAATTAGAGTTGTCTTTCTCAATAAACGAATATAATTATTATACACCTATCAACAAACTCTTTATCTCTTTCCTTCACCTCTGATTCCTCAATCTTAGTGTTACTTTTGATCCACATCTCTCTTCTAATCTCCTGTTTCATGCACATTCGTGACCTTCGCCGCACCCGGCCCATGCTCGACTTTAAAACTGCCTCAATCATTGCTACCTCCATTCGTCCACTGAAAGCTCGATTACTGCAATTCCCTGTTCTTCAATATTAATTCCACACAACTCAAGCTTCTACAACTTATCCAAAACTCACTAGCCAGAACTGTCACCAGAATGCCCAAGCATCATCATAATCACTCCCATCCTCAAATCACTCCATTGGCTAAAAATCCCAGAGCGAATTCACTTCAAAGTCCTATCACTAACCTACAACTCCCTACAATACTAGCCCAAATGCCTTTGTGATCTTTTAACCATCCAAGCAACCTGCTCCACCCGATCCGCTCCTGTCTCAATCTTCTCTTGACCCCCGGTCACTACTCGTCTCAAGTTCTCCAACCGAGCCATATCCAACAATCTACCTCCTGAATTCTGCACTTTTTTGGTTCCTCCACCATCATTACCAATCACCCATCCACCATCATCTGCCCCACGCTCCTCTAACCATCACCCATTTGGCTTTCCACTCAAAACTGAAGCCTCGCCTCTTCAAGAATTCATACCCAGACTCATCTGATCCCTCACCTTCCAATTCTCGACCCAAACGACACATGTCTTAACGTCTGCTCTGCCTCCTCTGATCCTATTGCAACCGGACTCGGACTTCCTTTGGACTACTCTTTTGGACAACCCTCTGACTCGATGCAGCGCTCGTGAATAACCTGGTGCCCTGCACTTGGCTTTTGAGTGGCGCTTTAGAAGTTTGGAGATTACGATTATGATTAATTCTGTAAAATGATGGATGTTTCATTGAACCATTAAACAGTTTCATAATTTGTAACCCTTTTTTGATCCGATTAGGTTTAACAAGCACTGACAGCATGGTGATGCCAAGCAGTGCTCTGGATATTCCATCTTTTGTATGCTGTAACAATATCATGATTGACTGATGAAATACAACTATGGCAGAAGGAAACAACAATTCAGGTACTAGTGAGATGACTTAAGAAAGTGTGTTTAGATTAAGCTTAGTGTTTACCTAGGAAAGGCTAGGATCTTAACACTTTAACAACGAGCTGCATTGGTTTCCCATTTGCTTTTAGTACACTCTCATCATTAAAAGGTTAAATGAGCATCTTCTCATCGACGTAGTCCAATCTATAAGCTATTCAGACTTCTATAACAGCGTAATTGTAATGCACAGTTGGTGGTGACTTGTATTTAGTACTTGTATTATTATTAAACAGAACCAGTCATGATCCACGATGCCACAGAGACTGGAAAGTAAGTTACATGTACAGTGAATAAGCAATGTGAAAGAGATGAGGTTTTGAACCAGATTTGATTGGCATAAGAGAACTTCTTAGTGGCAGTTTAACTTGAGTTGATTGATGCTTTACGTTTATTACAGTGATGTGATAAGTTTTCAGAGTAGATTAGATTTAACACTGCAATGTTTAAGGTATATTTGAACTTAAGCTTATCATTTTGAAACTGGAAACAGTTTTGCTTTTTATAGATGAAAGAATGCTGGAAAAGATGCAAGACTGGTCAGTTGATCAGGTGTGCGAGTGGCTTAAAAGTCTCAAGCGTGAACCCAAAGTCATAGAAGAGTTTCGACAGCACAAGATATGTGGATTTGCTCTCAGCCAACTCGAAGAAAAGCATTTTGAAAAAATGCATTCTGTTACATTAGGAGATCAGTTGACAATTCTTGGCAAAAGGAATGAAATTTTGCGAAAAGAACAAGTGTTGGAGACTTCAGTGAAAGACTGTTGCAATGATGAACCTACCAGTACTACCGGTATTTCTGGGAAAGATGAGATTCAAACTGTACAGTCACATTCTAGTGCTGAGAACCTTCCACAACAAGATGTAAGTACTTCATATTTCACAAGTGAAACAAATAGAGTATCCTCATACACAGGCCATGAAACAGAACAACCACAGAAAGAAACTGCAGATGGAGAATTAGTTAAAGTTCAACTGTCTGAAAATGACCATTTACGTGACAGTTCTTTAAATCAAAATGAACAGACTGAAATAAATATTTCTAACAGTTTGCATTTTGGAATAAAGCATCTTTGTCCTGATATAACAGCACCAGCACATCAGGGTGAAATATCCTTGCAGGAAACAGAAGAAATGGTGCAGGCTAGCAAAGCAGAAAAAGTGAATATGTCGCTGACTTCTGACAGTCAAAACTATCAAATTACTGCAGTAAGTCCTGCTGTGGAGATGATGCCAGATGCTGAGCTTGTAAAATATAATGAGCCAATGTCAAATACTTCAGATGGAGTAGAAATGTCACTGTCAAGTGGTGTTGAGCTTGTAAAATATAATGAGCCAATGTCAAATACTTCAGATGGAGTAGAAATGTCACTGTCATTAAGTGGTGTTGAGCTTCTAAAATCTAATGAGCCAATGTCAAATACTTCAGATGGCGTAGAAATGTCACTGTCAAGTGGTGTTGAGCTTCTAAAATCTATTGAGCCAATGTCAAATACTTCAGATGGAGTAGAAATGTCACTGTCATTAAGTGGTGTTGAGCTTCTAAAATCTATTGAGCCAATGTCAAATACTTCAGATGGAGTAGAAATGTCACTGTCAAGTGGTGTTGAGCTTCTAAAATCTAATGAGCCAATGTCAAATACTTCAGATGGCGTAGAAATGTCACTGTCAAGTGGTGTTGAGCTTCTAAAATCTATTGAGCCAATGTCAAATACTTCAGATGGAGTAGAAATGTCACTGTCATTAAGTGGTGTTGAGCTTCTAAAATCTATTGAGCCAATGTCAAATACTTCAGATGGAGTAGAAATGTCACTGTCAAGTGGTGTTGAGCTTGTAAAATCTAATGAGCCAATGTCAGAGTTGACTTTTCCTGCTGGTGGAGAAACACTGTTGGAGTCTGATGAAACATCAACAGTTTTGACAGAAAAGAATCCTATTGAGCATTGTTTGTCAGAGTCTCATTTAGACGATTTTACATGTAGAGAGCATGCTACTGAGTTTGTTAAAATATCAAAATTGAGTACCGCTAATAAAGAAATTTCAGAGGCGAAAAGTCGGGAAGGGATGACACAGCAGCTATCAAAGTCTGGTGATGAATGCACATCAGGATTAGTGATTGATTCACTAGAAGTATTTGAAATAATGACACTGCATGAAAACTCGGCATCTCTATCAGGAGCAATTCAGATGGATGCAGGAGTTAGTGAAAATCTGACCACTGAGAATGATACTGGAAAACAGTTGGAAAGCACAGAAAACAGTTTTGAGGTCGCAAATATATTAAAAACTGAAATCGATGACAGGAAACAAGCAGTTGCCAAATTTGGTATATCCAGTTACAACAAACCTCTGTTCACACTGAATACGAGTAAATATGATAAAAACAAAACTGAAGAGCAGAATTTACAGATTCCTGAAATTGTACAAAGCAATGTGCTTGGCAGAAAGACAGGGTGTGACCTAGAAACAACTGTGTTTGATTGTGATAAAATGTCAAAGCATGATGATAAAGCATGTGAAGTTGACCAGAAGTTATCAGACTACGAGTCGGAAAGCACAGCATGTGCTGTGGAGATCATGTGTCCTACAAGCGAACAGGTTTCTGCTGAAGCAATATCAAAAAATTCTTCACGCCGCTTTAAAAGTAAAGAAGAACTTTTTGAATTTAAGAGAAAACACAAACAACTCAAGTCGGCTACAAACTATGTGAGTCCATCGTGCAGTGAAATGGTTTCGACAATGGCTGATAAGGAGTATTTGATTCAAAAGATTTCAGAAAAAAGTAAGCAGAGTGTGAGCAATATCTGTGTGCTTCTGTCTGAAGACAAAAGTGCATTATCACCTATGAAGCAAAGCAATCAAAGTTTGGTTGTGGGGCAAGGCACTCTGAATGAAAACAGAGAGCTCTTACCAGATACATGCCTACCACTGAAAATGAAAGCCCCAAACTGTAGTATTATGGAAAGTTTTCAAGAGAAGCCACTTGTGAGTGAAATGCAGATCAACTGTACACAGCTTGAAAAGAGCGCTGAACCAATTATTGCCAATACTAGAAAATCAGTTGAAGCACTTTCTTCAGCAAAATTAGAGCCTCGACTTGCAACAGAATCTCATAATTATAAAACTGATTCGGAACAGTCAAAAGTTTCAATGAGGGCTGACACAGGTACTTTGCAAGAAGAATTATTAAATATCGTTAAACAAGATCAGCCAGAACAAGACTTGCAGTTTCATTCAGCATGTATGAACACACATGTGCCAGTGCCAAGCTCTGTGACCAAGAAGAAACCTTTCTCAAGGAATAAGTTACCAACAAAAACTAGGAAGTCATCTTCAAAAGAACCTAACTTTTCTCCGTCTGTCTCATTTTCTGCAACTGTAAATGATCAGAAGAGTTCAGTCACACTAATAGGAAAAAATGTTCTGCAAAATATATCAGAAGCAAAATTGCTCCATTCTGCTTTGACTTTAGGAGAACGAGAAATTGTGAAGGCTGACCAACTACCTTCTGAGGTTCTAAGAAAGATTGGTTCTCCAGCAGACATGACATTCAAGTACAGACATGGTGCTAAAGTTTCTACAAATGAAGGATATCCTGGCAGGAATCTGCTTTATCCAGTTCACCAGTTTGCTTTAATCGAGAGATTAAAAGATGTAACTTCTCTAACTGAATTCAGCAAAGAAGTCATGAAATTTGCCTGTGCGTGTCTCAACAATAGAACTAATGGAATCATACATTTTGGAATAGCATCAGGAAGTCATAATTCATTGGCTGTATATGGAGAGATTGTTGGTGTTATTTTGGATAGAGAGCCTGATGAGTATAGAGACTTTCTTAGAAAAGCAATCAGAAAGTGTTTTAATGAAGGCCAGGTTGAAGCAGTCTCTCAATGTGTACTTGGTCCAGAGTTCATTGAGACGATCTGCTGTGGCCCATCACAAATGCCCAAACGTGTTGTGATTGAGGTCGATGTTATTCCAAAGCATCGATTTTGCAGCGAGCACATTTTTTCTGTGAAGCTTCCTACAAAGGAAAAAGGCTGCTTGGAGACAGAATCTACCTTTTGGATAATTGGCAGTGTACCACGTAAACTAGAACCAAGGGAAGAGTTTGAGTTCAGGACAAATGTAGTTCTGTTAGCAGCTGAAAGAAAAGAACTAGAAGAACAATCGAAGCTGAAACGAAAGATTGAAACTGATTTGTCCAGGAAGTTCATACACTTGTTTTGTCATGGTTCAGAGAATTTGCTTGGAGATCACTATCACATACTTGTTGTTAATAAACCAGATGGTCACATGGATAGAGAGTACATGGACAAAGCTCTTTCGTTTATTGCTGAAATTGAGTGGAAAGTTGTCTTTGACTTTGATTCAGAAGCTACTCTGTGTAACTATGTACAAGAGCAAGAAAAGCCAATAAAAATCAACATGACAGATGACTTTTGTCAACGCTCCAAGTTTAATATCAAAGAACCAGATCGACTCAAACAGATGCTCGATAATCTGAAAAAATCTGAATGCCCAACATGGTTATTTGCTAATGGATATGAACCACAGGGCGAAGAAGCTCAGATGCCCAGACAATGGAAGAAGAGCAGAGCTGAAGGTTTCAAACTTGCAGTTCGTTTTTTTGGAGATCATGTACCACAAGGCAGAGCCACAGTTATGTTCCTGCTATTGTCAAAAGAGACTGAAGTCATTTTGGAAGCTGCTGATGAACTTATGACTATTTTTTACAACCAGTGGATGTGTGTGGCTGAGAAAGAAGAAATAGGAAAGCCCTGGATTGAAGAACTTATTAGGAGGAACTGTGTTGAACCCGACAACTTTGAAAACAATGTAGTGTGGGGAATGCCTTGGACACATGTACAGGAAACAGTAACTCGTATCTTGGGTCCGAAGAAATACAGTGTGTGTGAATTGCCTACATCAACTGGAACATATATACCTGTGAACAATAAGATGAATAATGAGTTAACTGATTTGGAAATACTCGGCAGCTTCGAATGCGACAATGCAGAAATACAGTATGATGAAGAGCAGCTTAAACAGTACAGGAAAAAAGTGGAAGAAGACTTTTACAAAGGAAATTGTGTCTTGTGGTGGAACTTCTGGTTTCGTCAGGTCTGTGGCCGAGACATTCTGGAAAATGCAAAGAAGAATGTGCTCAGTGCTCTTATTAATGAAGATGATGCTGTTGGAAAGGTCTTTGTCTACCATCAACCAGGTGCAGGTGCAACGACATTAGCAAAAAACATTCTCTGGGATCTCAGAAAGGATTGTAGATGTGCTGTTGTGAGAAAGATAAGCGGGGGCCAGACAGCAGGACAGGTGCTGAAACTTTTCTGGTATGAGGATAAAGATCCAAAACCGGTGCTTCTTCTTTTAGACAATCCAGATGCAGATAAACTAAATCTTCTTTATGCTGATCTGTCCGAAATGACACGATGTATAGTCAAAAGCAATGGTGAGGTCCCAAGAGTTGTCTGTGTCCTGTTAGTTTGTTCACGTCTTTGCACCAGATCTGTTGAATTCGATCCTAAGAGACTCATGTTGAGACATGAACTGTCTAAAGGCGAAATAAACTGGTTCCAAGATAGATACAAATACCTTTCAGCAGAATTTGCAAATGTAAACTCAGACATTAGACCTCCAAATGCAGTTAATCCACGACTCCTTATTTCATTTAATGTCATGAAAGAGAATTTCAATCCAGAGTACATACGCCGCACAGTCAGAGAATTGGTTCGAGCTGTAACTGATGCAAAAGAACAAAAACTTTTGAAATACGTCAGCCTGCTGAACAGTTTTGACTTGGAATGTCGACCTATCCCAACATCTTCTTTAGATGGGATGATGCTGGAAATTCCATGGTTAAACCAAGGTGGACTGCGCTATGGCCTAAAGGCAAAATCAAACAGATGGGAAACAAAGCTCAGTGCTGAGGTGCGTGTCTTGTTAAATGAAACATCAGAGACAGCCTTGGGTAAGATTCACTCACTGCGAATCGCAAACCCACTTCTCTCACAAGAAATTTTATATGTGCTGAGAAATAATGGATCAGTGCCTGTTGGAGATATCGCTTTGGAATTCTTGCGAAACAATGAAATTTTCAAGTCGCTTTGTCTTCCAAGAGACAATCTTGTGAACATAATAAAAGATGTCTTAAAACGCAGGCAACAGAAAGGGGGCAAACCAGAAACAGCCTTTTCTCCTTTAATTCAGCACATTGTGGATCATGAAAGCATCGATACCGCTGTCGATGTCATGAAGGAGGTTTTGGCTTTAACACCAGACCCTTACATTGACCAACAGCTGGCACGACTCTACATCAAAGCTCAGAACTGGCAGATGGCAACAGAATTTGCTAAAAAGGCTACAGACCAAAGACCAGAAAACTCGTTCTTCTGGGATACTTATGGAAGAATCTATGAAAGACAGCTCGTTGAGGAATATGAGAAACTGGCAAAGGATACCATACCACACGATATCAATGATTTGATTCATGTCATCAAAACCGCTCTAGATGGAATGCAGATGTTCAGAAAAGTGCAGGAGACTAGCGAACAAGAAAAGACAACTATTCTGGGAAACAGAGCTGGATTTTTTGGCGAGTTACAGATGGTGGTATGCCTCTTGGATTGTCTTACTTATGTTTTCAGAGACAAAGATGAATTGAGAGCATTTATTTTAAGTGAACTTGTTCCAGCTGAATGCAGGATGCTTGAAGATGTTAATGGCCGCAATTACCTAGAGGAATTAAAAACACTAGAAAATCATGTCCAAATGGCAATGAACAGACTTGAAGATGAACTGGTCCAACTGAGGGATGAAACGATGTATGAATATCAGCCAACAAAGCCTTCCAAGTATGAAATCGACAGTCTTCTCAGATTGAAAGAAAATCTAGATAGCTACTTTGGCGAAGAACTTGACAAAGCACCCGAGAATATCAGTGAAAAGGATCAATGTGATTTTCGCAGAAGAAGGGTATTTCGTCTTGCAAGTCACAATATTGGAAGTATTTTTGATCTTCGTTGGAAAGACAAAGGTGAAGAAAGCTTAGTGAGAATTGGTAGAATTGCTTTGCAGAATTTGGAAACTCCATATGCAAATGCAGAGGATTACCGGGTTGCAATTTGTGTGAACCTTGCCTTGACTTCAATGAATGTGTCTTCTTTGTATGATGTTGGAATCAAATTCGACGACATGGTAGAGTGGAGCACGAAACTGTACACTCGTCGAGAAACTAGTATAGTGATTCATCTGGAACCTTACCTCTTTTATGTCATGTTCAACTGGCCAAGAAAAAACACAAAGCACTCTGTTGTACCTAAACGACTTGAAAATGCATTAAGACAATGGAAAGATGCCTACTACACAAAGTATCCAAGACAAAAGGATGAGGGCAAGCCTTACAGAAAGAAGGATACGACCATGTTTTTCTTAGCAAATGGCAGTGATATGGCATCAATTTATACCACTTTTGATGAGAGAGGATCACGGCACATTAATGTAAACAGAGGGCGTGATTCTTTCTGGAAAATGCCGGACACATTGAGGAAACTCCAAAGATTTGATGGTTTTTTGAGCAGAGATGGAAATGAAGTGAGTGTTCATCTTCACTACACTCAAGGTAACAAGGCACTGATTACAATCCCTACATCATTACCAATTCAAAATCGCAACATGTGGAACAAGAAGGTATACTTTGTCATTGGTTTTAGTTGGAATGGACCAAGGGCTTTTGATGTATCTCTAACTGACCCTACTCTAGCAGCCGACATGGATAAGGATTGCATGTTAAACAGAAACTTTGCAGGCAGCCATACTTATGTACCCCTCAGAAGACCAATTACTGACTACACACAAGAAGATTTTTGTCGTATATATTCTGCAATCATGGATGAACTGCAAAAAATAAACAGAATTGAGGAAAAATTGAAGAACTCTGCTTACATGTTGAAGCCAGATGAAGTAATATTTCTTTTAGTTTATTAAAAAAATTATTTTAAAAGTTGTGTATATTTAATTAATATTTACTTTATATATATTATTATAAACACCTGTCCGAGAAGAGGAGAACTGATAAATTATAAATCAGATTGCATAGTAAAAACTTAAGTTGGTGGTGATTGCATTGTTTATTACTGTAGAAATATTTATATGATATTAAAGAAAAGAATAATTGTATACGATATTAAAAGGAATTATATATGTGTCTGTTCAGATTGATTTACTGAAAAGAAAGAGCAAACTGGAAGAAGATCAATGTAAACTCTTTGAAGTTCGAAGACGAGGCATGGAATCCAGAATTCCAGACTTCACAATGTTTACAACAAACTGATAGAGTAGGATTGCAAATGAACCTTTTTCATGTTAAAATAATTTCTAACTGTTTTGAAATAACATAATTACAGAAGAATGGCACTCCAGAGATGAGTAAAATTAGCTAGAATTGCTAATCGATTAGAATTAGAATTAGCTACTGAAATTTGCTAATCGATTACAATTAGAATGAGCAAAATCTTCTAGCTAACCGATTAGAATTAGAATGAGCAGCAGCTAATCGATTAGCAATTAGAATTAGCTTTCAATAATCGATAGTTCAATACATAATTATATTTGCTTCATGAATTTGTCAAATTTGAATCAATGCACAGGAAGTTACTACAGCAAGTTGCTGTAGCCTATTACAATACCTAAAGCTGCACAACTGCTCTATGTGAGAACAGCAAGCAACACCACATTGGTCAATACTTACTGCAGTTATTCACATTTCGGTAAATTGCATTTTAGCGGATTTAATTATGCCATTGAACATACCCTGTATTTTAGCATATTTAATTATTTCAATGATTTTTATAATAACTGTCATCCATTTTAACGCAAAGTTTCTTTTCATCAATCCAACTTCTATTTACACAAAGAATTATTTTTGTCAATGCAACTTTCATTTACTCAGCCAAATAAGTGAAACAATAAATTACGTTGAAATACAGGTTTACCGACATTGCTACTGCATAAGCTCACTATTGCATTGAACCTTGCAAAATGTTAAAAGTTGAGACCACTAGTGGTGAAACTTAATCCTTATTGGTTATATGCAGTTTATCTGCATGAAGCGCCACTTGTTTGTCAACTTAATCTCATCTTAACGTGACTAACGAAGTTTGACGACACGTAAGATGGCTTCCAATTAGCGTTGATAATTTAACTGCATTTTTACACTTCCCTACTAATTTAAGTTAACTAATATAACTCTTCCTTCTGATATCACTTTTATCTCAATACTTTTACTGAATGTTTTAACAAATTCTGGGTAAGTTTTATCCATCGACCAATATAGGTCGATGGTTTTATCAACAGTTGTCTGCGCATCCATTGTGAGAAGCATGGTGAAGGAGGGACGAGAAGCATAGAGAACTAAGCACAGAAATAACGTACTGGTTCCCTTGTTTTATAACCATGAATATAAAATTGAAAGTTTTTAAACAGCGTTCAGATAAATAAGTATATTCTTTAAACTCAATATTAATAAGCTCATTTGTCTCAATGAACGTGCTCTCAGCTTAATTTTCAAACATCTAATCCATCAGCTAATCGATTTTCGATTAGAATTAGCTGAAATTTCCTAATCAATTAGAATTAGAATTAGCATCAGACGACAGCTAAGGAGCCGTCCATAAAGTACGTCACGCTATTTTTGACCATTTTACCCCCCTCCCCTCTGTCACAAACTGTCACAAAACTCGGACCCCCCTAAAGTACGTCACACTTTCAACATAGAAATAATAATACTTCCGAAAGCAAGGCTAATACATAAACAAGGCTTCGCAACAGCATTATTACTAGCGCTCCTAGCGAGAGGAATCGTGAAAACACATTCAGGAGATATGCATTTTATGCTATTTTGACATAAAACTAATTAAAATGTTTCAGAAAATTTTTGAAAATTATTTTGAAAGCTATGAAATTCTACTAAAAAATAAAAAATAAATTATAAATAAAATTAAAAAAAATAAATGTGTGACGTCACACATGGCCTGACCCCCCCCCTGTCACAAACTGTCACACTTTCTTAAACCCCCCCCCCTGGAGCGTGACGTACTTTATGGACGGCCCCTAATCGATTAAAATTAGAATGAGCTGTTTGTCTAATCGATTAGCTAATCAATTAGTTACCCATCTCTGTCCAGGCGCTCTATATGTAGGCCCCTATACCAGTTTCGCAGCAAAGTATGCTGGTCGGCGGAATTAGTAGGGCCTACTGTGCAGCACTATTTAGAATTACAACAGGTCAATTTTGAGAATGCATAAAGTAAATAATTGATTTGAATTTTAAACTATTTTCCCATTGGAATTATGTGATGCAATTTGCACAAAAGGGCTAAATTAGAACAGAGATAAAATGTATGTCATAATGATACCAATTAATGAATGTAGGCCTATATATGTACCAGAATGCAGAGAAGAGCACTTTCTATGGCAAGTGCAATCAATCAATCAATTCTTTCAAAACCCATTCGTGAAAAAGTATTAGCAACTTCACTTTCTAATCCTGACGTTCAAGGGCGTATGGCTTATGGCTGTTAAGGCTGATAGTCCTGGTAACAGTGTACAGTCCATGTACTCATGTTATAAATTTATAATAGTATGTCACTAGGGATGATGTGCCTATGGTACTTAGTCAATGTTCACATTTATGGCTGAGTATGCAGAGAGTTGCAGAAATGAATAAAGCTTTCTTGCTGTAGTGGAATGCAAGGTAGGTGCTTATTTCCGGTTCTTTGGCCCTTTAGTTGCAGTGGATGAATTCACAGATCCTGGACTCTAGGACCAGTTCAAGTGCCAGTGCATCACAGAACTTGTCATTTACTTCCCAGCTTGTGCTGCTACTAAACTACACTGATTTGTGAGAGACAAACATGTCTATGGTCAGTACACGGAATCCCATTCCCACTCAGCAGGTGCAAACAATTTGTGGTAACTGAACAGGTCTACAGCTGTGTCACTAGAAAAAGCAGAGATCTTTAAAATATACAGTACCGTATGTTGAAATATTTTTCTGTTCCTTCATATTGCACCGGTAAAAAAAAATTATAGCCAGTTATGCAACGTGGATAAACCTGACGCCCAAATGTCTGCTGATTAGCGGTAAGATACTGTAAAAGTGTTTAATTGCTGCCATATCAACTTTCTTATAATCAAATTGCTAGTAGTTTTTTATAAAGTAGCGTACTTAACATTGCATAAATTACTGAGGAGGTTGATGAATGTATAAATGTTGTTTTTAAGCAAGTTTTTTAAGCATTTTCGTTATTTTGTGAAGAATTAATTGACATTTTTTAAAGTTCCTTGTGAATGTGTTTTTGACTGTATGTAAACACTTAACGCTAGTTGATAACTGGATCAGCATTATAAGTATCAAAAGCAATGTTGCTCTGATCTTGTGGCTGCTATTCAACCATCTTCCTGTTTTTTCAGAATCTCCTGTTTTACACTGCTAGTTTAAAGCACCATATTAAATTAACATTTGTCACCCTTTCAGCAGTTTTGTACTATCTTCACTGTGTGACTCCACATGCAGTGGTCAACACTGGTTAGAAATGATAGAAATAAATAAAAATATATAATCGAATGTAATTTAACTTTTCTGCACCACATAAACAGCAACGCGAGTGAGAATGAAAGGAAATCAGAGTATTAATCTATCTATAATACAATCGAATCTGTAAGTCAGGTTTTTGAGCTAGATTCATTGCAAGATTAATCATTGTTTATAAGCTACCCTTGTCTTAAGTTTTTCTTTAAGGTGCCATACAAGTTGTCTGAATAAGACTATTCACTGTAACAATGTAATCCAAACAGGTAAGGCTAAGAGAATCAGCTGGTTTGGTGGTAATGTAATCTTAATTGGAAATTTATATATCACCACCAACAGGTAAACGCATGAGAAGAACTTGAGGATGGTAACACACAGTAAAATAATAATCTTTGTTTAATCAAACTGACACAAACGCAGGATGATTACAAATATATGAACGGATGATCACAAGTTATTACAGGAGTCGAATTTAACTGTATACGGCAGCCATGCAAGGCGCCCATCACGTCCTACATTTCTCCAAGGCTCCATCTCACAAATGAGGCTGAGTGGACCTTTGGTAGGGTACGGGAGGCGATCCCGCTACCTACTGCTCTTCATGCCAGTGATGTTACCACCACACTATGGACCCCCAGTAGTCATAATGGTTATATATACAGGATAGTGAAAGAAGAATCATGATAGGAATAATAGGACTGTTTAATCAATTCAAGTAGAGCTTGAGTCTGAAATGAGATAACGGAAATGGAGTGAAACATTCAGAGAGCCTGCTGAGGGTGAGTGAACTTATAAAAGGCTTTTGGAGTTAGGTTCCATAGAATGTTGGTGCAATATAAGAGCAGTTTGAGATACATGACTGAGGCAATACATATAATTTACGAGTACATATCAGCTGTACAAATATGAATGTGTGCACCAACCATGTACAAGGGGATAAAATTGTGCAGATTACTAACACCACACCAAAGCTTCATCAGAGCCTGGGTTGGGGAGGCAATTAATTACTACTAAAGGATACTCCCCGATTATAACAATTGATGTGCTGTATCTTTCTTTATTAGTTTTATGAACTTGCATTTGCAAGAATTATTTACAAAATATTTCCTTTAATACACTGTCAAATTAGTGTCATGATACTGAAATTGCTGAACTCTGCTGTGACATAGTCAAACTCTGGCCAGAGCAGAGGGGGTCCAGATGGGCCAGCTAGCACGGGCCTACAATTTGGGGGCTACTCTCCCTGAAAGTGAGTAAAAGGGAAAGGGTATCGCTTAGCATAAAGATTAAGAACGTTTATGGTCAAATACTGAACTTGACATTGGGCAATGTTTTTCCCAAATGTCCCCATCGTGTTGTGCCATTTTCTTTCATTGCAACAACAGTGGCCTTTAATAAGAGGAGCTTCAGTGTCCTAAAACGAATTACCGGTAAGTCATACTTTCAATGGTCCACAATGCTGCAAAAACGTTAGAATGGATTAGCAATTTTGAACATCAACAGTGACAAGGCAAAGTTGCTGGATTTCTCTGATGTTATTGATGAATTTGCCCACAGAAAAGCATGTAAAGCATTTCTGAATGTGAAGAAGTGATGACCATTTCTGATCCGATGTTCTGACATTCCAAACACAGAATATAAATCGATGTATAGTTTTTTTATTCTGCTCTATTACTGGTAAATTGTAATTACATCATATTCATTTGCTAATGTAAAGTACATGTATACTATATATAGAAATCATCATCATACTGTAGTTACCACTGATTGATTGCCAAACTACTTAATGAGCAGTTTGAAATTAATGGGGCTTACATTTCCCATCTTGCCTGGGCCATATTATACAAATTATAAATCAATAAATAATTATAAATAAATAAGTTCATTCATACAAGCTTTGTATGGGCCTGGTCAAACTACTTTACAAAAAATGTTCACTGAGCAAAGACAACAGGTCAAAACTGGTAATTTGGTCAATCACTTGCTTTAAAAACAATGGATATCTGGGTAATACTAGTCTTCCTAATTTGTATAAGTCTTCATTAAAGTGACCTACAGTACTTCATATTAAGGTTTCGGTAAGGATCGTAGAGTACACAAATGATACGACATAATGGATCTTCACTGTGTGACTCCATGTGTGGTGGATCACATAGCAAATGCAACCGTGCTACCTAATTGAACGCGTGATAAAGGTCAGGGTCAGATGAAACAGCCAAGTTCATTGGACCCTTTTAAATAAATACCATCACTCATGGGACCCACAGCTATGTCTATGCAGCATCACCACTCACCAGGTGGTTGGCACTTTATAAGACACGAACCTTGGGATGCACTGAATGACATCTTTAAGTTTGGTTTCACGTTCATTTACTTCATTATGATTCTACTTAACCTAAAATGACAAAATTAATTATAGGGCGGTAAAACGCCGGTAATTGACCGTAAGCCATTAACTTTTCTATATATACTTCAACTATGTCAGAATACAGCAACCATGCACACACTGAGCCAATGTAGAGTCAACGTTGGAAACAATTGACCAACATCAACATTGGCCCAGTGTGTGTGCTGGCTGGGAATATCAGATTTAGGAGTACGTTAACCCTTTTCAGAGATATCCAAAGAAAAAGCCTACAAAAAGCAAAAATTTAAAAAACATCTGCATTCAGTCTAAGGTTTGTGTGTTACTTAATTTTAAAACGTTCCACAGTTCCTCTTCCCCTGTGGGGCCCATACAGAATCTATATTCCCATATGGGACCCATTAAATGTTCATAGGCATGCTGGTCAGTATTCGGGAATTCTTGATTCCATCATTGACCGGCGCTTTTGAATAAGTTCTCTTTTGTCTTCGTTAAGTTTGTTTTCTTCGTGCATCAGTTGCTCCTGCACAAATGAAAGCACTTGAGTTTAATCAAACTCTGCTTAATATGTAATGTATAATTTATGTAAATCTCTTAAATATCTCGGTGCCACACAAAATCCACAGCAGCTAGACCAGCTTATTCACAGGCACTATATATAATCAAGTCCTTAACAGCCAGGTCAGGTCGCTTGGTTGCTTTCGGTACCAGGTCAGAATCTAAATCTAAAATCTAATCTGAACATTTGTAAAGCGCTTCTCACAGCAGAGCTATTCAGAAGCGCTCTCAGCGTGACAGACCCGAGAAAAGAGAAAGGTCTTTAAGCAGTGAAGAGATGCCGGTTAAATCAATTCCAGAATCCGGCTACAAATTGCAGGGAGAAGGTCATTCCATACCGAGGGATACACAATAGCGAAAGTCCGATGCTGGGTTAATGAGGTTCACGACCGAGGTACGAAGTCAGTCAGCAGAACGAAGAGGGCGAGAAGAACGTGCAGAGAGCAGCTTACACATCAAGTTGCAGAGGTACCTAGGATCCAAGCCCTGCTGGGACTTAGTAACTAGGAGCAGGATCTTGTATTTGATTCGAGTCGAAACAAGGAGCCTGTGAAGATCATTATAGTCATGTATGTGGAGATGTGAGAATCCGAGGAGAAAAAGGAGGAGCCATTTTGGGTAATGATTTAAATTAAATAAATCAAAACTTGCAAACTTCTCTGATCCTTCAGTAATGGAGTCTGAGTAGGCCTATGTACCAAATACATGAAAGTACTGGCATGTAGAATTTGTATATGTATGCATGAATATATGCATTTGCTTACAGTAGGAAGGTATATACCGTACAAATAGGCATGCACAGAAACAGTAAAATTATAGATAAAATTCCAGTGAAGTCTAGAAGCGTATCATTTAAGGAAACATTGACAGTTTTAAGACAGTTACCACTTTTGTTTTTCTTCTGCTCACTCTCATGTCAGTTTTGTCTTGGCTCACGACTTACCTCTTTTAGCGGACTTGTCCACCATAGACTGACTTAATGGACTCACTTTCTGTGTATTGACAGGTGCAATAGAAGTTTATTATGGCTTATTTTTCATAAATAATAATAATTTGATGCCTTGTGTATTTAAAAACAGGTGCAATAGAAGTTTATAATTGGAGGGAGGGAGGCATTGGAATTTTTATACCACGCCTAATACTTGTCGAATGTTTTTCAAGGGTGAGGCCAGGCCCAAGATTACAGAACAAACAAGTTTTAGCAACATGCTTCCGGTTGTTGGATTGCTGAAGTTGTCTATGCTCCTCAGTTAAACCATTCTATGATTTCACACATTGGGACCACATCCCTGAAGTTTCTATATAGGCATGTAAAAAATGTGCTATCTTTAATGTATTCACTTGCTGCTATTGTATTTTGATTTTTGAGGTGCCATTAACTAATACTTGGATATTAAATAAAGATACACATAAATTGCTGTAAAAAATCAGTATAAGATAGAATTCATCTTACCTCTCGTTTATTTATCTGCTTTTTATCCTTTATCTTTTGTATCTTATCAAGTTTCTCATCAATAACTTTAAGTTTACGACGAAACTCCTCTTCCGTGACCTCAACTATGTTTCGCCCACTTCGGTGAAAATCTTTGTTGTGAACAGTTTTGCTCGACACAGCATCACTGGAAAGATCAGTGGTTGTTCTTGGATCATCCAGAGTTATATCAAAAGCCTTTGGTCCTATCCAACTTAAACCAATGACAAAATAGACTTGTTTGTTCCACATTTGACGCTCTCGAATTGGAAAGGATGTTGGTATTGAAATGTGTGCTTTATTTCCTTGTCCATATTGCAGCTGTACTTGGACATCATTTCCACCATTGCTTAATACACCACTAAATCTCTGAAGCTTCTCGACTGTGACTGGGTGTCGCCAGAAAGTATTTCGATTACTACGTGATCCTAGTTCCTCAAAGAATGTAATAGACTCCATATCTTGCCCTTTAGCTAAGAAAAACATAGTAGTTTCTCTTTTCCTGTATGGCTTTCCTTCATCTTTCTGCCTTGGATACTTTAAGTAATAGGCTTCTTTCCAGTTTTTTATGGCACTTTCAATAACTTTTGGACTGACATTTGTATTTTCTCTTGGCCAATTGAACATGACATAAAATAAGTAAGGTTCCAGACAAGAAACCATGCTACTGTAGCGTAATTCATACAGCTTCTTGCTCCACTTCACCAAGCTGTCATATTCATTGAAATTACACAGGTAATCTGGATCCGTCGATGTTAACACCAGAGTTACGCTGATTAGCGTCTGATAGTCAGTCACTGCAACATGTTCAGAAAACACATTTTGTTTTGCCATTTCCTGGATTCGCTGCAACCTTTTGCTGCCATCACTTTTCCAGCGCAGGTCAAATATGCTACGAAGGTTAAAACCTGCTAATCGAAATATTCTTCGTCTTCTGAATTCACACTTTTCTCTTTCTTCCAAAGAATCTGGTACAGTATCACCATCTTCACCAAAATATGAATCAAGATTTTCCTTCAGACGAACTAAGCTATCGCTTTGGTACCTAACATGATTTCTACGAAATTCGTTAATAGCTTCTTCTTTTAGCTGAAACAACTCATCTTCTAGTCTGTTCACTGCTATCTGAACTTGTATATTAAGCTCTTTCAGTTTTGTAATATAGTTGGTACCTTCATAACATACTAGTGAATTACATTCCTCAGGAATGTATTTTCTTTCCAAAATGAAATGTCGAAGTGTGTCTTTGTCTTGAAAAAGGTAGGTCAAACAATCCAGCAAGCAAACAATCATCTGCAGCTCACCAAAAAAGCCAGCCTGGTTTACTGACAAATTTTTCTCATGCTGGCTTGTCTGCTGTACCTTCATGAACACCTCCATTCCATTCATTGCAATTTTTATAATTGGTACAAACTCCTCAGCGGATGGCGACCGTGACCCGACACGAAGCTTGTCGTACTGCTCCAAAAGTTGCCCTTCATAAATTCTTCCTAATGTATCCCAAAGATACGAATTGTCTGGTTTTTGTTCTGTGGCCATTTCTGCATACTTGATGGCTAGCTGCCAATTCTGAACTGTAATAAACAGACGTGCCATTTGCTGTGCAATAAATGGGTCACTCGTTAGTTTGAGACCTTCCTCCAGAATTTCACTTGCTTTCTCGGTTGTTTCATCATTTACAATTGTCTGAATGAGTGGTGCAAAGCGAGTCTCTGGCTTTCCATTTGGTAAGCGCCCTCTGCGCTTAAGGATGTCTTTGCTTATTTCTAGTAGATCATCTCTAGCTTTACTGGCTGCATAAAATATGTCTGTACAGCTGAAGAAATCAAGTGCAATATCACTTATTGGAACTCTTGAATTGCCTAAATCTCTGAGTGCTGACAAGATTTCCTTTGATAACAGTTGGTTTATAACTCGAAGTGCATGGATATAACCAATGCTAGGTTTGGATGCTTCATTAACAAGGACTCGGAAATCTGAACTCAAATGTGTCTCCCACCTGGTGCTGTATGCTTTCTTTCCCCAACGATGACTCTTCTTTGCCCATGGATTGTCTATCATTATTGCATCAAAAGCTGCAGTTGGTACAGCACGACATTCTAAATCAAATGCATTTATAAGACTGATATATTTCAACAGCCTTCTCTCTTTTTCATCGGTTATATTGTCAAGAAATGATTTAACCATTCTTTGGATGAAGTCCTTGTTAAAATTTTCTTTCAGCATATTAAATGATATAAGCAACTGTGGATCTGTGAAGATACTGGGCTCACGCTTGTGCTCAGCAAGCAACTTTTTGTGCATGTCTTTAAACCAGTTTTGTTCTTTGGGCATCAGCTGATGTTTCAGTACTAAACGTTTTTGATCATAATGTGAGCCAACTTTAGAATGACGTAAACAAATGAGAAACACGCACACACATTTCGCTTGATCTTCACCCTTTCTGGTCAAATTCTTGGCCCTTTCTGAGACATCTGCAACGAGCAAATTCGCTTTTTCTTCATCTGGATTATCCAGCAATAAGAGCACAGGCTTTGGATTATTATCTTCGTACTGATATAGACTTAATATCTGGTTTGCTGTCTGACCCTCACTGATTGTTTGAACAATTCCACATCTGTAACTTTTTCGAAGTTCCCAAAGCAGATGCTTTGCAGTTGTGGTGCCACCAGCTCCTGGTTCGTGGCTCAGAACCACTTTACCAACATCATCATCTACTCCGTCAAGAGAACTTTCAACAACTTTCCTTAAACGATGAAGAACATCTCTTTCACAGACTTGTCCTGTAAACCAGAAATTCCACCAAGAAACGCCATTTCCCTGAAAGAATGTTTGCTTTTGTGCCGCTTCATGCAGTCGCAATTCATTAGCGTTATTTCTGATGTCTGAATTGTCACACTCGAAACTACCCAAAATCTCAAGATCACTTAATTCATTAATAGTTTTATTTTTCAAGACTACAAATGATCCAGCTGAGGTTGGAATTTCACAGCAATTTCGTCGTCTTGAAGAAGTGATGCTAGCTACAGCATCCTGAACACTATTCCATGGCATTCCAAAAACAACTCTGTCATTTCCACTGTCTATACAGTTTCGTCTCTGAAGTTCTTCAATCCAAGGTTTTCCTATGCTCTCCTCTTCTGCAACACAGAGCCACTGGTCAGGAAACCAGGTTATGAACTCCTCAGCAGCTTCTAGTACTACATCGGTGTCTTTAGAAAGTAACAGAAACACAACAAGTGCTCTTCCTTCAGGAATCTGATGCCCAATAAATCTCACTGCTTCCTTAAATCCATCTGACTTCCTCATTTTCCAGTTTCGAGGAGACAAGGATTCATCATTAAGTGGACTGTAGCCATTAACAAATATCCAAGAAGGTTGAACAGAATTCCTTATATCTTCTTGGGTCTGCTTCAGGTGATCTTTTTTGTTCACATTACTTTCACTGTGTCGACTGAACTCATCAGACATTATGATTTTCATGACATTTTCTTCCTCTTGCAAAAAATTGCAGATTTTTGCTTCGGCATCAAAGTCAAAAATAACTTTCCATTCTAAATTAGCAAGGAAAGTAAATGTTTCTTTCATGGTATCAGAATCCATCGCTTCATCTGGCTTGTTTATAACCAGAATTCGATACTGGTCTCCTCGGAATGTTTCTTCACCATCACATAGTAAATGAAGAAACTTGTTGGATAATTCATCTCTGGGTTTAACTTTCTTTCTAGCAGCATCTTCTTCTTGCTTCTTCCTTTCAGTGGCCACTTTCTGTTTACATTCCATGTAACGATTCTGCTGTGGCATTGTTAGTCGGCTTACATTTCCATTTACAATTTGAAAGATCACATAGTCCTCATAGGCATTTTTCTCTGCCCCGCAAAGTCTTGCAAAAAATGCTTTATCTTTGCACATGATGTATTCTGGTATCACATCAATTTCAATGACGAACTCTGAGATCTCTGTCTCAGAAAAGACTTTTATGAATACAGCACGAGAGACACACTTTTGTAATATGTCTTGCTGATGCTCAGAAAAACAGTTCTTGAAAGCCTTCTTGATGAAATCAGCATATTGTTCAATCTTCTTTTTCAAAACTAACCCAGTTATCTGTCCATGCACTGTACAACCACTGCTTGCTTCAGGAACAATGCCAAAGTGAATAGTTCCATTGGCTCGGTCATTGAGACAAGCACAAGCAAAAGATACTGCCTCATTTGCAAACTCCCTCTTTCCAGCAATAGTATCTATTTCCAGCACCACAAATTTGTGTATGGGTTGCAACAAATTTCCACCAGACCGTGTCTCAATGCATGACAACTTTGCACCTTTCTTGTACTTGAATGAACTGTCTGGTGGGTTCCCAAAAGTTCTAAGGACTTCAGAAGGTTTTTGAAATTTAGTAAAAATATCCTCTTCTGATTCAGAAACATCAATAGCTTCATTTGGTTTTGACGTGTGTGATTCTTCTTTTGGTGTAGGTTTGATAACCTCATTTGATTCTGAGACCTGAATGCTCTGTTTTGATTTGATGTCTTCTGTTTCAGAAACAATAAAGTCTTCTTCTTTATCCGAACTAGAAGACAAATTTTTTCTTCTTCTTCTTCTGCTTCTTTTGATAAACATAAATTTTCTGGCACATCTTCTGCAGTAAAAACTTCAGCCACCATCTCTTCTGTAGCCAACACCTTATCAGCAGTCTCTAACTTTTCAGGAGGAGGTTCAAAGTTTAACTGCTCAGGCAAAGCACCTGAATTCTTGTCACATAATCCTATTTGTGGGTCAATAATTGTACTACTACTAGCAATGGAGATTTGGCCTTGTGAAGTTGCTTGATCTGGACTTGATGAAACAACAACAGTTTGCTCTACTCTGTATGAAGAATCTGGGTTTGACAAATACTCATCTCTCTCTGCAAGTATAGTTATTCGATCTCCAAGCACAACTGCTGATAATTCTTTAAGCTGGGATTCAGTCATGCGTTGCAGTGCTCTTCCTGTTATTTTTTCACGTCGGAATTGTTCTCTAACATCAGAATCCAATCCATTTCTTTCCAACCACTGACACACATGTGTCACAGACCAATCTTTCATGGACTTTGGCAAACAGTTCAAGTCTGTAAGACAAAAACATTCCTTGATTGATCAATTGGAATTTATATACTGCCCCTTCAAGATCTCTACTCAAGAAGTGTTCCCGACCCAGGCCAGTCTTGAGCAACTGACCGAATGAAAACGAGGAGACCCTGGGGAGGAGATGCATCTCTATGGGAAGTCCATTCCATGTTGCTTGGCTGATCACAGAGAATACTCGGCACTGTATAGTAGCTGTGTGAGGAAAAGCCAGGTCCCGTGGGCAGAGGAGCGGAGGCTTTTACATCAAAAACACAATATATTGTTGCCATATTAACACAGTGATCTGATACAGTGATTACAAAATGGGTAATTTGGGACCTTGACACTGTAAAGAGGTTAGATGCTGCAGAAAAGTCTGGTTCAGTAATGCAAAGAATTAAATGAACTGAATAGATACCGGAAGAACTCTTTGCACCAGTTGTTTCAATTGTTGCTTCTTTGACAGCTGTTTCTTTCAACTGAAGTGGTAACGGATTCGTGTTCCTTGTACAATGTAAAGGAACTAACTGATGATCGAAGTTTATTAAATAATTCCATCTGGAACTCACTGTCCCCACATACAGGTTATTTATGTATGTATGTAAGTATGAATACTTATACAACATCGTTTAAGTACCTGTCAACAGCATCCAATGTTGATTACTATGTGTTGTCTTAATGCAGGGTGTATGATATACATTCCAAATAAAAAATTTCTTAGTTAATGGTACTTATATACTAACATACATGTAATTCCTTTTTTACCTAAGTAAGTGAGCCAAGGGATACAGAATTGGACTTATGTTACTACTTTTTCAACTTTCAGTATTGATGAAGTAGATATTGTCACATTATATACAGAGCACCAATGTAGGGCAAATCATCTGCCAATGTCACAACCTTAATAAAACAAAATTGATATTGGACCATCTTTGGCATTGGCCTAACATTGGGCAGAACACCAAATGGAACAGGAGCCCATACCTAGTTTTTTGGGAGCCAATAGCAATCATCATCATCTGCTCAACAAGGAAGAAGGTAAGCCACGCCAGAGGTATGCCAGTTATTCCTAACTAACATGGCATCACCTGTCAAGGATGTTAGAAGGATGTTATGGTTGAGTGTCCAATGCTTTGCTCACGTCCAACAGAGCCAGCTGCATCAGGTGTCCCGTCGACAGTGCCACAAAATTGATGATGATCCCAACCCAAGGGTTCCGCTGGGTGAACACAGGGGTTCTGCGAAAAGTTGTAATTAAAAGAATTTGATAGAGAAATTTTATTGGAATAAAAGTTTTTTTAAATTACACAAAAAGTTTTAAACTGCCGTCAGTCGTCTTCCATGTTTTGCCTCAGCGAGCCATAATCTGAACTATCAGTGTCCATTAGCAATCCAGTACCTATTTATAGACATTACTGCAGTGACCTACGTAGGTCAGAGCTGTAAGTCTGAATAGGGACGTAGTCATCTTTGTTATCGTTACCTCGATGAAACTAATCCAAACACGATTAAAAGCAAAAGTTTAAAGAGTAAGCCTGAGTCAGCTAATGGTACGGTGCAGGTATAAAAATTTGCAGTATTAGCAATTAATTATTTTATTTTGCAGGTATAAAAATTTGCCAAAAACTGAGTAACTGTCAGGTAAGCTGGGGTTCTGGGCCTCTTGTGTTGAATCTAGTAACGTGGAATGCTTTCCAACCTGATATGAGTTTTTGATTGAAATGAATTGTGTTCTCGACGAAAACATTCGCACAGAAATTGCAGGTCACATTCACAACCTGGAAGTGAACTTGGTTAAATACTTTCCTCACATGAAGGGTGATAATAATTGGGTCTGAAACCATTCAGAGTAGCTGAAAATCCTGCTAACTTTTCTAATAAAGATTACAAACTTCTTATTGACATAACGTCAGATTTGCAAAAGAATCAGACTTTCAATGAACTTTCACTGATCGATTTCTGGAGTGTGTTAATTAAAAAATACCCCACTGTCGCAAAATGCACAGTTAGCGGGCTTCGGTTGTTGGCCCTTCCATGCTATTTGCCACAATGTATTTGTGTGAAACTGGATTCTCATCCTATTCTGCAGCAAACATAAAATATAGAAATCGACTAAATGATGCACCTGACGTAAGAATCCAGCTTTCTAGCATCAAACCAACTATAAAAAATTACATGAGAAGAAACAAAGTGCTGTACACATTCAAACTTCATGTGCTCTCAATTTTGTGCTCTAAGAGTCATGGGTTTAAAAACAGTGCACTTTAATTTTTCATACAAGAGAAAATAAACTGCTAATATGAGTGAGCGTTTAGTTAGGCCTATGCTTGTATGCTTCTCAGGTGCTTCATGAATGTACGCCTCAATACGTTTAGCTGAGATTGGGGTTCCGCCAGAAAATATTAAGATGTGAAGGGTTCCCTAGCCAAAAAGTTTGGGAAATGCTGGCCTAGATTTAAGCAGCAAAAATAATTGATGCACAAATATTGAAAAATACAAGAAAGTACAAAACTAATAGCAACATTGTACATGTGCCTGGTTCCCATATGCATGTCTTTCGATCATTTTTTAAATAATCAGATGTTGTTATCACTACTAGCATTTCAACTGCATGGTCCATATGGACTCACTATCACAGGACGACTAAGTAACAAGAAAATAGACAGATGCTACAACAAGCATATTAAATTTTGCAATATAAAAGGATACATCATAGTTTCTAGTTGACTAAAGACTTCACATAGAATCTTCTTCAGCTCATTCAAAAGAAGGTCTCTGCATTCTCTGTTGTCACCTTTAGATGCCGATAAAATAGCTGTGTTAGCTGAGCACAACAGCTCGTCTGCAGATAACCCAGCTGCCTCCGGAGAAGACTGAAGTTCAATATTTGTCTGAAGCCACTCCACCACAAACGTTTTAGTATCTGCATTAACAACAACAACAACAGATTTATTGTCTTTTGCTGCTAATTTGACGTTATGGGCAGTTATTTAAATTTATACTCAATAACCTATGAAGACAGAAATATTCTGTTTGTCATTATTACAATAGACATCATACTAATAATTATCATCATAATTATTTATATCAAAGTCATCAATTATATAATGATAAAGTTGTCATCAGAAATTTTCGGTAATCAAGACAATTTTGTTTGTCCACGGGCGCAATGGGCGCACACGAATCCTATTACGCCACTGGTCCCAGTAGTCCAAATCCGTTAAAATATGCACTGCTTTTGCTGCTAATTTAATGTTATGGGCAGTTATTTAAAATACTCAATAACCTATGTGAAATATTCTGTTTGTCATTATTACAATAGACATCATACTAATAATTATCATCATAATTATTTATATCAAAGTCATCAATTATATAATGATAAAGTTGGATCATAATTGTTCTGACGATTGAGTTCCAGAACCGTTTTTTCTAGAAATAAAAGCACTGTGTAGGTCTATAGAAGCATTCACTGGATCATGTTTACGTAAGTCAAAACAGATTTTAAAATGCCTTCGACTTGTGTGAAAGATTGTACGAACAGACATAGAAACGATGAAGAAATTAATTTTATCGGTTTCCTCTTGGACGAAAGCGAGAGGAGAAGCTGTGTAAATGGGTTACAGCAGTAAATCGCAAGGAATGGCGACCTGCATGGCGCCTTCATTCGGTCGCCATTCCTTGCGATTTACTGCTGTAACCCATTTACTCAGCTTCTCCTCTCGCTTTCGTCCAAGAGGAAACTGATAAAATTAATTTCTTCATCGTTTCTATGTCTGTTCGTACAATCTTTCACACAAGTCGAAGGCATTTTTAAATCTGTTTTGACTTACGTAAACATTGTCACGTGATCCAGTGAATGCTCCTATAACTTTACTAAAAGCTTTCGTAACAATGCGCGCAGTTATCCTTCTAATTCTCCTTTAGTTTTCCATCCATCTGCACTTTATTTTAATGCAAAATGTTCACCTTACTTAACTGCCATTGGTTTAATTATAATAATATAACATTGTTGGGTAATCCTGGCAACGGCGATCCCAAATTATGAAATTAAAGAAATCAACAGAGGCCGCTTTCTTATAGTTTCGCTAAAACGTGCTATATATATATTCTCAGGAATCCAGCTTCTAATTACTGAAAACATTATTTTCAACCAGCTTCTATTGAATGGAAACTTAGTTTCATCCATGCAACCAGCTTGGTATCCAGCTTCAATTTACGGGAAAAATTATTTCGATAAATCCAGCTTCTATTTCAACACAGGAATGTTTTCATCAATCCCACTTCCATTTAGGGAAACAGTTTTTTTCATCAATCCAGCTTCCATTTTAAAGTGACAATATCAAATAGCTTTGTAGACTTCTTTCATTTAATAATTTGGGACCGCCATTGCCAGGATTACCCATTGTTGTTTTTGTCATTTTGAAAGGAATTCTTTGTCAGAATTAAAAAAATAGGTAAATACATAAGTAAATATAAGACTGCAACAAACATACAAATTTTAATCAAATTGATAATTTAATAACTCAATAACAAATTTTAACTAACAATCAATTAATTAGTTATATGAAATTGCAGCCCTATACTAAAGTTTCCTTGGTCTCAAGTTTCTCAACCTATAACTATGTGTTGTTACTGCCTCTTATGATTACATTTTCAATATAAATTATCCAAGGTAAGAAATGATCCCTCAAGAATTGAAAATTTAAGTGAGGAACAGAGATGATACGTATTATTCTTGCTATTTTTAACATTAATATTAGTATTATTAAGAGCAGTAATAAAGCAGTATTGTTATTATTATATTACACCTGTACTATTCCATTTTTTGCTTGAGATATATATTATTATTGTTGCTATTAATTTAAATTAAAAATAAGATTAATATTGCTGGTTGATCTTGACCTTGGATCATCAGATCTTGGTCTTTGCATCAGCCCCTACTAGGATTGGGCCGAATGTTGATCTGGAAATCGGTTCTGGGTGGGATTTTGCACTAATTGTACTAATCGGATTCAGCGTATCTCAGGACTACCAATCCAAATAACCAAGAAAAGTTATATTTTTTGCCAAAAACAATTTCTAACCTTCATTAATACAAAAATAGTAACCTGTTTTGGTGACCTCATGAGGTAATCTTTAATCTTTATCATCAAAAGTCCGTGTAAAATAATGAAATTGTGACTCAAGTCACTCAACGCATCAACGAAATCGCAGACAACAGGACTTCTTTCTTGAGCCGCGCGGTTTCAAATGTTAATTTCATATTTAGTTTTTCTTTAATTACTAATTTATTATATCTTTGCAAATGAAAAGAAATATTGCCCACTAATCGGACAGAATCCGGATTTCGCCGAAAAGCAGGCCAAACATCAGTTACTATCTTCTGCATCTTCACCTGGCGGCTGACTACCCGCGCCTCAGATTCACATTTCGGTGTGACCTTGCGCGCGTTATACATTTATTTAATAATAATAATAATAATAATACTATCCGGATTTGGAAACCTGCAAAAAATGCCAATAGGGCCCATCCCTAGCTAGTAGCCACTAGTTACCTATGCCTTGTTGTCTCTGCCTCTGCTCCTGGATTTTACCTCAGCCATATGAGTCATGTCCTTGGCCTCGTGGGTCTTGATCCGGCAAGTCCAGCAAGTTTTGCTATTTACATGTATGTAGGGCCTACACTGAAAATCTAAGCAGAAACAGTCTTAAAATTATGTCTCATACTGAACTTTGCTCAGTTTGATACAGCCCAATCTGTGGTGTGTAAAAATTGGTCTTACTTGAATATTGCTTTTCCTTTATTGCTGTCAGTCTCTCTTCCAAGCCCTCAGCAACGTGCACTTGTGAAGTAGCACGACATGCTTCTAGGAAAACGTCAAATGCTCGGTGGCCTCTTTTAGTCAACATGCACACCAACTCACTGATCCTCTTTCCATTAGTGTTTTCATAGATGATTCTCTCTTTCAATTCATAATCGATGATGTCTTTTTCCAGCAGGTGATCTAATACATCTACGATCACTAAGTTAGCTTTCAGAAAGGTCAGGCTTTCATTCAGCACTCTCCTATGACTCTCTTCCATAGGAATTTTCTTCTTCAGTTGTTCATCTCAATCATGGTGTGTATTTGAATTAATAGTTCCAGTTTCAGCTGGAGCTTCAGTTTGATGTAATCTACAATGCAAAAAGCAATCTATGTCAGTTTTGATGTACAACATCCTTTTCTTCAGCCTAGACTGAGCTACAGTGCCATATAAATCATATTCTTGTTGTTGTTGTTGTCATCGTCACTGCTGCTGTTGTTGCTGCTGCTGTTGTTGTTGTACTATTATTATTATTATTACTACTATTATTATTACTATTATCATTATTATTAACACAACCATAATCTTCCAGCCAACTTAGACAACTCTCAATTTATACCCAGATCCTTATATACAAATATTTACTAGTTTATTTTAAAATCTTCTAACTACTTTTAATTATGCATTAACACTCATGTTAGCATTTCTGCCTTTTTACAGATTGTTTTCATCAATGAAACAAATATACAATTACTATTATCATTATTATTATTATCATCATTTTTATTATAACTATTGAAGACACAATAAAAATTCATTCTCAGAAATCAGTGATTTCACAAACAAACTTCAAACACAAAGAGTTTAAAGCTGAATGCAGCACAATGAATTTGCAATATTGTCCAGACCATTAAAGTAACAAGAATCATATATAAATAATATATTATTTCACAGACAAAGTCTGCATACAAGTGTAAACTGAGTGAGGTTGAGCCAAAACACACAACATTTAGATGAAGGTTCTAAATCTACAAGCTAAATTATGCAAACAGTATTTTGGGTCTGTCCAGTGGCGTAACAAAGTAGCCGGGGGCCCTTGGACATTCTAAACTTGGGGGCCCTTACCCATGATGTATCTACATGTATGTACGTAAATAATTGAACATTTATAATTACAGCGCCATTTCAAGACATACTCAGAGCAGGGGTGCAAAAAACCAAGTTTTTTTCTAAATGAAAAGTTTTTTTACATTTTTTTTATTTTTTAAAACAGATTTTCTACTTCGGATCATAAAACTCATAAAAATGGCTTAATACCGTTCAAATTAATCAGATGCATAAAATGAAATTAACTAGAACAGTAGAACCGTAGAATATCATAAAACGAAATTAACAACGACCATATACAACAATTGCCAAGAGAGTTGAAGAGACGCAAAGTTTCTCATTTCTAATTTCAAATTTGTTAAAAACCAAAGAACCAAAATTTGTTTTTGTTTTTTTTTTTTGTTTTTAAAAACAAAACAAAAAACAAAGACAAAAACAAAACCTTTAACAACCCTGACTCAGCCCTGAGGCGCTTTCTGGTGTTAAATGTCATTACGAACGAATAATATTACATCAGTTAGCAAAACAGTGCACAGTAAGCTGAAAGAGTCACCAGTGACGCTACTGTAATGTAGTGAACATGTAGACTGTATAGTCTGTAGTTCCTCACGAATTTGGCTATTCTAGCTTTCTGTTCGCAAATGTGTCTAACTGTCTATCGGCATTTAAGAAGCTGAACGGAGCATTAGAACAGAAATTCGTCAAGAGCTGTAGACTTGTGGAATGGTTTGGATGATTGTAGGCTACAGTAACTGTCTCAGTGGACACAATCACAGCTTTTAAAAGGAAGCTAGGAAAATTGGGCTAAACTGGAAAATTAAGTATGTTCCAAGTTAAATTTCATTGGTTTTCAAACAGACTAAACGTCTTCTAAAACACTTAAAACTCTTGATGTGTTAAGTCGTCAATATTTAAATTATGAAATTCGCTAGATGTCGTTTTTTACATCATGTAGGCCTAACTGAAAAGCATTATTGGCATAATGTGACATTTTCCCTAATAATTATTGTCACAGAAAACGGACAAAAATTGCATGAAATTTTTCAGTTTTAAAAGCTTGGGGGCCCTTTGGACCTCGGGGGCCCCTGGACTTTGTCCACCCTCGTTATATGGCTGTTACGCCACTGGGTCTGTCCTGCATTAATTGTTAGAATCCTCGACAGGTAATTGAAAGGATTTTGTTTTACAGTACCTACACAGTCAAGTTGGTTCAGTAAGTCCCAGTGAAAACAAGCAATTAAATCTAGAAATAGAACTTGTGGTGTTGAATGAAGCAAGGGTTGCAGACAGCAAATAACTTCAACTACTGCCCGAAATTTTAATGAAGTTACACTTTTTAATCTTCAGGCAACTGACGTGTTCAACCATTCACTCATTTTTGCTCTTGTCTTGCACAAACTAAAATTGTTTAATGCACTAGTCAGTAGTCACTATGTCTACTTACACCAGTTAATAGTCACTTTACATCTCGGTTTCATCTTCGTATTAAAACAGTTATATATAAATAAAATTATAAAATAACCACATAGTGTACCAGTTTTGACCTCATTTAGGTTTACATGTATTTGTTCAGAATTTATTTATTTACCTTAGTTACCTATAGTTAATCTTTAGCCCTTTTGCAGCCAGAGGTTGGACAATCATCGAGGCTGTAAATAATTGTCTGTGTGAAAATCAAATCCACCTTACCAGTAGGACAATAACCCACATTCAAACTGTGAGGAGCAAAATGTACTCCACGCTGGGATCCATTTCTACCAGTCACCACTCTCTTGCCACATGTCTCCCAACTACCAACAGCATCGACCCACAATAGCAACCTGCATTTAAGTGAGTGAAAACCCAAGGAAGGAACCAGAGGGGTCAAGAAACTGGTCGAATGTTAGGCAAAACTGGGAACGGCGGTCCCAATTATGAAATGAAAGAAATCAACAGAGGCCGCTTTCTTGCAGTTTTGCTAAAACGTGCTATATATTCTCAGGAATCCAGCTTCTAATTACTTAAAACATTATTTTCATCCAGCTTCTATTTAATGGAAACTTAGTTTCATCCATGCAACCAGCTTGGTATCCAGCTTCTATTTACGGGAAAAATTATTTAGATCAATCCAGCTTCTATTTCAACACAGGAATGTTTTCATCAATCCCACTTCCATTTATGGAAACAGGTCTTTTCATCAATCCAGCTTCCATTTTAAAGTGACAATATCAAATAACTTTGTAGACTTCTTTCATTTCATAATTTGGGACGTCTGTGACGAAAATACATATTTCTGAATTTGGGACTGCCGTTCCCAGTTTTTCCGAACGCACTGGCTACGGAACCGTCCGGACGGTGCCGTTATTTCTTTTCTACGGAACCGTCCGCAAATAATCTATGGGCGATTGCACATATCTATGGCGTGTACATCCGGTTGAAATAAATATTGGCAAAAGCCTGTGACGTGAACTTGTTGTCTTCCCGTCGAATTTTTATATGGCGGACAACTTGAGGGTCGGTTAGGGCCATAGAGATGTATAATATATAAATATATCACTAGAGGGCTGATCGGCCATTTTTTTGAGGCCGCCGATTCAAAAGGCCTTGACCCTTGGGCTATACAAAATGGCGGAAACGATCGAAGTTAAATTGTGTAGTGTGTGGATGTAGCAACTTATTAAAGTCCGAAAACGAGGCCGCTGGAATATTATTTAATGGATAAGTTGTTATTTTGTGTCTGTTGTACTTTTTGCAAGGCGTAAGCTTCGAAAAGAAATTAAAGTCTCGCTTAAGCTTGACTGCGTCCATGAATTTCAACCAATCAAAACGCGTCATTTCAATTTAAATTAACTGCGGAGCTCGTGATAAGGTGTTATTATATCTATGGTTGTGGCTTCAAAAATTAGCGAAGGGAAGATACGCCATGTTCCCTCTAGCGATGATAATAATACCTCATTGGTTAGGGTCAGGTTATAATATATATAGTATTCGTGTGGTCGTTTAGTGTCAAATTAGGCGTCGTGAGGGTCGGTTAGGGTCAGGGTTAGGGTTAGTTTCGTTAATCCCTTAACTACTGCGCTATTGATGGTTCGGCTTTCACGCCATAGATATGTGCAATCGCCCATAGATTATTTGCGGACGGTTCCGTAGAAAAGAAATTACGGCACCGTCCGGACGGTTCTGTAGCCAGTGCCTTTTCCGAATGTTAAGTAATTGGCGATTTGGCGGAAATAAGTTCCAAACCCTGGCAGCAGCGTTTTGAGTCATCCTCTATATATAGGCCCAAGTCATAATTAGGCCTAAATCTAGCGTCACTTAAGTAGGCGACATCACTGGATTAGGAATTGTAATTTAATACGGTAAATAAGGCGGAAATATTCTTATACATGCTATAAATTATTAAAACTTTATCGGCCATGTTGTTTTCGCAAAACTGAAACTAAAGTTTGGCGTGTACGCAACACAGATGCTACACAGTCCACTTACGAATTTATGGTGTAAGAGTGCAAATCCTGTTTGACTTTATGCGAACGATGCCCGTTGTTATATAGCTAGCGATGAAATAAGAGAAATACCCTAAGTTCATGTAGACCGGTACGGCGGTACAGTTGCATAATACGTGGGCCTGTGTCAGGCCCATATAGGCCTACTCCAGCGCCTATAGACTATTAGCTTTACGCGCAGACACACAGCTGACTGCCTCTAGGGACCTAACCAAATGCACATCGTTGGTAACGCGATATGACTCATACAATGGTGTGTGGTTATATAGCGAATATATATGGATCTATATGGCGCCTCACAGACGTCTCATCACCCTCGTAATCCTAGACCTACTGATCCTCCTAGTCACCATAGTTGACGCTATAGAGTAGCCATGGTACTAGCAGACATAAGAAAGAAATTTAAGCCAGTGCAGTCTGGATTTTCCTAAACACTCACGCAAATATATATATAGGCCTATATATATAGCCCAGTAGTGTACATAGTCCTAAAAAATGAAGTGGGGAACGCCTGCATATTGAAGTAAGCAAAAAGTGCAATCTTGCAAGAATTTTGCATAGTGTGAGAAAAAAAAGTGGGGAACGGCGTTCCCCACGCCCCCCACTACACCACTGATATAGCCTGCTCGTCAGGCCGGCGCCCCAGGTTCGCTTCCCGGTCGGGTCGGTTTATCAGAGATTAATTTCTCGGATCTTTACTGCGGGTGGCTCGGTCGCATTATAAACGTGGAGTATACAATACAACACACAATACAGCACATCACAATACAACTGGGGCGCGGTGGTTTAGGGGTATGTTCGGTGCCTAATTGCAGCTGGAGGGTTGCGGGTTCGAATCCACCTCAAAGTCGCCGCGTAGGGACCCTGGCCAAGTCCTTCACTCGCAATTGCTCATGCGCTTCGGCGTGAAACTCCGATTCAGCGTTCGCGCAGTAGTCGGGAGCGCCTCTGAATGGGAAATCTGGTAGGGGCGCTATAACAAGTGTTCAAATACAATACAATACAATATATATATATATACTCGTATATATATATATATATATATATATTATTTCCTTTATTTCGCACAAAGCAGAACGGAGAAACTAAGCTTATAAGCGAAGACTGCATCCATGGTGGCGTTCTTGTCAAAAAGTTGTCAATATTATTGAGAGCAAACTAGCAAAAGACTTTGCAACATATCACAAAAAGCTAGACGTACGTGGGATTTGGACTGTTTAGTCTGCATTTGCTGGATTTCACCAAACTGTGTGACCGTGAGAGATGAAACGGACTTCGCTGATATTTTTGCCTATGACAATTAGGCTAGATCTACTCATTTGCTACAGGCTGAAGCATTCAAGAATTAATTACATATTTGAGATTGATCCAATTTTATTGACAAATTGTTGTTATAATAACTAGTGTTGAAGTGTTGAAATGTTCTGTCAAACAGTCACACTTACTATTAATAGTGTGTATAAAGATTAATGGCATAGCTAGGCGTATGCATTTGCCTCCTCTTGCTTTCTTTATATATCTATAGCCTACTGGAACTTCTATTGACGCCAATCATCGTCGTTATGACGGCGTCGTTAAATAAATGTTATCAACCGGAATCTATTGACCAATGACCCCAATAACCAGAATTTTGCCAATGGTCTGTGAAGTTGCTTCCTCTTGAATTTAAGGCTGGATATACGCTCCTGATTAATGGGATACAAAAAGTAAGCCTCTCGACTCAGTGAATTAACAGGTCATGCTGATAGCAACAGTAGCCTATAGGCCCTATATCTAGGATACTAGCAAAACCTTGTATATAAATGTCTTGATGATAGCCTAATTTATACGCCGTAGGTCTACAAGGTTTTGCTAGTATCCTAGATAGCAAACCAACGACCGCTCGACCGACCCGGGCCACTGGGCACTGGGGTAACTTTTTGCCCCGACACTCGCAGAACCTTAAGTTATCAACGGCCCTGTCGATCATCATCATCTCCAGGCCTCCAGTCTCGATCATCGATCCTCTCTGAAATTCTGCAACCGCTCTTTAGTCTGTGCTGCACCCGTTATTTGGAATGAACTCCCACAAAATCTCCGTCAATTTGCTCATTCTCCTATCTCGCCTGTTATTTCAATCTCCTCTGCTCTTTTGCTTTCCATGCACTCACAACTGAAAACTGCATGAGCTCTTCAAGCTATCCTATCCTGATTCTACTCCTGCGCCACCACACGACCACCATCATCACCACCGATTGCCACCGTCTACAGCGCCTTGCTGTCTCCTCGGCAGCGTGACCTCCCCGGATTCTGGTCTGGCAGTGCTGGCACCGGCACGAACAGAGCAGCTGAGAGGCTATTGCGGACTTGATTTGACATAGCGCCGGCGAATAATCTAGTCTCTCTGATGCGGCATCTGTGTGGCGCTGAGAAATTTATAAGATTTACATCACATTACAGTGCTAAATCGAAGCTTGACCATAAGACCCATAGCCGAATATGTGGTTTGCTTAAAAAGGACCGTCAATATTATTGATACCTTGTGCGTTACGATTACAGTGCTAGCCTATACATGGTTTAGATTATACTTGAGTCTAGACAATAGAAATTGCAACCGGTGATAAATGCGTCTGGGATGTTGTAAATCGTTGGCCGTATCATTAGGCTTTCATTCTGATCCGTCTGCGGCGCATCTGTCTGACTCTCATCATTTCAAGATGGCTGCCAGGACTCCTCTAAAGAAGGTTCCCATACATTTGCAGGTAATCGACTCATCTTGTCGCTGTAATATTAAAATTTTATATCGAATACAGTGGCCTAAAAAGTTCCTTAAATTGAACTGGAGAATTATGTTACGGCGATTTGCATAATCCGACATACTGCCGAATATTGATAGAATAAGTGGCGGGCTTATTAGTCATCGTCGGTATGTAAGTAAGAATTCATTTTCATTATTATGTAGATTATTATGTAACTGAACATTCATCAGCATATGTAACGGTGTTGCAAAACCGCTGTATACGTGAGTGTCATTTAGACGGTCGGGTCGTTGGTCCACATGCCTGGAACAGTCTAACTGCACCTATTCAAGAGGGCAGAACCTTTATCTTGTAAAAAGCCAGTTTAAAATGTACTTGCTACGTAACTGTTAACATTTGTGCAAACAGTTAACAGTGTAAAGCATCCTATAAGTAGCTTGCTGCAGTCGATGCTGTATGAATTTTTGTAATTATAATTTCAATGTTTTAATGATGCACAGTGTACATAAAAAATGTTAAGCAAATTGTAAATCTTTGAGATTTGTCGTTGCCCACGTAAAGAAACGGGATTAAGAAAATGAGTTTATCAACTGGTGTGCACCTTTAATGAAATCAGATCCACAAGAATTACGTTATTGAGTAACTTTTCATTGCAGAATCGAAATCGGAGAGATTATTCCATGGTATTTTTGCATTTGATACATGCGGAGGAAAGCCGCATAAATTTGAGGATGAAACTTTAATCAATTTCAGTTGAAAAATTTGGGAAATTTCGATTTTGTTTCAGAGTGCCCAGTCCCGTATTCATTTAAAGGGTGGGCGAATTGTCAACGATGACCAGTCTTTTTATGCTGACATTTATATGGAAGATGGTGTCATCAAGTGAGTGGACATACTTGCTTTTTATTTGAACTAGTAACACTACAGCCAAATCAGAATTTAATTGTAGATGCATCAGAATCTATTTCATTTTGTGTCTGTATGTTCGTTTTGCTGGATATATGTGGTTTCTATTTGATTGGTGTACATACCAATTTATGATCTCAATGATATTTTAGACAAGTTGGAACCAATCTTGTTGTGCCCGGAGGAGCACGAACCATTGATGCTAGAGGAAAACTTATCATTCCAGGTTGGTGCATGGCTTTCCTCCATAAATTTCACCAATGAAACAACAGATGGGTTTTATACTATTTTGTGTTTCTGTAGCTTTTTCTTTTCATATCTGTGGTTGAAATGTTATACTCATGGTTCTGCATGACTGATAATTTACACTTGTTTATGCTTGATTAGAAATATACATGTGTGGTTTTTCTTTCTTCAAGAAACACCTTGAAACTCACTGTATATCTCACTGGCTTTTAGCCATCTGTATATCTACTGGTGACAGTACTGTTCCTCACCTGACAAGTTGCTAACTGCACTTCAGACTTGTGTATCTTGTGTGACTTTGCACACTGTAAAAAGTTTATACTAATAATAAACAATATTATGTAGTCTGAAATTCACACATGTTATGCAGGTTTAGAAGTTTACCCACGAGGTTTTATATATGGCTGAAAATACATAATAGTTGTATGATTGTACCTACTGTAGTTTAAAACAGGGCCGTAGCAAGCTATAATTGCGCCCTGTGCCAAGCGCCCCACCCCTAAAAGATCAACTTAACCAAAAACGACCAAATTTGTTATCTGAATATAATAGAAGGCTTTGTCTTTTAAAGAAAATAGAAACGAAGTTTCTGAGCTTTTATTAACACTTCATTTTAGTCACTTCAGATTTATTTCGCTGTTGAAGGGACTTTGAGGACAGGAATGGGCAAGTTCCATGAAGAAAAGATTCGATTTTCCTCGGGTTCCATTTCCCACCGTGAGCCATGGGTGTTCCATCGTGTAATCAACACGGGGTTTATGAAGCAGGCCTAAGGGGCCTCGTCCATACGGTGATTTGTATAGCGCCACTAGCGCTATGTCTTTCAGCCGAGCTTAGAGCCTACGATCGACTTTGGTGGCGACAGAAAAGTGTCCGCTCTGATTGGGCTCTTCGTCTCTACAACAGTACTTTTTCTATTGGTCTGGGATTCACTCCCTGTCTTAGCACTTACTGTACTCCTTAGTACTTCTGCCTGTTATTCTTGTCGCTGTATGATTTTCTGGATTAAAATTATCATCTAGCGCTGCATTAGCTGGCACTGACAACTCAACATCCGCCATCTCCATAGTTCTGCTTAGGCTACAGTTTAATTATTAAGAAATTCACGGGATTATAACGGATTACGTTTTCCACATCCAATTATGCGAAAATTATATTTATCGGGCTTTGATTAAGTTAGTTGTCTTTTCCAAAATTACAGTTTCATCGTGATCGCATTAGCTAACATCCATTCAGTATCAATGCATTTTTCAGTTAACAGGGACGGTACATGCAGAATCATCTAAGACCCCCCTTTTTCAGTGCCTCGCCTCGTTTTATAGAATAATCTATGCGCGTTCGCTCGCTTTTCCACCAATCATAGAGCAGTAGGGCCTATCGCAAGCGCCCTTTTTCCAACGTAAATTTCCACAAATCACGGCAGTTCGCTCTATTTGGCTTCTGCGCCCATTTCGGTCTACGCAAGATTTGTTAAATTGGTATTATTTAATTTTAGTACATTTATTTTATTTATAATGTATATTTTATATTTCAAGATCAAGTAATTAGTAATTAAATCGTTCCACCTCAAAATTTGCGCCCCTCTTGAGCCCTGTGCCGTGGCACATGCCTCGCTACGGCCCTGGTTGGAAAGTTGCACTTGCACTTCAGATTCACATTTCTGTGTGACTTCATGTGCATTACAAATTTTCATAATAATAATAATAATTTTTTGTTATTTCTGTTGTTTTTTTTGCCACCAGGTGGCGTAGATGCAGGTACTCATTTCCATCGTTCATGGGAAAGTGCATCACCAGTTGATGATTTCTACAATGGCACAAAGGCCGCTCTTGTGGGAGGCACTACGATGATCAGTAAGTTACTCTGATCTATTTACTTGGATCAATAAGGTACAATAGTTGATCATGTAAACCTGATGTGTGCTTATTCTGCCATTTTTCTGTACATTGCCTATAACAACAGAGATGTTACTGTTGTTGATGGTATCTATGCTTCTGCCTTATTGATCAGTAGCTACATCTGGCAGGATAGTTTCTAAACTAGGTTTTGCTACCATGAATATTTTATTGTTCAAAGTACTGCAATGTATTAATATTAGTTGTTTTGTCACCATTCTGCGAGTTTGGATGGATTAACAGCTGAACCTATTACAGTAGCACATCCAGGAATTGAAGTTAAGGGGGGAGGCCAAGAGATAATTGGTTCTAAGGTTTACTAACTTTGGAAACAACTGCCTACTTTTAGTTAGGGGCATGTGTCTGTTACACCTGTCCTTAATTGTGCTGTAATGTAACTAGACATTTATATGGTGCCTTTCAGTACCTTTCAGAGGCTCTTCTCACCACTTTGTTGTTTAAAATTATATTAGTCTAAAATTATTCTTTTTACATTTATGCAGATGCATGGTTTACATGTTTACACTGTTTACCTGTTTAAACTGTTTACCTGTTTTTATATGTTTACATTGGTTTACATGTGTAAATTTTTACACTACATTTAGAGAAATATATTAGTCCTAAATTAGTCATTTACATATGTAAATGTTTCGTAATAAGATGGTTTGGTTGCAGTTGATTATGTGATACCTGAGAAGGGTCAGTCATTGCTGGATGCTTACAACCAGTGGCGTGATGTTGCTGATGCGAAGGCATGCTGTGACTACGGTCTTCATGTTTGCATCACATGGTGGAGCGACAAGGTTGCAGAAGAGATCGAGATACTTGCTAAGGATAAAGGTCGGTGATGCTTATGACAAATTTTAAGTGAATTATGTATTTTGGAAGGATATCTTGAGAATATGACAACAAATTTTTATTGTTATATTCTAGAAATTCTCGAATACAATATAACCTGATAGGCAACTGTAAGTGGCATTGCTAAGCGGGACCTTGTTCCTTTCTATAACGTGTATTCATTATACTGCATCTGCCTTTTATATCCTAGAAGGATTTCTGTGTACTGCATTTTATGGTATTTTTGTTTTGGGAACGCTGTAGACTAAATAAATTATAAAAGCAACATTGTGTCATGTCATCATTAATTAGCAAAAACTAATGTGAACATGTTATGTCTGAAGTCAGCACATCATTGATTAATTCTTTACAGAAACTCTTTGCATAAGTTTCTTTGTTATTGTTCAACAGTTGTAAATTGACTGTCTTTTTCTATTTCTGTGTGCAACAGGTGTAAATTGACTTTCTATTTCTGCGTGCAGCAGGTGTAAATTCATATTCCTTTTCTGTTTACAATGGGTGTAAGTTCAGTTTCCTGTTTCATATAGAATGCCTATAAATTCAATATCCTCTTCTGTACAACAGGTGTAAATTCATTCCACGTGTTCATGTCCTACAAGGGACAGTACATGCTGAAGGATATCGAACTCTACAACGTTTTCAAACTGTGCAAGCAGCTTGGTGCCATTGTAACCGTGCATGCAGAGAATGGGTGTCTGATTGAGGAGGTACTATTTTCAAACTATTTATGCACACTTGTGATGAGTTTTCAGTCTTTAGCAGAACACAGGGTGAAGTGACGTGAGAGTCTGCAAAAAATCTACTCATAATGCAAATGACATTACTCGGTAATCTGTGGTTGTGCGTGATTCTGCCTAGTGTGTGATACAACATCCTTTTCCAATAAAATCTTACGTCTTCTGTAGAACTTATTCTACTTCTTCACTGATGACTTGTAAAGCACTATTTTCATAATGCCCAAGTCATCAATCAATGGTCGCTTCATGCAGTAACAAATCATAACCATTGGAGATATGGGATCAGTGAAACCCAGAAGTCGTGTTATTGTGGGTTACCAAGTTGAAAGAGATAAGTCTTAAGGTTAGCTCCTAATGACAGTTAATTGTAGGAATGAGCTGAGCTGGGTAGCAAATTCCATCTGTACTCCGCTATTGTTAGTGGCAGTAAGTAAAGAACACTTGTAATGTATTCATTGTTCTGTCTATGTAGAAATGACTACATTTTGCTGAGCCACTGTACCCTGACTTCTGTTTTCATAAAATATTGGAATTTGACTGAAATGCTTCAACAGATTATGATTTTTGACAACGCTTGTATTTGTAACAACCATCGATTAAATTACCTACCATAGCCTGACATCTGGTTTCCCTGACCTGTTCGATTTAAACTGGACTGCTCCAATGGCTTTTTATTTTGAATATGTTTTCATTTGATGCAAGCATCAGGTGATAGAATGTGCATTTAGTAATGGCAGTAAAGAAGTCATTTGATTAGGTTACATTAGGTTTTATTTAAATTGTGCTTAGTAATGGCTGGGGTGCAAACATGTATAGAACTCTTAAAGCAAGCAATCCCACATACTTTCAACCACTGCTATCTCCGTACATCCCTCCCTGCAGTCTGAGACCTTCGAATATGGTCGTTAGGCTAAGCCTCGATGTAGCACTGTTCTGCGTTCCATGTTGCTGCCCCAAGGAATGAAATCGCCTACCAATGTCTGTTTGATGCTTGAATTCTGTCACTTCCTTTAAGAAACACCTCAAAACGCACTATTTCTCATTGGCTTTCAAACATCGTGACATCTAACTCTTCCTCAACTGGTGACTGACTAACCATGCCTCAGATTTGCATTTTGATGTGACTGTGCACGCTAAAAATGTTTTAATAATAATGATGTACACAGATATCTGTCTTGAAGTATGATGCATTTCATGAAGTATTATCATTGTAGAAAGGGAAAGAAGTCTTCGAGCTTGGAATTACTGGACCAGAAGGACATCTCCTGAGCCATCCTGAAGATGTAAGATGCTTCATAAGTTTCCATCATAGAAAGACCGTAGAGTTCTTGGCTTAGTTCTTGGCTATCCAGTTGTTTATTGGAGATGGCCATCTTCCAGAGTTGTATTGTCTCGAGACACTGTCTCGGTCTCGAGACGCCTCGAGACAGGTTTTTGATGTCTCGGTCTCGGACCCCTCGGTCTCGGTCTCGAGATCATTTCTTGACATTTTGGAAACTGTCTCGAAGCGAAAGTCTTGTCTTTTTGGAAACTGTCTCGAAGCGAAAGTCTTGTTCTCTTGTAGAAGCGGTCTCCAAAGTTCTCGTACAAACTGTATTTTGTTCGAACTTCGTACAGTATTGTGCTATAAAATTGTCTTAAGATTTAAGAGTATTGAAAAAAGCAGTCTTAAGTTTGCACTTTCAGTCCAAAATTTTCAAATATCTTAAAATGTCTCATGAAGAACCTGAAATCTTGAAATTTGCATTCACGCAGTTTGAAATCAATGAAAAACAAACTAAAATTAATGGCATGCCGTTCGTCGTTTGTGTAAAGCCAACATAAGCGAAACGCTTGGAACAACATCTAGTTTCTCAAGGTGAGTGATGTGACTTATGTCGGTAAGTCGCTAATAGGCCTAGGGCCTATATGGAATTTTGTTGGTGTAAATTTTAGAATCATTTAGAAGATTTCAGAATGGCTGAAATATTTAATTTCTTTATAGTTTATACAATTCAGGTGATCGGCTGATTTCAGTGACTTGACCCTTGTATTAGACTTCAAAAGTCGAGAAAAATTGTTTCGGGACTTGGGTCCAATGTGCATTTCACTCGTTTTGAACTGTCTCGAACTGTCTCGACCTGGTGTCTCGTCTCGGTCTCGGACCCCACGGTCTCGGTCTCGGACCCCACTGTCTCGGGTCTCGAGTTTTATGTCTCGTATACAAGTCTGCCATCTTCTCAGTTTTAAATTTAAGTTAACAATTTCAAATAAAGTTTATTTTCTACAATGCTTTTATTAGTTGCCTCCTGCCAAAAAGCTTGAAAATGCAATGTTAATTAATGCCTTGGACCGAAATGTATTTAAATGTTAGAGCTTTACGAAAACAGTGACATGTTCATGTGTACACATTTCAATGGACGATGCACATTTGACATGCATAATACACAGATGTATTCTCTGATTGAGTTCATTTTCCATAGGATTATTGGATTGGTGATGAAGTTTTTATATTTACTGGTAATTTATAGTTGATACACAGTTTATGTGTTTGGCTTCGCTTAGGCTGAGGCAGAAGCCGTGTACCGAGCCATCATGTTAGCCAGCCTGGCTAATGCTCCGGTTTATATAACGAAGGTGATGAGTAAGCAGTCGGCTGATGTCATCAGTGAAAGCCGAAGATCAGGTCAGAAGTCATGTCAATAGCAGCAGTTGATTAGGTAGTTATTGACAGTTGGTGATGGCTAGATGCAAGGATGGGAAGGTGATGGCTAGATGCAAGGATGGGAAGGTGATGGCTAGATGCAAGGATGGGAAGGTGATGGCTAGATGCAAGGATGGGAAGGTGATGGCTAGATGATGGGAAGGTGATGGCTAGATGCAAGGATGGGGATGCAAATAGACAAATGGGCAGAAGGACAGATCGATTGGCAGATAGGTACCATAGAAGACAGGCAGGCAGGCCTATTTATTATTATTATTATTATTAAGCATTTATTAAGTGCCGCTATGTAATGACCAAGCAAGCATCAATCGATGATGCTGAGCAATTGTGAGTGAAGGACTTGCTCAAAGGTCCCTATGCAGTGACCATCTCAAATGAGGTTCGAACCCATTCTTGGAACGAGCGCTCTAACCAATCGACTGCCATGTCCTACCATGCATATAGGTAGATAGATAGAGAGGCAGGTATTTACTTGGATAGTCAGATATCACAGACAGTGCTAGAGATAGATAAAAAGTTGGATAGATAGATAGACAAGCTGCAGCAAGCCTGGGTAGGTAGGTGGAAACTCATAGATACCTGTAGTCATATACATTGTAAATATCCTTGCAAATATATCTGAGAATATAACATGTACCCCAATAGTACAGGGATGATGTACAAGAGATCTGATTGCCTACCTTGAATCAGATTTTAAGATTTTGTTACCAGGAAGCATATAAGTCTTGTTTAATGTACCTTTTGATGATAGGCAAAGTGGTATTTGGTGAAGTGGTAACTGCTGCTTTGGCCGTCGATGGCTCACAGTACTTCAACAAGAGCTGGCGTCATGCGGCCGCCCACGTTTCGAGCCCTCCTCTCCGACCAGACTCCACAACCCCAGATTACCTTGCCGATCTACTTGCAAAGTAAGCATACCCTTAGACTTGATTTATGCTTCACATGTAGTGTAATTGATATAGCGCCTTGTCTGACCGAACAGCAATGAAGTTTGCAATTGCTTTAAATGGCTTAGTAAAATCCTTTAAATTTTTGCTAAAGTTTCATCATGCTAGTGAAGCCTTGTGTGTTATTCTTCACTGCTGTTCTTCCCAATATTAACAGAGTGAGAAGGTCATATATTGCAACATGCCCATCTGCTTGGTTACACAATGGGTTTATAACCCATTGATTGTGGGTTCACATGTGCTAAGCAGACTCTGTTTAAAAATCCTGAACAAGTTTTTCACAAATGCTTGTCTCATGTCTCACATTAAGATATTCTGACATTGCCTGTGCAGTAAGTGCAATAGATTAAACTAAATTAAATGAATTTGAACTGGAAAATAGAAGCAGTTTTTGTAAAATTTTCAGTGTGGAAGTTCAGTGTGACCCTTGAAACAACTTGCACAACAGTGACCAAATAGCTACTCAGTTGGACGAGTTGGTTTTGCCGAAATCTCAGTTCATATTCGGATGTGTTTGTTGACAGTGGTGACCTTCAAGTTGTCATCTCTGACAACTGTACATTCAACGCAAACCAGAAAGCAGCTGGATTGGATGACTTTCGCAAAATTCCCAGCGGCCTGAATGGTGTAGAGGATCGAATGTCCATTCTCTGGGAAAAAGGAGTTGTAAGTTTTACATAGTTTGTTGTGTTTTGTATATGTGACCCGACATCACAAAATCAATCGCTTGTCGCAAAATGTAATCATGCAGAAACCGGCCAAAATGTGATGGAAACCTCAAACCGATTGAAATCGACATTAATGCAAAAACAATTAAAAAAATATATATTTAACTGAAATAATATGAAACATCTTTGCTTAGACGTATCTAAATGCGTATAAAACACTTTTTACTAAAAGCCCTATATCTGTTTCGAGATGGAAATTCAGAATGTAAGTCAATTTTTCGCTATCTTTGTTGAGGCATTTGAGTAGCTTATAGTTCTCGTTTTTTAGCGTGCCTGGTCTTGTTTTGAAGAAGGAAATTCCCTTTTCCCGTTCTATTAATAAAATATGACCTTCTTTTATTTGTTGTGCACAGGGATTGGCCCAAAACAGGTCGGCTTATGTAAACATTTCTATTCTTGACTAGCAACACTGGTCACGTGACAAAATCTTGCACCGTGGTTGGCTGAAGGTTTGAAGGGTCGGCTTTAAGCAGGCGCATTCGCATGACCTAGTTAAATGTCAGGTTAATAGAGCGGATGAACAAGCTGATTTTTTTATTTCTTCCAGTTTTCGCTTAATAAACTTAATTTTCGAAATGGAGGATATTATTGCGAGTTTAATCAAATTTAATGCTAAAGGATGGGATCGATCGAAAGTGCACGAGTTGTGGCACGAATATTTGCATGTGGACGTGGTATGGAAAAATCATGGGCGGTCACGCGTTGCGGCTAAAATGAAAGCCGGTAATAACTTTTATAACTTTTTTATTACTTGAGATATCTCCACCAAATTTGGCGAGTGCATTTGCAATGGGAGCCGCTGAAAGGATGCCAAATTTGAGCTAAATCGGTCCAACAGAAATAGCCATTACTAAGGAGAATATAAATAATAATACGACTTAACTTTACACGCAGTTTTCTCAAGTAACAATCTATGTAAACTGTCAGATTGAAAATTCTTTAACTTCGGTTGTATGTGAGTGATAACAAAACTGAAAACCGGTTTGAAAAGGTAAATAAACCAGCTACAAGATGGTGTAAAAAAGTAAAAAATTTAATTTTTAAGTTGCGACTGGTTTTGTGATGACGGGTCACATATATGTATTTCTGTATGCATATATATATCTTAATATAGCACATTTAAGAAGCTCACAAAGGATTTAAACATTGATTTATCATTGATATGCAAATATTGATTGATTGATTGCAGCTTATGATAAGTGAAGAATGTTTCTTGAGCTCTTTTGTGGTGATACAGCTAGATGTATATGTTCAAGATTGACCCTGGTCGGTTGTGTGGTTTGCTTTATGAGGACATGAGATTTCCTTAGATGAGTTTGTCTTAAAGAAACATGAATTTCTTTTGTTGATTTTTGCTCAGGCAAGTGGGAAGATGGATGCCTGTCGATTTGTTGCAGTGACAAGCACAATGGCTGCCAAAGTGTTCAATCTTTATCCAAAGAAGGTTAGTATCGCCATCTTTGCAACACTTCTAACCAAATCATTCTTGGTGGTCAAGTCTCAGAAGCTAACAGAATATCTACATATTTGGAACGTTACCAAGCTTTGAACTTTTAATACCGGGTTCTTTGTTTGGCCTTTCAGTGACACCTATTGTTGCAATTTCGAATATTAGAGAAGTAAAGTATAAGGTTATACTTTGCAATTAGGTACTCAACAAGCAACTGGAAACTTTAGGAAAAATTCCTAGAGTATTCCAGTCAGTGCTTTTCCTGCTGTGACTGTAGGGAAGAATCGCCGTGGGATCTGATGCTGATCTTATCCTCTGGAATCCCTCAGCAACAAGAACTATCTCCACAGCAACACATCACCAGAAGTGCGACTTCAACATCTTCGAGGGCATCAGTTGCCATGGTACCCCTCACCTCATCATCAGTTCAGGATGCGTTGTCCTTGATGACGTTGATGGGGTAAAGCTTTACAAATTTTCTGATTCTTACGTTGTTGATTTCATTTGTTTTTTCGTATCCCAATTGGTGCTGTTTTCCAAGGTTTTCTCAATTGCTGATCAATCTGAGGCTGTGTAATTTACTGCCTCTTTCTGTATGTTTGCTAAGCTTAACCAATGGATTCCAAATTTCCCATCTAGAGTTGACAATGATGCCATGTTCAGCCGAGTAAGAAAATCACGGAAAGTGGGTAGAGTTGTGATAATATAATGGCACAATTGAAGTTTTGAGATTAGATTAGGATAGAAGCCTTTGACTGACACCTCTATCAGAGGTGCACAATATCTGTAGTATTTTCTTGATTTATTCCAATTGCTCTGTGTGTAAGTATGTGTCCTTGTGTAGTGCATGTATGTGCGTATGTATATATGTATTCAGCGACTTTCAAAAACGTCTCAAAAGTGCAGAACTGTGCCTTTGTAGAGCAACCATCAATAGGAATTCTCCGAAGGTTCCTTGATTAAGTCATGTATGTATCTACCATATGTATCCAGACATTTATATATAGCGTTTTGAAGAACTCGCTGGTACTGAACTGTACCCTATGTACACCTACAGTTGATAGGAATAATTCCTCTGAGGCACATTGATTAAGTGATGTCTTTTGTTTGACAGCTCCGAGTGACACAAGGTGCTGGGCAGTTCGTGGCCGCTCCCTGCAGTTCAGAGTATGTCTACAGTCGCATCTGGGAGAGAGAAAAGGTACTTGATGAGTTTTTGCAGTTGGCATTAAATTTCGTTATTTTGGCAGAAGATGCAGAATTTTGCAAAGGGGTTCCCAATGGGAAAGACTCCATTGTTTAACGACATTTTCTAGTTCCAAGATTTTTTATGACCTCTTTAAGTGTCCCTATTTCTGGATGACCTGTTGTCACTTAATGCAAGTTCAGCTAGAAACACTAGCCAGTTTTTGGGACAACCACATTGCGTGGCTCCCCAAACTCACATGGCATGATTTGGCTGAATTTAATGTGGAGAGTAACTAAATAAATTTGCTGAATACTGGGATGTTAATACAGAACCTTTTAATAGCTTCCAAAAGCTGATACACGTATAATTGGCTAGAGGGTACACCTTTAAAAGACTGGCCAGAATTTGTCTCAGGGGTCTCTCTCTAGCAAGCATTTGAATAAAATCTCATCGGAGATGATATGCTATAATTGATTTCAGCTGAGTAACAAATCACAAAAGGTGACAAGGGAGCCTTACGTGGGTCCGGCCCTGACAAGCGATGCAGACGACTCGGCTAATGCTGACAACGGCTCCAATGCTGACTACAAACAAGAGGAATTCCACAAACGCCCGCCAACACGAAGCGGCGGACGAAACCTCCAGGATTCCAGCTTTTCTTTTAGTGGTTGGTTGCAGTTTATCAATTGCTCTTACAAAGTTTCATTGCTTTTTTACTCTGATATCTATGCATACTGTTTCAGCTGATTCCATCAACATACATTTTCAGCTTACCTGTTTAAGTCAGCTAGATAACCTTGTTTGTCTATCAGTCATCAATTTTATGTGATTTGAAGTTGGAGGCAGAGATTAGTCAGTTTCCACGTGGTATGTACAGGTAAAAGTGAGCTTATCAGAAGAAGAAGAAGCAGATGTTGATAATGGTTTTTTCATTACTGCCCTAGATCATGGCACTTTTTAATTATAATAGAAAACTGGGTAAATCTGTGGATTGGTTTGCTTGCAGGTGCTCAGATCGATGACCAGCCAGCAGCAAGAACTTCGTCCCGGGTGATTCAACCACCAGGCGGAAAATCTTCCAATCTGTGGTAGCCGCCCTCTGCCACTTTCATCCATCAAGATGCACTCCTGGCCAGTGCATAGAGAACCAGGCACTGTGTTAAGATGGTTTCGAGTCTGTACAATTCTCAGTGGTCTGCTGTTCTGGTAAATGATGAATATACAAGAATATTTACCACTACAACGCTACAATTCATATTGCACGTTCTGCCTATGATGAGTTTTCATGAAGTACATAACACTTCTATGATATTTATCAGTAAATACTGCCACATTTTCATAGCACTTTGCTTGTCAATGCTATATTTTCTTAATATTTCAACAGTAAGACCAACTTTTTGTAGTATTTCACCAGTAAATACTGCTTCATTTTTACTAGTATGTACTGCCTTGCTAAATTTGTATTGTTTCAGTGGTAACATATGTACTTCAAGTACTAGATATGAAAGTGCCAACTTCGTTTTGCATTTATTAAGCAGTTGCAAGTGCATGCAGTATCTCTGGATATCCTCTTACTAACAGTATCATTCTGCATTTGTTCCGGTTTATAATGGTAGTATAGCTAACACAATTTTGTTATTACGAAAGTATTTCTATTGATGCATAATAGAAGCTTTGCCATGGCATATAAGACAAGTATTCATGACAACTTTTTAAGCCATCACTGCATTCTGCAGTCTGTTATTCATGTCGTACAGTCAGAAATGCTACATCGTGATTTTAATTTGCTATTTCGAACTAATATTGTCTGTTTCTCTGTGTGTGTCTTCATGATTGCAATGGAGCTGAAATGATTCTGTATGATTATAGTGTAATTTTTTGTTAAATCGTTATCAAGTGTCAAAAGATAGGTTATCTGGCTAAAAATTTATCAGTCATGTTAATTCCGACTCTTTATCAAAACGTTCTTCAGCGTTATATTTGTGTTTTAACGTAGATTTTAAGGAATACTGGAAGAAAATATGGCGGATTTTTAAAGCCGCTGAATGCTTTACTTCACTGTTCAAGGTTCTCAGATTTGATGTAGTATTTATATTGTGTATGACTTTCAATATTTGGACGTTGACTAATATTTATTGGCTTTTGATGTTGATTGATATAAGTACAGATATTTGTCTATTTCGAAACAAAACTTGGTTCTACTTATGTTTAGTTTGGATGTTTTGCAGCATATTATGTCCCAGTGACTCTGTTCGATTTGGTAAAAGTTTTTAGGTACAAATTTGATCAATCATGATAGTAAAATCTTAGTTAAGTGTGGAGAATGTCATCATTTTTCTTGTACTGGATTTTTCTGATGGTGTAATGGTTTTCATCCTGGACTGTTAACCCAGAGGACAGTGTTTCAAATCCCCATCAGGCAGAATTGCGTCTCAAGATTTTGGTCCCATTGGTACCCACCCCTTAGTGAATTGAGCTGTAAATTGTGGACACTGACCATACAATGTTGTTGGGAAGGTACTCACACTCCATACAGCAGAAAGTTAAGATCAGATCTGTTCTTGTAGTAACATTTTTTGCTTCACTATGTTCACAGTTTTTGATACCTAAGTTGATATCGTTAGTTACCGTAAGTATTGATGATGCGTAAGAGGTGCTTATAAGACATATTGTGCGATTGTGTTACATGTTATGTAATTTTACATTTCTGCTATGTCCTTTCAGACTACATGCATTTAAAGCTGTTTTTTGTATTGTCGAGTTTCAAGTGTCTTTATCCAGGCTAACTATGTTTGGTAATGTGGCACAAACAGTTTTTGGTTGTCAGTTAGTGCGACATGAATTTTGGTCACAAAAGGCTGAACTGTGTAAATCAGAGATGAGTCAGATCTAGTACAAAAGAGTTATTTTATTAATCTCATGGAATCGAAGGTTTGGATATACAGTAAAAACTCCTTATGCTTCATTATGACAAATTCTGTGCAGTCAAATGAACCCAGAGTTTAATTTACCTTTGTATTAAACATGACCATGACATTGTTGTGCAGCATTATAATGCAGTACTTAATGTGGCCATGGGCGCATTTAGGGGTGGTTTTACGGGTTTACTCCCCTCCCCTCCCAAATAAATAAATGCATTACTGTTATTAAAAACTAAAAATGTAGAAAAATATTACAATTTCCAATGGAAAACCCAAAAAAACTTAAAACCCCCTCCAAATTATTTTCCTGGTTACGCCCCTGTATGTGGCTCTAATAGTTTCCAGATTACCAGACAGTGTTTGTGCCACATCAGTGTCTACTGTTGGCTGACGCTAACGTTTGCCGAATGTTCTGAAATGTTTTGGTCTGTCCGCTGTTGTTGTCGTCTTTATGTCTCACTGTCCGCAGTCAGCCGCTCTTGTAATGCTTTGTTTTGAATGTGCATAATTGTTTCTTTATGGAAATCAATGATTGATTGCTTTTTTAAACAGAAATAGAGTTCTGCATGTTTGCAATATTTGCTAGTGTATGGTTAACATAGAGAAGACGAATAAAAACTCTTTTTTTCATGTGCTGTTGTTTAACATTATGAACTGTAACCATACTGTACGTAAATGGATATACACACATGTACATGCAAACATACACACATGAGTACACACATCCATACCATGCATGTTTAGCATACATAAACACCCGTAGTTAGGATTAGACCATCTGCCTATCAAAGTAGAACAACATGACGATGATTTAGTTTTATATTGTGTGCCATTGAAACAAAAAATGTCTATAAGAACTTGCATGATTTACATGTATTGTATTGTATTGTATTGTATTGTATGATATCTAAAGATTTATGTAGCGCCTCTCTCAGAATAACTATTCAGAAGCGCCGGGGGAAAAGAAACGTCTTTAAAGAACGAGAGACCAAAGAGGAAAACTAGTCATTCGTTTAGCCCTTAATGAGGGGAGAAGGTCATTCCAAGTAGAGGGACCAACCACAGCAAATGCCGGCATTGAAAATTAGGAAAGGATTGGCTGCCTCCTGAGTCAAAACCTGAGGCCTGGTCCAGTTAACTACATTGGTCAGAATACAAACATATAAGGATCTCATTCTCACTCAATCAATTTATTGAGCAATGAGCAAGATCGAGACCATATGGTTCCTATAGAAAAATCTGTGCATTTACATTTTGGGTGCATCTGCGTGCAAATGCCGGTTCGCATACTGATGGTGGCTTATTGCAGAGATTTGAATCTCGGGCTACCACGGTCCGAACATGGGGACCTTAAATGTGTGGCTCCCTATCAAACAGGCAGCACTGGTGAAAGATATTATCCCATCAATTCACTGAAAAATGAGCAGGGTCGAAGCCATTATGGTCGCTGTATAAAAGGCTCCACATTTACTTGCCCTCTGCGTTTAGCCTGTGGATACTGTGAACAGGCCTACAGGTCTATTAATCCTGTATGAAATCACAATGCAATTATTACAAGTTGTTGCTATGGCAATAATGTCTTCCATGAAATCACAGTGCAATTACTAAAAGAGGCAATATATTATATGTGAAATTAATAAATTACAATGAAATTATTACAAGATGTTGCTACGGAACTATACCCGGTATGAAATCACAATGCAATTAGTACAAGAGGCTTCTATGGCAACACATTCTCTGAAATCACAATGCATTTATTCCAAGAAATTAAAGAGGTTGCTACAGCAATATAATTATCCTCTATGAAATCACAATGCAGTTATTGCAAAAGGCTTCTATGGCAACACATCCTCTATGAAAATTAATCACAATACAATTATTCCAAGAAATTAAAAGAGGTTGCTAGGGTAATATATGCTATGAAATCACAATGCAATTATTACAAGAAATTAAAGAGGTTGCTATGGCAATATGCCCTCTATGAAATCACAATGCAATTATTAGGAGAGGCTGCTAAGGCAATAATACCCTCTATGAAATCATAATGCAATCATTCCTAGAGGTTGCTATATAGTAGGCTATACAATAGACAATTATGTCTTCTATGACATCACAATGCAATAAGTCCCAATCGTTGCTATGGCAACATGTTCTCTGTGGCATCACAATGAAATTATTACAGAAGGTTGCTACAGAAATATATATACTGTATGAAATCACAATGCAGCACATCCATTATGAAATCACAATGCAATAATTATTCACAGAGGTTAGAAGAGGTTGCTAAGGCAATAATATAATTATATTCTCACAATGCGATTATTCCTAGCGGTAGCAATCCCTCTGTGAAATCAGAATTAATGCAGTTGCTAAACGATCGAGGTTGCTATGGAAATATTCTGTGAAATCACAATGAAAGCAAATCTGTCTTACGGACTGATCTTCTGGATATTGACTTTTTTAAGGCTTGGTTATTTTTGGCGCGATATAGTCCCAGGTAGTAGTAGCGGTAGCCTAGTAGTAGCAAAGATGTTAGAGCCGTAGGCTCTAACATCTTTGGTAGTAGTGGTGGACTGGTGGTGATGCCATCGTGGTGGTAGGCCTATAGTGGAAGAAGTAGTAGGCCGTAGTAGTAGTACCTAGCGGTCACTTTTTGATGGCCAAAAACTTAAAAATATACAGACAATCAAGTTTTGGGACCCGCCGAGTCGCTAAAACAGGCGTAGGGCCTACAATACAATGTATAGGGCCTAATGTTGTAGGCTACAGGTGGTAGCATCACTTTCTTAAATTTATACAAAGTATTAGGCTATGCTGATAGATAGTTTGTGTTCAAGTCCATTATATAGGCCTAGTGACGATTATTAGGCCTATTCTAAGTACTGTTTTAGATGTGCCTTTAACTTGTGCAAAGTATGCCTAATAACGAGGTATAATAATTATTCACACTACGTTTATTAAAATTCATGAAAGTAGGCCTAATAAACATGAATATTCATACCGGTCTAAGGTGTATCCAATCACATTCGTGAAGCAACACAAAGACCAAATGAAACCACATAGCCAATAAATAGAACACTGGCATAAAAATGCAGGTCTATCTTAATTTATTATCGTCACGAGCTAGGCCTACTAACGTACGCTTAGGCCTATAGCTGCCATTTCTCTGACCCCTTAATTTCGACTAGCTTCTCCATTGGATTTGGTTTGTGCTACAGAAAGTCAAGTCGGAGGAACCAGCTTATTCGTTTATTCGAATGCTCCGCCAAAACAAAATCGGTATAGACTAGGGCAAGGGCCTACAGTTACTGTAGGCAGATGCGTAGCCTAGCCTAAGGTGAGATTCGGGCCCCGCCGAGTGGTCAATAGGACTTAAACAGGTAGAAGCTTTAAAGGCTATGGTAGATCGTGCTGACGACGCTATAGAAGCATTTAGAATTCCATTGCACTGTTTGAAACTTGGAAACTCGATATGAATTTCCGAGAATAGTAATTTTCTATTAAAAATTTATTTTGCCTCTGTTCTACCTATAGACTTGAGACTTCGGTACTTATAGATTTGAGGCTATCGTGTGATAATGTTTCGATCTTAGCATTGCCCTACTTTGACCTATAATAGGGGTGCCTAAGACTATTACTACACACGACCAGAAGGCGATTGGTAGCAAACCAGTTATATTTTAAAAGAGAGAGATCGGAGAATTTAAAGGTAACGTTCACCGGTATGAGAATAAACAAAGGCGCTATATATTTATTTATTTTTGTACCTTGTGAGACACTAATAGATCAGTCATCTGCTGTTGTTATTCAGAGGTAGATTGATTTGGTTAATTTGTGTTTCAAGTTTCACTCTGGATTAAATTCCTTATTATTTTGTAGGTCGTTATTAAAGCTTTAACATGTCAGTAGTATCAGATAAGTTCAGACAGAAGTGGACAGCGAAATTTCCCGGCGAAGTCGTTCCGGAAAACTTAGAATTCCTTCGTCGCCCGAAGGACATTCGAACTTTGGAGACTTGTCTCAACGAATCCTTAAATCTCACGTTTCAACTGAAGGCGGAACTCGAACATCAAGAACTTATCTCGGAATTCATCTTAGAACTGATGGACGACACGAAAAATGTGTTCGACCAAGAAGACGGCGGGGGTAGCGAGAGTCAGCCCACCACGGAGTCAGACGGGGGGCTGAGCAGGTCACGCTCGAGTGGGGAAAAGACGGAGGTCGCCTTTGATTCAGGCAGTAATAAAAGTTTCAAAGACTGCGATATTTCGTCGTACGATGTTGTTGATTACGACGGTGACGCGAGAACGTATAGCTTCGAGTTACCTTTGCCAAGACGACCGGGGGCGTTTAAGGGTTTTCTGGACAGGGTGAAAAGTACAGGGGTGGTACGCACCACGTCAGAGCCCAACATCGCCGGTTGTAAGCCTGATAGACCTATCAGATCATCAGGGCCACAGACTCAAAATAATTTTCAAGGTATGGTTTCTACAGGTCACAGCTCGTTTTTGAATCTAAGCACAAGGGAACCGCTTAAATCTACGTCTGGTCTGATGCCTGAGCCGTCAAAAGAAGAACGATCTGATGGAAAACGAGAATGCAGCGGCATAGCTGAGCAGACTTTAACTGAGTCCTCGGATAAGGGATTGGTACGAGAAGATTCGACGGAACCGAGGTCGATATCGCTACCGTTGCTTTCGACCGGGGACGTAGCGGGGAACCTGTCACCTGGCAGGGAACCGGCAGTGCACCCCAGGCGACAGCGCAGAGTGGATCTTTACGAGGAGGCGATACCATTTGTAAAAAATGTTAAGTCAGAATATGGAGAGACAGTTCTTTCAGATGAAGAGCATGAGGAAGAGAATAATCATATCTATTACAACATCCTCCTCTTCAAGCAGCAGACTCTGGACCGGGCAAAGATGCTGTACTTCAACGAGGAGGAGGAGCCAGTGAAGAAGCTGGAGAGACAGGCGAGGAAGCTCAGCCTCAGGTACAACCAGGCTGACAAACGACATGCCAACGGTTAGTATCTAATATAACCTAGTAATTTATCTAATATGTAATGTAATGTAATGTAACAAAACATTTATAAAGCGCCACTTAAGAGTCTCTCAGAAGCGCTCAACACGTGGCCATCAAACAGGTGAAAAAATGCGTCTTTAAGAGTTTAGAGAAAACTATATAGCCGCGTGCAGCACGCACAGACGGCGGAAGAGCGTTCCAGATCCGTGGCGCCGCAATCGAGAAGTCCCGACGAGCACAGGTGGTGGTTCGAAACGAAGGTATTATCAAGTCATTTCAGCGAGGCAGACCGGAGAGCCCGCCGACCAGTTTGAGTGCCAACTGGAAGGCACAGTTCAGCAATGTAGTTCGGAGCAGTACCAGTCGTAGCCTTCCAAACCAGCGTAGCAATTTTGAATTGCACACGATCAGCAACTGGAAGCCAGTGGAGCTCATCTCGCATGTAGTCAGATATGTGTGAATATTTCGGTAGATCAGCCAGTAGTCTGGCTGCTGCATTCTGAACGAGCTGAAGTTGATGAAGACGGAACTCAGGGAGGCCCAGAAGGACCCCATTACAGTAGTCGAGACGTGTGAGGACGAAGGAGTGTATTAGCACAGCCGCAGCGCTTAGCGACATATAATCTAAGAATGTCTATAGCCGTGTTGTCATAACGCAAGTTGTCATAACGCAGCTATGACATGGTAGCAAATTGATCAAAGTGCTTGTCTGGTAATGCTGGGGTACTTGATAGTGTAGTGGTTACAGCGCTGTACTTTTATTTAAGAGGTCTGTGGTTCAAATCCCCTCCAGAGCAAAGATTTGGTTTACTTTAGATTTCTGCTATGTGTGCACCGCCAGCCAACTCAGTGATAATGATTGTTGTATTGCAAGATTGTTTATATTACAACTGTGGATGTTGTAATCTGTTTTGTTTTGGTTTTCTTTGGTTTTCTTTAATTTTCTACTGCAATGTTTTGCCATTGCTTTAGTTGTTTGGCTATGGTCTAGTCCTAACAATGTTAATTAAGTTTATTTTTCTATAATCATAACAAATCCTCTTGCCATCTATGGCTGTAATGTGGAAAACGGACAGCCCTGCACTAGTGGGTATCCTGTTGACAGCATCAAAAGTAGGGCTTAACCGATTTCGTTTTTTTTGCCGATTCCGGATACCGGATAGTGTAGGCCATTATTTGCCGATTCCGGATCCGATTCCGAATAGTAAAAAAGATTGTAATCTGACCAAATAGACGGACATCCAAGACCAGTCACCCAATTAACGGGTGTTTAAAGGCGACGACTGTGGTCGATTTCATAGGCTGCAGATCGGCTGGTCAGTGAATGGGGTTGCAAGAGATCTCCACAAGACTCTGTGTCTGTCTGTCTGTGTAATGTGTGTATCCTTCAGGCTTGAATTCAGCCCTCCCTGAGGAGGGGTTCGGCACAATTTCAGATTGCTCCTAGCCCTGATGATCCCTCCCACATGTGCTGTCTACTGAATAGACCAAGGAGGTCTTAATACCCCCACCCCAAGATCAAAGATCAACCCGCGGTGACTCTCAAATGTTTCACACCGTCGCCGACTGTTTCAGGGTTGTTGAGAGTCAACCCTCCTCCCCTCCTGTGATCAATGTATCTATTAAGACCTCCCTGAACTATCTGATGAAGGCAGTCACTGTATAGGAAGAACTAGCTGAGGTAATTAATAAAGCCATCCCAGGCTGATAACGGCAGGCCACGACCGTCATTAGCTATCCAACTATTAAATGATCTGTGTGGGAAATCATCACTGAATGGCCTATAAATTATTGTTATAGTTTGAAAACCGTCAAAAACATTGTTTTACTAATCGGCAGGCTAGAAATTCCGGATCCGGATAATTCCGGATAGTCCAAAATCGGCAAAATCGGTTTGCCGATCCGGATTCCGGTTAAGCCCTAATCAAAAGATCAAATTTGAAAACTACTGTATCGTCACTGAGCTTGATTCTTCCTGTAAGTTTCTGTTCTGTTGTTGTTGAATCAAAACTCGCGTGTGAACCACTGACCATACATTGTTGGTGGTAAGATCAGAGGGAAAGGACTGGCCACCCGCCCTCATATGCTGAGGCTAAGGACATGAAGTTGCTAACCCATGGCTGCATTAGAGCTAGCTAGAGTCAGTGTTTCCGTTAACGCCCAAATGGCCGTTTTTACGTCCGTAAAATACATCCAAAACGTCCAAATTTTTCGGTTTGATAGGCAAAAGAAATTAGCTACGTCCAAAAAAATTCTTGGTCAGGGAGTAAATACGTCCTCGTTTTGGACTCTAACGGAAACACTGGCTAGAGTGACTGCTCTTCTTCTTATTCTTCTGGTGATGCTGACTGTTTGGATTTAAGCCACCTGAGATGGTTACTGCAGAGGAACCTTGAGCAAGTCCTTCATGTACAATTGGTCTGTTTATTCAATTGATGATTTATCGTTAGAGACATCAAAGACAGTGGTTCTTAATAAGTACAGAAGTTTTAATAATAAATAATAATAATATTGCAATATTCATCAATGGATGGATGCAACAAGGAAAACTGTATTTAACAAATATGATGGAACTACCTGGTCACAATTCAGTAGGTATGGGAAACCAGGAGTCAGGGTTGCAGTGGCTAAGCAAGTGAAAATAGACAAATCTTAAGTATAGATGTGAACGACATTAACAACCTCACAGTGTGCAAAAAACTGGCCATGAATTGCAAACTTCAGACCAGTCTGTGCAGTGTAGCCACCAACATTCTTTTCTCTTAATTCTGATCTTAGTTGTAAATGTAATGTAAATCTTCAAAATTTCTCAACACCATACAAAAGCCACGTCACGGAGACGAGCTTTTTCACCGGCTCTATATCAAATCAAGTCCACAATAGCCAAGCTGCTCTGTCCATACTGGTGCCAGGTCAGAATTTGGGGAGGTGAATCCGCGGAGACAGCATGGTGCTACAGTGGCAATTAGTGATGATGGTGGTCATATGGTAGTCCATGAGTAAAATGAGGATAGGATAGCTTGAGCAGTTCGGTTTTCAGTTGTAATTATAACAGAATGTTCCCCTAGCACGTCATAATCATAAGTAGCCATAAGAATTGCTTAATGTATCATTTCGTGCACAATCACAGATCCAGAGGACATGACTGTCATGCCTCCTTGTTATCATTATTGACAAGATTAACTTCTGCAGTTCCGACATTGAATGCACAAGACATCAAACTGAAGCCATAATTGGGTTCACTTCCAGCCTTTGGTTGATAAGCAATTTGAAACATCATTTTAAAGATCATTTTAAAGTTGGGAGCAAAATGACACCAGTGAGCCTGGAGGATGGTAGGCCACAGTGGTCTCCTGGATCAACCCTTGATCGTACTTTGCATATATTCTTATCTTTTTGGGACCGTTTCAAACACCCCTTCTTTGTGGCTCGCTGTGGCATTGGATTTCAACTTGGAACCAAGCCTAACTAATTTTGCCTCTTTTCTTTCTCAAGTTTTTTGTCTTGAATTGATTGTCTCTAGTTACTCTTTTGAATCTATTCTGGGGAAAATCCACTGTTAAACTTTTTTTGGGAGGTGGGGTGGAATAAATGCCACGTCTACAATTATATATGCCACCTAAAGGCCACTTGCAAGGGCATGCAGTGAAAAAGAAGTTTTGAGGATGGAAGAAATGATAAGTTGAAGATTATATCTGCCAAATAAAAGCCACTTGAGCAAGGATATGGAGAAAAGAAAGGATTTGAGAATGGAGGAAATGCTAAGTCTATGATTATTTCTGCTTCATATAGGCCTAAATAGAGAACTTTTGTTGTGAAATACTATTCTGTGTTTGTTTACACAGAATAAAACATCCGTTGACACGAAATTAAATGATTCATCAGTCTCTGAGTTGAGACTGATGAATCATTTAATTTCATGTCAACTGTGAGTCGGTTTGGTCAAACATTTATTCAGCCTGTGACCCACATTTCCTGTGGTAGCAGAACAGTGCTTTGCTTTCTGCACTTTGCACTCGGCAAAGTGCGTTGCTCTGTGTCATCTGTGATTGTTGAAATGCACACGAAGTCTCCTTAGTAAAGTGCTTATGATCGGGGATATCGATCGCATATTTAATCAAACTGTGACCTTATTATTGTGCAACCTCTTTTTGCAATTACCAAGTACACCGTGTATGCATGCCTGCATAATTACGTGTAATCATGTGTGTGTGTGTGTGTGTGTGTGTGTGTGTGTGTGTGTATTATATATATATATATATATATATATATATATATATTTATGTGTGCAGTTATGTGTGTAGGTAAGTTTGTTTTTGTTTGTGTATGTGTGCAGGTGGGTACGGTATACATGTTTCAAGATCTTTGGTACAGACTTCATTAACTTTTAAAAGGGCCATTGTGAGGAGCTTCGATCATGCGTATTTGTCTGTTATATGTGGGTCAGTAATTATGTTGTATATAATTTTGTAAGTCACACTAGTAATTATTTCAATTTGCTAATTGTAGTGTTATGCCATTGTTTGGCTGAATGACAATGATGAGTAAGACACTCGCCCACGCGCTGATGAGAATATTACATATAGATAAATGTATGGTGCGTGTTGATATATCTGTATGATGATACATAATTAAGTTATTTGTCTGTGATGAAGCTCTTACATACATATTTACATGATTACGTACCCTTACAATCTTGGCACAACACCTACATGTTTTCATGAGTACCTGCCCTTACAATCTTGGCACAGCATGTTCATGTATACATGTACATGTGTCATCTTGCAACAGTAATGCTCACGACCAGGTGCTTGTATCTGAGATGATGGTTTCCAAAGTTTAGTGTTCCTGCATGCAGTCTGTGTTGATTTTTCACATCCAGACAAGGATTTGAACCCAGGTTGCTGAGGTGAAAGTTAGATGCATCAGCCACAGGGTTAATCATCATGAAACTGGAAATGTTGTCTGCTGTTAATACTTAATAGTGCCTGCTCTGGGATATTTAAGCAATTGAAGTATGGAAGAAGGAGAAACATAACAGACAGTGCCTCTACTCCTTGGGATGTTCCCAAGATCTGGGATGTGGGTGATCGATTTGGGATGTGGGTGATGACTTAGTATTTGGTGATTTTGCATAGTAATCTGGGGAATTTTGGCCAAACAAACAATTGCAGAAAATGTCATTCCTGGACTCCCACCAAGCCAAGTCACTTGTCTAGGATGCTATGGAGGGAAGATGCCATTCAAGATACATTGGATGACAGAAAAAGGAGCTACTGTCAGAAACAATCAATGTGGTTACTGGACTTTCCAACAGTGACAGCAAATAAGATTAGAAAAGACTCGCTCAGTATTATTATTATTGTAACTTGCAAACATTGTAATTTGTTAATTAAATGTTATAAAGTAAGTAAGAAAGTATATTCTTTATTAACCAATTGCTAATCGCAATTTGGTGTACAGACATCTTATAAATGCAGTTAAAAAAGTATAAAGTATCCTGACAATAAACGTTTTTCGCATTAAGTAAGTTAGTGCCAATATCCCTAATAAATCAACAGCACCTTGGTGCACAATCATTATAGTCCCGCTTATATCTAAGAAGTCAGGCAATGTTGATCAGACCTTATATCATCCTAGTGATGAAATTTTTACGCATAAAATTATCTGCGGGAGGAATGATACGGTCATGAGCCCGGGGGCGGAGGGAATACTTAGAAGTTTTAATTGGGGGAAGCAATTCATGTAAAACATGCCCATTATCCACCAGGATCGATGAAAAAAGGCGGGAATCAACCTTTGTGCATAGTTGCTCAAAAGACAGGGAATCTCTAGGAAGATAGTGATAGCGGATCAAGCGACGCATCAAGACTTCAAACCTGTCTTTGTCACGCTCTCCCACGAAACCCCACCAGGCGGGTGAGGCATACAGCATTCTTGCCAAGGTAGTGGCTCGCACAACGTCATACAGATGTAGACCACGCAGGCCATGGGCGACCAAAGTTCTCAAAGTGTAAAAGGATTGACGGGTCTGACAGCAAAGTCGTTGAACATGCCAAATAAAAGCCACTTGAGCAAGGATATGGAGGAAAGAAAGGATTTGAGAATGGAGGAAATGCTAAGTCTATGATTATTTCTGCCTCATATAGGCCTAAATAGAGAACTTTTGTTGTGAAATACTAGAACTGTATTTGTTTATACAGAATAAAACATCCATTGACATGAAATTAAATGATTCATCAGTCTCGAGACTGATGAATCATTTAATTTCGTGTCAACTGTGAGTCGGTTTGGTCAAACATTTATTCAGCCTGTGACCCACATTTCCTGTGGTAGCAGAAAAGTGCTTTGCTTTCAGAGGATGGGAGCCTATGTCGGCAGCCACGCGCCAAGTTCCAACTATAATCTGTATTACGCGTTTTTTAGTTATTGCAAACAGGATGTTAAATGCTTGCCCTAGGTCTCACCTGACTGCACACCTGTCTGATTTTTGTTTGTTTTTGATTTAATTATTTAACATATTTCTATTGTAACTGGTTGCAGTCTGTCAACCTGTCAGAAAATAAAACGAATATTTATCTACTTTGCTCTCGGCAAAGTGCGTTGCTCTGTGAATGTTGAAATGCACACGAAGTCTCCTTAATAAGGTGCTTACTGCTTATGATCGGGTATATGCATGGATCGCATATTTAATCAAACTATGACCTTATTATTGTGCAACCTCTTTTTGCAAGTACCAAGTACACCGTGTATGCATGCCTGCATAATTACGTGTAATCGTGTGTGTGTGTGTATATATATATATATGTATATGTGTGTGTATGTATATATATATATTTATGTATATTATATTTGTATAGGTTTATGTGTGCAGTTATGTTTTTTTTTAAGTAAGTTTGTTTTTGTTTGTGTATGTATGCAGGTCAGGTAAGTGTGTTTCAAGATCTTTGGTACAGACTTCATTAACTTTTAAAAGGGCCATGTGAGGAGCTTCTATCATGCGTATTTGTCTGTTATATGTGGGTCAGTAATTATGTTGTATATAATTTTGTAAGTCACACTAGTAATTATTTCAATTTGCTAATTGTAGTGTTATGCCATTGTTTGGCTGAATGACAATGATGAGTAAGACACTCGCCCACACGCTCATGAGCGCTGTTCGCATATTTTAAGTATATAGGCCTACAGTGTCAAGATAAATGAATATGTTACATATAGATAAATGTATGGTGCTTGTTGATATATCTGTATGCTGATGCATAATTAAGTTATTTGTCTGTGATGAAGCTCTTACATACATGTTTTCATGAGTACCTGCCCTTACAATCTTGGCACAGCATGTTCATGTATACATGTACATGTGTCATCTTGCAACAGTAATGCTCATGACCAGGTGCTTGTATCTGAGATGATGGTTACCAAAGTTTAGTGTTCCTGCATGCAGTCTGTGTTGATTTTTCACATCCAGACAAGGATTTGAACCCAGGTTGCTGAGGTGAAAGATAGCTGCATCAGCCACAGGGTTAATCATCATGAAACTGGAAATGTTGTCTGCTGTTAATACTTAATAGTGCCTGCAATTGAAGTATGGAAGAAAGAGAAACATAACAGACAGTGCCTCTACTACTTGGGATTTTCCCAAGATCTAGGGATGTGGGTGATCGATATGGGATGTGGGTGATCGATTTGGGATGTGGGTGATGACTTAGTATTTGGTGATTTTGCATAGTAATCGGGGAATTTAGGATAAACAAACAAAATTTTGCAGAAAATGTCATTCCTGGACTCCCACCAAGTCACTTGTCTAGGATGCTATGGAGGGAAGATGCCGTTCAAAATACATTGGATGACAGAAAAAGGAGCTACAGTCAGAAACAATCATTGTGGTTACTGGACTTTCCAACAGTGACAGCAAATAAGATTAGAAAAGCCTCGCTCAGTGAAAGACGTTTATTATTATTGTAACTTGCAAACATTGTAATTTGTTAATTAAATGTTATAAAGTAAGTATATTCTTTATTAACCAATTGCTAATCGCACTTTGGTGTACAGACATCTTATAAATGCAGTTAAAAAAAGTATAAAATATCCTGACAATAAACGTTTTTCACATTAAGTAAGTTAGTGACAATATCCCTAATAAATCAACAGCACCTTGGTGCACAATCATTATAGTCCCGCATATATCTAAGAAGTCAGCCAATGTTGATCAGACCTTATATATCATCCTAGTGATGAAATTTTTACGCATCAAATTATCTGCGGGAGGAATGATACGGTCATGAGCCCGGGGGCGGAGGGAATACTTAGAAGTTTTAATTGGGGGAAGCAATTCATGTAAAACATGCCCATTTATCCACCAGGATCGATGAAAAAAGGCGGGAATCAGCCTTTGTGCATAGTTGCTCAAAAGACGGGGAATCTCTAGGAAGATAGTGATAACGGATCAAGCGACACTTCAAGACTTCAAACCTGTCTTTGTCACGCTGTCCCACGAAACGCCACCAGGCGGGTGAGGCATACAGCATTCTTGCCAAGGTAGTGGCTCGCACAACGTCATACAGATGTAGACCACGCAGGCCATGGGCGACCAAAGTTCTCAAAGCATAAAAGGATTGACGGGTCTGACAGCAAAGTCATTGAACATGCTCCGGTTTTTCTTTGCCACTGCTTAGCTCTGAATTTTTGTGAATAATTGTAATTGTTACAACACATTTCATATTCATCACAACTTTTTCCTGTTTAGTTACTTGGAATTTTTTAGTACACTCTTGGTATTTTTGTGGCAAGAACTTGGGATTTCTGAACATGGAGAGTGGAAACCCTGATAACATATATGTACTGACAGGCACACATATGCAACGATACACTGACAGACAGAAAGACAGATAGATCCAGAGGTTAAAAGATAGACTGAGATGAAGATAAACATTCCATACGAGGCAGAAAACAGGCAGCCAGACAGACAGATGCAGAGATACAGACAGACAGAGATACTGAGACAGAGACACACAGACGAGTAAAGTGATACAGAAAGAGAAATAGGCAGATGGAGGTGAAGAGATTCTTGGAGAGACAGGCATACGGACAGAGACCTAGAGAATAGTAAAGCATGGTAAGCTGAACTGAAGTATTTGCAAAGAATTTTCTTTACCTAGAAGTTGTGTTGATAAACAAGGCAACCGGATCAAAGACTGGAGATAAGAGAGCGCCGTTGATACAGAGATACGGAGAGATAGAGGAAGACAGAGAAACCGAGAGAATGTTATAAAAAGAAAGCAGGTGCAGAGATACAGAGAGAAGGAGACAGACAGATGGACAGACAGGCAGGCAAACAGAGAATGTTTTGAAGAACTTCTCTTAAGGGAGACTGTGATTGATGCTAGCATTTGAGACAGATAGAGGAAGACAAAGAGACCGAGAGAATGTTATATTTAGAGAAAGCAGATATAGAAGGAAAGGGAGAGAGGCAGACAGACAGACAGGCAGGCAGGCAGACAGAGAATGTTTGGAAGAACTTCTCTTGAGGGAGACCGTGATTGATGCTAGTAGCATTTGGTATGTAAGTAGAGTTCTGTTTACCTCCATTGATAAACGCCATCCCTTGACGTTGAACAATGTGTGCTTACCTTTAGCCGTAAATCTCGTGCAAATTTTATTAAACACTTAATCCTTGTTTATCAACTTCAGGGCATTTAGTATTCCCGGTAGCCTCGAGAGATGGGTAAATAACCTCCTTGCACTGATTGGAAGGGCCTTGTTGCTTCCTGTTTTGAGTCTCAGTCAATCCTGGGAATTAGGTGCTATGGTCTCACTCACCTACTGAATTTCCAATGAACTTTGACAACGAATTACTACTTGTGTATTGTGTGTCTTGCATCCAGGATGACAGGCCCCTCCAGCATTTAAGAGGCTCTTAACAGGAGCAATAAAGCTATTCAGGCACACGCACACACACACACACACACACACACACACACACACACACACACACACACACACACACACACACACACACACTGTCTTGCATATAGTCCTCATGAAGAACTAAAAACTTCAGCTCTGTCAAGCATACCCTCATTACTGAACAAAACCCGTTAGGGTTAGCATTAGCCCAGGTTGGTAGGCTAAGGTTAGTGTTATGGTTAACCCAGGTCATAAGGGTTACGGTTAGTCTGAACCCAGGCTGTAGGGATGTGGATCATGGTTTGGGTTTAGACTTGCTCACAGCTTTATAAAGTAAGTAATGAAGTAAGTATTAGTATATTCAATAAAGGATATACTTACTTACTTTTGTATAAAGCTGTGACGCTGAAATTATAATATAATTATAATCATGGCAATGGTGTTATAGAAGAAGTAAGTCTTCAGCTTATGCTGGATTCATCATCATCATCTGTGATGAGCTACTCTCCACAGCGACGATGTTTAACCAGCTTTCTTGATTATTTGTTGAATCTTATAATGTAAGATGTTATTAACATGTCTTAATGTACATGTTATATAATGTAATGTAAATGAACATTTATGTATCACCACTTTAAGGAGTTCCGATTTATCTGTAACACTTTAATACAATCTCTTTTTTTCTTGAACTTATCTCTTTAAATTTAGATCTGTATTTTACTGGGTGTTTCAAACTGATTAATCGTTTCTACAGGTAGCAAGTTGGATGGATCGAGTGACGAACACATCGATCCAGTGGCCATGCGACGTAAAAGACAAAGTATGATCAACGCACTTTCAGATCTGTCTGAGGGACAGTCGGATGTCGACGAGGCAAGCTCTTCAGTTTTGTTTACACTGGTTTTAGCACTCATATTTAATGGTAGATGATAGCAGTGATCACACACAATGACTGAGGTCTTCATTGAAGTGATTGTTAGATCTTTCGGCATTAAGTAGGTCGCTGTACAGAGTGTTGAGTAGGCGAGAGGCATAAATGATCATTAACATAACTGTGAAGTACTTCCTGAAACGTTTGAGAATGTTTTTAATCGATGTGGGTAAATGTGGGGAAATTACCGTGGCCTGCTATGGTACACTAGAGCTCACATGGGAAAAAGTGGGGAAGGCTACTCTAGTGTGTTAAGGTACACTAGAATCCACTTCTTCTGTTATTTATTTTGATGCAACTTCTGCAGTGAATGGATGAATGGCTGGGTTGGATGGATGAATGGGTGGGTGTGTTTTTGGTGGCTTATATTTGTGTGGATGGGTTTTGGGGTGGGTGTGTGGTTGGTGGGTGATAGATTGATTGGCCTGTACATGTAAGGTACATTATTTATATATAATATTATATATATATATGCAAACATATATATAATATATATATATATATATATATATATATATGTCATATGGATGGATGAATGGATGGAAGGATAGTCTTATGGTACTGCCTGTTTTCAGCTGGATGGATTGGTAGCACCACTCTTTGCTGCAGAGGATAAACTTCAGATGAGGAAATCACTCATAGCAAGCATCCTAGACAGCGAGCAAGACTACGTTGAAGTGCTTGACATTCTTATGCGGGTGAGAGCCTGTTCTTGTCTGTTATGTCTGTAAGTGCCATGGTTGTATGGTCATGAGACTTGGTCTTGGTCATAAGATATGTCAAGACAGGTTTTTGATGTCTTAGTCTTGTTTTTGGTCTTGGTATAAACCTATCTTGTTCTCAGATTCTCAGTCTTAGTGGTGGTCTCGCGGAGCTCAAGTCATTTCTTGACTTTTTGGAAACAGTCTTGAAGTGAAAGTCGTGTTCTGTCGTGAACATGAGGTCTCAGTGAAAGTCTCACGCAAACTATTTGTTCCTTGATGGTTCGATAATTGCGCTAGCGTATGAATATTTTTGTTTATTTGCAATAAGACAAATTTAAACACGAAATAAAGTTCTAGAAATCTTAGTTTTACTGATTAAAAAATAAGAGAAACAATGAGCAAAGCACATCAAGTCTCTTTGGACAGTTTCTGTGCCAAGCGCCGCAATGAACAGATAATTCGTCTTTTAAAAAAGCCAAGAAACACGTTTGCTATGTTTAAGGATCTGCATATTTCTTGTCAGGAATAAACAAGCTCACGTTTCCCACTAATAAAATGTAATGGCATTTAAAAAACAGCTTGCTACTTTTAGATAGGAGTAAGCCTTCTCGTGTAATAAAATTACTAGTTATTATTTATAAAAACTTGAGCGCTTCCTTTAACTATAATAAATACATTCTGATATTTATTGTTATATTTAACAATGAATAACAAGAACATATGTAATTAAACTAAAATAGACCTATAGAATAATTTCAATAAAACTAGATTGTTTTTATCATTTACCGTTGTCAGATAAAATTGCATTCTGTGGAATAAATTCCATCTCTGCCCTGTTCTCAGTGTTGGAACTCCACTGTCTTGGTATTGTCTTGTTCTTGAAGTTTTAAGTCTTTTGTACAACACTGGTAAGTGCTATATGAATTCTGTACTACACTGTAATTGCATTCTTATTCAGCTTGTCAATGTCAGTGTAGAGAACTTTAGGAATAGCGTGTTTTACATTAGCTTTGGAGCAAACATTTAGACCGTGACGTGGTTACTGAACAAGTCCTTCACGCTGAGTTGCTCTGCACAAGCAGCTGATGTTTTGTCATTAGACAGTGCACAGCTTAATAAACACACACAAACATGTACAGTAATAACAACATTGGAATGATAAATTCGTGTAGAACCTCTTACAGAAAAAACTCAAAAAAGCTACTTTATTTAGCACCCTTGTCACAGAATTAAACTGCTGAGCATAAGAACTCCATGGATCAGAGAAGAACATGTGTAAAAGCAGAGCTGCATGATGTTGTAACGATTAGCATATTCGACTGCCAATAAATCATGAGGTCTGGACTCTGGAGTTCAAATCAAGATCAGGGCAGAAGGATATTTCAAGATTTCTACTCCACTTATGTCCTCTAGCAAATGTGGGTGGGTGTAGATGTGCTTTATAGCCCCAGAGGGCTTAGGAAATGCCACTCATGCCGAGGTGGAGAGAGACACCCAGGCAGAGAGTAGAGAGAACAAAGAGAGACAGAGCAGAGAATGAGGCATACATAGAGACAGATAGAGAGAGTGCAGGGAGAGATAGCACAGACAGCTAGAGCAGAGAGACAGACAGAGAGAGAGGGAGAGACCGGGAGAGGGGCAAATGGAAGGGTGAACTAAACAACCTGCTTTATGACTTGGTTGATTTATGTGATGTTATTCAAGCATTGAGTTACCGGGTGACATCCACGTGACCCACCACACAATGTCTGTCAAAAGATTTGCCTCTATGCAAGGGTCAGTAATTACAAATACAAAGGGACTTCCTGCAACCCAACCACGTTACACATTTTCCTGTATACAGAAGTTGGGGCCAATTTCCTACTCTGGTCAGAAGGGGTTATCCTTTGAGGAAGGGAAGTGTCTTTGCCTGTTCAGTAATTATAACCTGAGGGTAGGGTAATCATTTGCCCAGCATGTGACAGAATACAGTGGAAAGCAATTAAAATGATCTGCTGAGAACTGTACAGACATTCAGTGCCACCTTCTTCCAAACAGTTTGGTCTAATTACTAGAAAGGCCACATTATACTGTCTGCCTAAAGGCCACAGAATGATTGTTGCTTTATTTCCAGGTAATTATTGTAATTGTACCAGTAATTAGAAATTTATATTAATGCTATTTCAAGAAAAAGATCATGAGAGGCGCTTCCTACACTAGCCTATATGATGTTAAATGTCATAAGAAGAAAAGTTCCATTAGTTGGAGGCTAAACAATGCTCAGGAAACTAAATGGTGTGTCACCAGTAGCGACCCACACAAACGTGGAGTCAGACCAGTGCATTTCCATTTTGCCCATGAGCATTCTGTAAGATTACTTGCCTTCCCTCCTCACAGAATGTTACGGCATCCCATGAATAAGCTGATTTATAATAACAATAATAATAAATAATTTATTTTTTGTTTTCTTTGGTGCATAATTCCTTATGGTAAATAATAACAATCATAATGATATTACCGTAAACAAAATAATATTTCACCTTGCCATGATAGCTGGAGAAAACAGAGAAACTACATTTCTCCATCAGCACTTACGTATAACTATATAAGTATAGAAGTATATAGGTATAGTAATTATGTAGAACTATGTAAGTATAATAATTATGTGACCTCTGTCTTGATAAGTTGCACCCATGCAAGATTTTAGAAGCAGATTACAAAGGTGTTAGGATTTCGCTTATTGACTTTTCTTTGACATTTTTGGTCAAACATGCCGAAATTTATACATTTTCACTTATATCTAACATTTATCATGATTATAAATGGTTGGATTTTATGACTCTAATGCAGTGCTAATGACAAGCAAAAATTAAAAATCATTCTTGTCTAAGGTTTCGGTATTCTTTTTATGACCCTCTGCGGAATAACATATACTGCATTATATTCTTACTTACTTTTTACTTACTTATACCGGTATGTAGATATGTGATCATCATTTGAAAGGATATTGTCTGCCCCTTTGTGATATTCAACTGACTTATACTCTCATGGGCTTGACGTATTGATTTAAGGGTTATGAAATGTTGGTCAGCATAGAGGCAGTTATGTTATTTGACAGCTATAAGTCATTAAGGCTATGGAATCCCAAGGTTTAGTACAAGGAAAATTACGGTTGATTGTGTTGTGAGCTATAAATAAGAAAGTAATAGCATACTTAAAACTCGTGTAAGGTTTCCAAATGTTGAATAGACTGCTCATATTATTTTGTTTGGCTTATTTATGATGCATTTACCAAGATATCTGCCAAGTTTCTCTTGAATAGGTACATGATTTTAAAAATTGCATTTTTTTATCAGACTATTTGGCAGTCAACTAACAATATCTCTCTGGAACTGCTTGGAATGGTTATATTAAGTGATGTGATACGCCATCGTATTCAGACTTGAATGCACTGTTTCTTAAGTAAGAATTAAAAATTAAAACTCCAAATTGAATCTTATTTTGTGAGAGCCTATCACATTAGTACCTGAGATAATAATAATATAACTAATAATAAATGATATCAATCAATCAATCAATATATACAGATGAGTAATAATAAATGATATCAATCAATATATACAGTGGAGCTGTCTGTTTTTGTTGTTCTAGTACATGCAGACTTTTAAGAACCTGGCTGACACAGCGCAGTGCATTCTGTCGTTGGCTGACATTGATACGATATTCCTTAAGGTTCCAGATCTGCATAGAATCCACTACATCTTCATCCATGCACTCCGACCCAAGGTCGAGAAATGGTCCAACGAACAGGAAGTGGCCGAAATTTTTCATCAACTGGTAATGGAGCTATATAAATTCATGCTTCATCTTGATGTTTAGTTTGTCTAATCTGTAGATTTCTATGATGCCATTATTGTGACATGCTGGGCTTAAATCGATTATGGTCTCTTCTGAACAAAAATTTATGTATTTAAAAGTTGCAATTCATTGGGCAGAACAAGTTGAAAGCCATGAGGCCTGACTCCTGAGACTATGCAGGCTGAGCAATGCAAGGAAGATGGTGAGTCCTTTTCATACAGCTGCTTAGGGCTCTCAATCAATCAATCAAGCAATCAAAAAGATTTATACAGTGCCCATTCAGGATTCCTACTCAGAGACACTCCCAGGCCAGGCCAAGTGGAAGAAAGTAGTCTTAAGTTTAGCAGCACATGAAACTGAGAGCAGGTGATGTATCATGTTAGGGAGGTGGTGTATTGCCAGCGGGAGCTCCTTCCATGTTGTCGGACCGACTACAGAAAAGGATCGGTGCTGCATTAATATTACAATAAATTAGTAGCCAGAGATTGAATTTTTCTTCCTATAGTAGTGCTATATACAAGTATGAGAAAGTCAGTAAGTACAGAGGCAGAGCAGTTTTTAAGGTTTTTCATTGATATGGTCACAATTTCAAGATATTTTGTGTTTCTAGGCGGAGGAGGAGTATCGAATCGCACCAGCCTACCTGAAGAACTATCAGACTGCAATCAAAACTGTCAAGAAATGCTACCAGGAGAATCCTCAGTTCGTCAGTTTGACAAAGGTCTGCTGTTTCTTCACCAGACATTTTATGCACATATATACGACAGCGTTGTAGCAACTTTTAAGACAGCTTAACAATTCTGTTTCGGTTTTCTCAAATTTTCGGATTCAATTGGACTTCTTAAACAGGCTAGGATTTGGCATAGGGATGAGCCTATTGGCAGTTTTTGCCGATTTCCGATTAGTTGGCCTGCTTATTTCGCCGATTCGGATTTTGATCCAATTAGTGGGCAAAATTCACTTTTATTTGGTTCTAGGTGCTGTTTGTTACTAAAGAGCCTGACTGTCCATAATCGAGTGTTGTCTATGACACTTTGAGTATGGAATACGTTTGATCATGGAGGCCTGTAATCAGAAATTGACATGTTTGATCATGGATCACAAAGATTCTGTGAATCACAGGACAGTCACATGGACTGTCTTTGGATTGTCTTTGACAGATGTTTTGGTTAATTTTGTAGGATATTCATGTAAATAGTGCGGAGAAAACTGGAAACACTCTTGAAGGTTAGTGGGAAAGCAGCTCTAAAAAATCAATGGAAGTATCTCTTATCTAATAATTCTACTAGAACAAAATCGAGTAAAATCGTACGTTAAATGTCTGCCATAGGGAACCAGTGATTGGAATTGAGCGCTGTATGGCACAGTGGTCTGTTTGGTAGTGTTCTGAGTCTGTAATCCAGCAAGTGCCAGTTTGCACCTGCTGAACAGACTTCCAAGTAGTGACCTTGGACAAGTTGTTTGCACACACTTCGTCTCAAGATTTTATTTTGGATTTATTGACCTTGAGTTTGTAATAAGTTGAATTAAATAAATATATGAACAAATGACAGATGGTAACTGAGTCATTGGTGTAAGACTGAGATTGATGAAGTTGGTTGAGTTGGTCAGTTCAATTAAGTTAAGATAGGTTTAACCAGCTGAACTGTAACTGGTGCGGTGCGTTTGAGTCCTGCAGTTGTGTGGCTCCCAGTCTGCACTGAGAAATGTTAGTGTATTAACTGATTGATTGATTTAATAATTAATGATTGGGTTGATTGAGTTGGATCAATTGATTGATTGACAGTTACATTGATTGATTAGTTAATGGATTTGATATGATTGATTCTTTCAGAGCTGCTGCATAAGCCTGTCGTGCGAATTCAAAGGAACACCCTCGTCTTACAAGTAAGTCTTTTGTGGCTTTGATGAAACTCTTTGCTCTTTATAATGCTCATGTAAAGGTAAGTGACATATTCACTCATTTGCTGTATATGAATTATACAGCTCACTGTTTGTACACCAAAATGCTGTTAGCAATGGAGTCTATTAAAGGATATTCTTACTTTATGATCATATACATTTCATTACTAGTTACTAGCATATTCGTGGGTTTGTAGGTATTCAGTTGAAGAGTTAAGTGACTGGCTCCCTTGACCTCACCTTTTTGGATTTGAGTCTGGCACCAAAACTGCCCCAATAGTTCTGCTGTGACTTGCGGATTTCATTTGGCCAAGTGCTGGTCAGTGTATTGGTCACTGATACAGTTTTGTCTGGCGCCGAGAAATATTGTTGATTTGCATTTACGTTACTTTTGCAGTCAGACAGCTGGTTCTCATAAATGGCACTAACTCAAACTTGTGCTATCTCATGTGTTGCTAGACAGTCTTTCTGGAACAATTGATGGTAGCTTCAGTTGAAGCCGTAGTAAAAATGTAAATCTACTGGAGAATTCCAGTTGAAATCTGACGAGTCATTATTATCTGAAGTAAGGCTACGGTCGTAAGCATGTTGAAACCAGTGGGCCTTACGTCTGACCCTGAATGACATGCAACGATATTTCAGTTTTGAAAATAATTACAGTTTCAGTTTTTATTCAGTTTTGGGTCAGTAATTTTTATTTCAGTTCAGGTTTCAGTTTTGAAATAATTTAAGAGTTTATTACTGTTTAGTTTTGAAATAATTTTGGTTTTCATTTCAGTTACTGGAAAATTTCAGTTTCAGTTTCTACATAGATATATTTGCATTGATAGACAACATATACAACTGATTATGTTATCAGACGTTAACTAGTAGCTGCACTGTTCTGTCCAGTGATGTAACTAGCGTTGGGCTTGGAGGCTTAAGCCCCCAAACAAAGCTGAAGCCCCAAAAATAAATCATGCCGCTGACCCCACTATAGGCTCGTGCTACCGCACTTGCCATGCTCAAGGCTTAAAGCCCCCTAAACGAAAAGTCTAGTTACGTTACTGGTTCTGTCATTGTTTAAGGTGTCACAAATCGATAAGTGACGTTGCAGCTACAACATTAACCAGTAACACATGAATTTTAATTCACAAGTTATTTATTAAGTTTCACAAAACGTTATCCGGGTTCTGGCTACTTCTATTTCAAGAGGCCACATAGGGAGAAAATTCTCTCCACTTATGCCTGTGATTCCGGTGCAGCAATTAGACGTGTCAACAGGTTATAATAACCATGATCACCGGTTTGGTTAGCCCAGAATGTCAGAGCATCCTGGTACGGTCTCGTCAAACATTCAGAAGTGCACTGAATTTTCGTTTGTTTGACTGGTGTTTAGTTGAATGCACATGGTTTGCATTGAAGCAGTGTTGATCCTTGACAGCATTTTCCCCCATAATTTCATGTTTCACGATGATATCTTGCCATATGATTCTGCTAACAACACAACCCACGCTGATAAGTAAGTAGGAAGTTGGGAAGTTTATAGAAGCTTTGGCAAACTTCGCACATGATAGTCCTGAGAATAGCAACTGCGATTTATATTATTTAATATATTTACCTTCAGATTAGTCGAATTCTTCCCACAAGCTGCAGTGCACATGGTTTATTGTTAGCATCTGATCCAACTTTCACTAAACATAAACTCATATTTGTTTTGTCATCATTAGAGAGCGACACGGGGCAGATAAATCTCATCCCCCATACCCGCTTTGCAAAAAGTAAGTCATCCCCATCACGGCCCATCCCTTCATGTTTGGTTCCCATCCCCTCCCCATCCCCGCAGGTTTTCTCCCATCAACCACCCCATCTCCGCAAGCCTGCATCACATTCCCGCAAAAAGTTTTCAACAATGAAAGTTTAAAAAAAAATTTAATTACAAGGCTATTTGTATTGCTCATTGAATTAATAAAACACACATATGCAAAACATATTATCAAAAGTTTGCAATATTATATACATGCAGTTATACAGTGTAAAGACTATAGACTGTTGAACTATTATAGTTACAATTACCACGGTTTTATCGCCGGCTTATTCTCCATTACTCCAGTACCTTGGTAATACCAAAATTGTTGTCCTCATTGCCTGGTTATTTACCATGGTTTTACCGTGGGAAAAATTACCGTGTCGCTTTCTAGTCATCATATACAAAATACATCCAACTTATAACTAACTTAGTCATGATAAGCTCATTCTTAATAGAAAACGTTAGCAACCTAACTAGCACTAACAGACGACATAAATTTGGATAACCGGAAGTCACCGGATATCGTAAAAACAAGAATAAATGGTCCGCCTAAATACTGAGAGTTGCGTAGGCAGCAATTTGGTCCCACTAAGATTTATCCAACAGGAATTCCAACATTTTTAATGTATTTTCAACAATTTCGGTTCGGATATTAATTGTAGTTTCTACTTCTGTTTCGTTTTCACATTTTTATTTCCATTTTTATTTCGTTTCCGTTTTGCAAATAATTTCCGTTGTTGTTTCAGTTTCCATTAAATGGAAATTCATAATTTTCGTTTCTATTTCAGTTAACTGAAATATCACTGATGACATGTTGCAGTGTTAACTGTTTTGAACTTCTTCTTCCCGTAGGATCTGATCAACTATACCCCTCCAGGTCATGCTGACTATGACCTGCTCCAGAAAACTCACAAAGTGGCCCAGAAGTTTCTCAGCGATTTCGAAAATCCCAACGGAAAGGAAACCGTAAGTATTTTCTCTGATCAGCCACTTGTCAAATGTTTGATTGTCTATGTAATGTAATGCGTAATGTTATGTAGTGTGGTGTTACGTAGTTTAATGTAATGTATAAAATCTGATATAAATACATATATGTGGGTGTGTGTATATATATATTCCTGTAATATATGATCAGTTCACAGATGCCAAGTTTAACCCTTTAACGACTTTAGCGTGTACTAAAATGTATGGGAAACCATAGGCAGCTCGTTCGTTAAAGGTTAATCCCAATTTAGAAGAGAACGTTGATATAACACAGTACTCTAAGTGGCTCCCAAGAATGGCTGAACACTTTAGCGATGAGCTGCAATGAGCTCCCAGTCACTTTTTTGTGCTCTCTCGTCATTAAAGTGTTAATTACAAGATTCCTGCATTGTGGCGTTTAAATGACCTACCTAATTAAAAGAATCACTGAATTTATAACACAGTACCTAGTATGGTTCCAAGGATAGCTTTATGACAAGGTTCCAGTGTTGTTGTATTTAAATGAAAGGTTTCATAATGTAAATAATCACTGAATTTTTAAACCACACTACTTAGTATGGCTCCCAAGGACAGCTGTATGACAGTTCCAGTGTTGCAGTATTTAAATGAACGGTCTTCCTGATGAAATGGTTGCTTAATATGAGATGTTGTGTTTGCAGCCTGACTACCAGAGGTACCTAGTGAAGCATGATAATGTGGTGGAAAGAGTCGGAGCGATTCGGAAGCTGAGGCACATCTTCCTCTTCAATGACTTCTTTGTCTGTGCCAGGCAGAAGTTCTCAACAAAGTACTTACTAACGCATTCCTATCTAACAAATTACTAATCATGATTGTTGCACCAACATTGATTGAAGAATGTTTCGTGAATGTTTCTATGTGTTTGCTTGTTATTCTGCACAAGTGCTGGTACGTTACGTTAGCTGCTGGTTCAAATTCAATGTAATGTAAAAAATTTGTAGCACTTTCTTAGTAAGGTTAGACCTTGCTCAGTCTCAACAATTTATTTATCCAGTGATGGAACAACGTTGGTCAGATAATCAGAAGCAACTCAAGTATCTCAGCCATATTTTACCAAATTTTTACTTCTATTTTAACAAGGACAATTAATAAACCATTTACCTTACATTTACCATTACCATTTACCATTACTGCCTTTACGAGAACATTTATAATGTTCTCAAGGCTGCAGATTCCATGTAACAATGCTGGGCAAATTGTCTGCATATGTCTGTTGTCAATCGGTCAAATTTAATGCTTGTTGAAGATGAGAAGTAAATGTACAGGTCCCTTGTCCAGGACCTGAGGATTCATGTCCTATCGGTTTGGGACTTCAGAGTAACACTATGGGAGCTTTGCTTTTGCCTGCCTTAAATTTGTGTTACCATTGTGTTTTCATAGGCAGCGTGTTTCATTTGAGGCTGAATGGTTCATATCTCTTGCTGACCTGAACTTCAGTGTTACCAGTGCAGAGAGTGGTATGTTTTAGTTACCAGTTCAATAGGTTATATGTTGTAATTCACTACACTACTGAAGAGCACACCGACTTGGTAACAGTGGAGGAATCCTAAGCATACGATCTTTGTGTGTTTATGCATTAAGTTTTTTTATTTTGAAGCATTTTTTGAACAACATGCAAGGTATCTGAAAAAGTATATCTTAACATTTATATAGCACCTTTTAAGAACCTTACAAAGGCACTGACAATATTGGGTAATCAAATTATAGTTTGAGCACACTTTTACAGTGTGCTGCAGGAAAAGTGGCAATTTATTGACGTTTACATTAAGTTTTGCTTTCACTTTTGATTTTGTCGTACTATTTACTTATGATTTACTTATACTTTTGGTTTTTTTGTGAGTTATGTTTACTTTTGATTTGGTAATTAACCTTTGTTCGGAAGATGAACATTGTGGGGGTTTTACAGAGGAAAACAAGAGTCCAGAGGTCGAACCAATTCGTCGGAAAGTCATCAACTTACAGAGTGATCTCAAAGTGGAGATGAAGCGAGCGAAGACGTCCGAGGAATTTCAGGTATGGTCATTGCTTGTTTCCTTATTCGTAAAATAACATTTATGTAGCTTTTCAAGAAATATTTTTGGGATTTTTCGTGGTTATGAAAATGTTTAGGTTGAACTTTGTGTGCATATGGTAGGATAATGTAGGCTAACTGTTCATTAACTGCAGGTTTCTTTAAACAAAATTGTTAGATTTGTGATACTGGTGTTCAAGGTTATTATGGCTAAAACACCCAAGTCACAACAGCCATTTGACAACATGGTGGCATGTTACGTCATATTATGTAATTGTATTGTATTGTATTTGGCAATTTCTATAGTGCTTCTCACAGCATGAGCCTTTCAGAAGCTCTCCTAGTGTATGAGACCCTGAGAGACAAGGCAAGATTTTAGGTGAGAGAAAGATGAAGAAATGCTACCAGAGAGGATGGCGTAGCAGACTGATGGGGGGAAGTAATGTAATCACTACATTACTAGTACAATTTTTTAAATATTACTGTTTAATGTGATAATGTAATGTGATTGAATTTAACACAGTGTAAGGCATAATGTAATGTAATGCTTTTTAATCAGGTTTCACAATAGACTTGTTGTGGCAAGGTATGTGGCAAGTTTTCTTACTGTCTTGATTTTCATTTAGATGTGTTTGAAATATCTGTGAAATTTGTTAATTAGTTTCTTATTTATACTTTCCGCTAGTTTTTCATGTGTTGTGTATCAATAGGTCAGATTTCTTTTATAATGAATTTTCCTTTTAATTCTAATGCAGCTATCTTGAAAAATGTCATTTTGTAGCGACAATGGTCATTCAGGACACATACGAAAAACGTGGAGAAGATTAAGAAGAAGTTGCTTGAGCAGGTGAGCTTTCCATCCTGACTAATCATCCATGAATTTCATACATGTCATGAATTAGAAGCTTATATCTGAAGGTTGGTCATTGCAGAGCAGCAGTCTTCCTTAGTGGTGCAGTCTTCCTTACACAGAGTAGCTTTTCCGGTTCCTCTGGATTGGATTCTTTGAGTAAACAATTGATGTAACGTCCCCATGAATTAGATGGAATGTACCGTTCCAAGTACAGTTCATAGTTTCCAGTTACATGTAAATATTAACAATTTTTCATGTTACCTTGTATAAATAATAAAACAATTTGAGAGTAATAATAGGTAAGCAAAGATGTAATTAAGTTTAATCTATTGCATTTGACTTCTTCACTTATTTCAGAAAGCAGCTTTGATCTTGGAGTCTCCCAACCTAGAACTTGCCGTTAAGAATGATAAATACAGCAAAACGTATTGTCTTCTGCTTTCATCTGACTACGAAAGAACAAGCTGGAGCTCTGCCATTCAGGGCCTGCGCAGCAAAGACTGTAATTAGAATAATTAATTAATTGTGTTACTTGTATTAATTTATTTATTATTATTATGAGTTATAGCAATTTCTTTCTGGGTCTGAACGAGAGAAACTGTAATTAGCATGATTAGTTACTTAAATTGCATTAGTTAAGGCAGTTGAACACAACTGAAATTTTGCAATTCAGGGTCTGGTCTGTTATGAGAATTTTTCTACTTCTAAAGCTGATTTAAAAACTTCTGTAGTGCTGCTGACATAATAAGAAAAGTGAAGAATAGCAGTCCCTTAAGCTAGCCCTGAGGCAGCCATGGGTATGAAGTGTTAGTGACTTAATTTTCTTAGCCTCGGCATACGATGGCGGATGGTCAGTCCTCTCCCTCCGCCGTCTCGTCTCCCTTTTTCTTTTTAATTGACTTTTATTGCTGCTGTTTATCGGGCAATGCCACTGATGTTTTTTGTATGCTATGTTAAATCGTCTTTTGTGTGTGCTATGTTAAATCCTTGTCATACTTTATGTTAAATGGTTTTTGCTTATGCTGTATTCTCTTTGATTTGTGCTGATTGTAGTGCAACCACCGGTCAATCTGTCCACTCAAGACCTGAACAACATGTTAAACAGCATTCAGGTAGATCTCTTTATTGATCTCATATAATTATATAACATGACTAGATATTTATACTGTGCCTCATATGCCATGTTTGATTAGCTAACAGGGTTCATTAGATTTTAGGAGATGACTGTTCATTTTCAGTTGTACTTTTTTGAGATGACCGTATAAGTCTTCGAGAGGTCCTCACTAGAGAGTGACATGGGGAATTTCCCCGCGGGAAACCGCGGTAACCGCGGTAAATCCCGGCGTAATGGTCAGACAACAACTGCGGTAATATCGGTAATGGGGACAACAATTGCGGTAATACCGCTGGTAATGGGGTTTACTATCGCGGTTATACCGCGGTAATGGGGAATGAGCTGGCAAGAAACCCGTGGTGATGTTAACGAGCTTGAGAACTGATACGGAGATTTTCTTATATCCTGAAGCCTTCTAGTCAGAAATGGTCAAGACTTGGTTAATGCAAACTGTCGATAAGATAATAACCGACTAATGCAGTCAGCAATACAAATAGCTTTGTAAGCTAAAATATGTTATTTTTAAAATTTTAATTGGTGTAAACTTTTGCGGGGAATGTGATGTCGTCCTGCGGGGATGGGGTGGGGATGGGGAGAAAACCTGCGGGGATGGGGCGGGGATGGGGACAAACTGCGGGGATGGGATGGGGATGGGGAAGACTTGCTTGCTGCGGGGCGGGGATGGGGACGAGATTGTCTCCCCATGTCACTCTCTAGTCCTCACTCAGAAGATGCTATGTGAATGTACAGGTACCTACAGACAATACAATTATATCTTCACTTCGTTAGAATTGATGGTTTAGTTTTTGTGTTTTATGTTGTTGTAGCTGCCTCGAATGAGTTCCATGGGAGCACTGTTTGGACAAGATGGTAAGCTTAACCAGGTCAACCTATCACTTAACCATCTTATGAAACATTATCACCTTTTTCATTTTTAACCCAGTGCAGGATTATTATTTTTTTTATTATTATTATTATAATTATTATTATTGATATTGATTGTTATGTTTATGTCAATTTTGTCATTTGTTATGGAATACTATGACAACCTTATTCAAGTTGTAAAATTGACTTAGTTAATATTGATTGTGTTATTTGTTGCAGACTTCTGCCTTGAGGAAGAGTATCTTTTTGGCAGTCTCACAATTACAATCCGAAGTCTTCAAGGATTGAAACAGCCTTCAGGTATGACCACAATGATTGCCTGGGTTGTAATCACAGTGATCATGATTGTAATGTTCATTGCATGATGGTAGCTGCAGGCTGACTGACTGACAAGACTCACTGAATGAATTGATTGAAGAATGAATGAATTCTTGACCTTGTGAGTGACTCACTAATCATTTGATTTGATTGATTTATTGGTTGATTGATAGGTTGATCTTTATGCTTGTTTTTTTTGATCAGATACGTTCTGCTGCATAGAAGTGGACTCGTTTGGTCATTTCCTGATGCAAGCCAAGACAAAAGTCATCTTCAACAGTTCTGAGCCCCACTGGGATGAGGTCAGTTAACTCGTAAAACACTCTCATCCACAGAATTCACAGCTGCATTTCCTAAATGCAAAATTTACTTTCCACCATTATTAGCAAATTTACATGGTTCACATATTGCAAGAATTGCACAGAAATTGTGGTGGTTGGTTGGCCTCGCAACGAAAGAGCTGTTTCACTGTTGGATTTGGTTGTTGAATTGAGCCAGTAGACATGTGTTCTCATGTATATTAATTATCAGAGTGCAAAAGTATAAATGTCATTGGTGCTTCAAGTGACCCTAGTCGAAAATCAGAAGTTTTTGGAGGGTTCAGTTGAAATCCAGTGGGTCAAGGAAACCAAAAGTTAGGACCGATACGGTGGGTAAGCAAGTTGTCTAAATACCGCACAGACTGCTTCTGGGAGCCTATTCCTCGGTGTTATATCAAATTCTATTGGATTGGATTGTATTTGATCATTTATAAAGCGCTTCTCATCTAGCATAAGCCTTTCAGAAGCACTCCCAGTGAGAGGTACCGAGAGAAAAGGAAGGTTTGAAGGTGACAGAATGTATTAGAGATGTTACCTGTGTGTAGAGATGCTACCAGAGAGGATTGTAGATCGTTGAGAAGGAGGAAGTCGCTAAAGGAAGGTTGCTTGGTCATTGTTGGTGCCAAGTCATAATCAGGAGGTCAGCCATGGCGCTACCTACACTACAGAATGATTGGTACTCTACACTGTATTTGTGATGTTACTGTGTTCAGGATTTTGATATTGACTTGGAAGGAGCGCAGACGCTTCGTGTTCTCTTATACAGAATCGACAGTGGTCAGAGTAAACTGATTGGAAAAAACGCCTATGAGGTATTTAGAGGATTTCTGTCACTATTTCTCTTTTGGATTTTAACTTTTCATCATTTGTGCTAATGTGTTTTCTCCTATTATGGATCTTTCTAATATATAAGTAGTTGATTCTTTTTATCTTTGTCTAGATCAGGATGTTTCTATTGGTTTTGCAACATTTTCTGTGACTTTACCATTAAGTTTTAATACTTTCTGTTGATTTATATTTCCGTGATTAAAAAATAATGAATAGGTTTTCATAGTAATGTCTGGATTTAATTTAATTTTTATTAATGTCTGGATTTAATTTAATTTTCTTGATTAAATTGTTGCATTTTTCTGTTTTATTGCTGCGCAGTTGAGCAATAACTACTTGAAACGAGATGGTCAGCAGGAAGACATACTTATTAACGAGGTAATGATATTGTGTCTTCAAAGTTTGGGATTTTTATTCTTATTACTGCTGCTTTCAAATGCGCTTATAGTTTGTGTGTTGTTATGATGCTACAGGTTACATATATATATATATATATATATATATATATTATATGAGATTAATTTAAGTGAAGCTGCAGTACTGGATTCAAGTGCTTTCTTGGTTGTTGATCCAAGGCCCTGGACTTTATTGCCCATTTATGTCTGCTCTGTAGGTACTTGACGATGTTTAGGTCAGGGATGAATTCCCATCTTTTTGGTTTGCTTATCTTATGTAGTCTATTTTCCGGTCTCTGTGGCCTCTTCTTTCTCATCTGGTTCTGTCTATTGGGTTTTGGTTTTGGATTGCGACTTGCTTAAAAGTGCCCATCATTTGAAACCTATATTAGATTAGAATTTTATCAGCAGCAAAAATTATACAGTCAATTGTATAGGGTCATATGTCATTCGAAATGAGGTCTGCAATTGTATAGGATCGTAGGAATCATTGTAAATAAGGGACTGCACTTTACAGCATCTCTGATGCCAATGAACATATGGGTTAAGTACTGTTGTGTCAGAAATGTTTAGCTCTTCTGTCGTTAATTTGCTGATGAGAAATGTGTCTTCTGAATGTTCTAGATGTCTCTGTCGGTGTATCTGATCTATCGTTCACGGCAACAGACACTGAAGAGAACGCTGTCACTGTCAAAAGAAGGTCTTTTCGGAGTTCGAATCAGAGCCGTGACCAGGTAAGCGAAACAGATGCTGGATGATGAAACAATTGAAACATGCTGTCTGTTATAAGTTGTTTTGGTCACTACTTGCTAAATAAACATAAGAAATACAGAGGCCATGTTGCTGAATGCCTCCATTGATGCATAAAGTGAGAGTGTCTCTTTACCTAATACTGCAGTTAGCGTAGACTGTAAGACCTGTATGTTTTGTCGAGTCTATAATGTTGTCCAGTTCTAAGCTTAAGACTTATTTGTAGTTGCTTCAACTTGCTTTTCCACTCTAGCCTGAATCCCAGTTTTATCTGACCTATCAGATTTCAATCGGGCTTCTCCAACAGATTAACACTTACTAACAGATCAAGACTTTTACTAATGGCTTAAGAATTTTACTAACGGATTAAGACTTTTACTAACGGATTAAGACTTTTACTAACGGATTATGACTTTTACTAATGCATTAAGACTTGTACTAACTAGTTCAAACTGATTAGACCAGATTAAATATCTAGGTGCAAATGTTTTGACACAGATCAGCTACAAGGCTGGATATCTCCCTCCATCTGAGCTCATGCAGATGGGATGGGCTGCGGCAGGTGTGACTCCTGTGACTCGGATTAAGACTTCAGTATTTCCCATGAAGCAATCAGTGATGCCTTGTGCATTATGATAATGGCACTCTAAAAGTCATTAGATAAAATCATTACGCTTATGTCTATAGTGTAGCTGAAGTTTTCTTGATTTGACACTTTATAAATGGCCTTTGATATTTGAATTAGAAGTTTCAGAGAGATGTAAGAAGGTCCTTCTGCTTTTCTTTTAGACGAGAGAGTTCGAGAATTCCGTTGATCGTAACTGCTTGCGTTGAGGACGTTGAAAGTCGGGGTATGGTTCTACAGTCTGTTTTCGAGGGTTAAAAGTTATGATGATGGCAAGAGTTTTAAAACTTGCTATTTAAGATATTATTGTGTTCATATTTAGTTTATTAATTGGACTTATTAAGCATGCAAAGTAATTGAATCTGAATTAACGGCACAAGACATGGTCTTGGTCGTAGGTCGTACCGCCACCGCACCACTGATGAGAGCAAACCTCAAGGCACGTGGTTTGCATTCCAAACGACTGCCTGCAATAGTGTATCTTCCGCGTCAAGCCATGATGGCTGCTGAGGCAGGAGAAATCCCTTTTGCTTTGCCTTTTGGAGGTAGCACTGGAGTCTATAGTGATCGTCAGCAGTTGTATAACCCCACCAAGTGGAAGAGGCGTACAGCAGGTGGGGGCTGTGGCGACCTTATGGATGCAGAGTATTACTGAATGAACTACCATGTTGCACATATAATTTTGGATTTTATTTATTTACTTTATGTTAAATGTATGTTCTTGTATGAAAGGATTCACTGGCTGATTCAGAGGAGTCACACCTGCCGCAGCCCATCCCATCTGCATGAGCTGAGATGGAGGGAGATATCCACCCTTGTAGCTTATCTATGTCAAAACATTTGCATGTAGATATTTATCTGGTCTAACCAGTTTGAACTAGTTGGGGCATTTGTATAATCTGATACTTGTGTTGTTGTGGAGCTGTACAATGTGATATGCAAAATGTGTACACGTGTTGTAGGTATGCAAGACGTAGGCATCTATCGCATTTCTGGTCTGTCATCTGAGATTCAGCGACTGAAAAAGGCTTTTGAAAAGAGTAGGTAATAATAATAATAATAGAGGAGTATTTAAGTCTACTAAGATCTTGCATAGCACTCTTCATTACAGTATGAGTTCAAGTATAATGTGGTTGTGGCATTGCTCGTGCCACAGAAGCTCTGTATAGGGAGGGCTGCAGGAAAGTGCTATGAGCTGCAATGAAATAAAAGACCGAAATGGAAGTGCTCAAATGGTAGACCAGAACCATGTGGACCAGAATGATAAGCTAGGTTTTTTAATTGCAGTTTTCATGGAGGAAGACTGATGACAGGAAGGGTGCCATCACATTTTGGATGATGAACATGATTGCAATCCAGCAACTAGACAACGTTTTCAATGGCTTACAAGGCTGTTGTGCAGTTGACTGTATTGATTTACACTAGAAAATCTTATTACACTGTCTGTTGGAGCCATGTAAAGTCGTGTTGAATTAAACTTATTTTCTATGGGTGAATTAATTTTGATATCCACGTCTCTGACTGTGCATTCAGTCAGCATTTGTCTTTTAATGAAGTATAATGAGTCTCCAGTGTACCAGGATTTTAATGCTGGATGCAGAGATGAATGGCAAACACATTATCAATGCAGTGTTATAAAATTAGTAAAATATGACCCGAATATTCGATTACTTTCTGAGTGGGTACCTGGCTACCCGTCACTTCAATGTAGAAATTAATGGCTAAATGTCGCCCCTTGGATGAACACATTTCAGATAGGATTTTATAAATTACCAACTTGTATATAATTTGTAGATACATTGCTGAGTGCTCGCTGGTATCACATGCTGTTAGCTACTAGCTTGTCTTATTTAAAGTACCGGTAATGTGTAGAAATGACAGAGTATTGCTTGTATTCATGGATTGGGCACAGCCCTCTGAGCATGTGTACCCACAGGTACCCATTGACAGGCCTAATTATAATTGTCAATGTGTCACCATTCTACCAATTGCTATAGTGTATAGACGTAACATAGGATTTATGTAGCTCCTCTGTAAGAACAGTAAGATATTGAAGCTTTCCGTTTATCAATCATGGAGTAAATTTGCTTACTCCTCTTTCAACTTTGACCTTTTGGATTATGTAGCAATCATCAGTTGATGAAGTGTACACTATGATTAAGGTGCTATAGAAGTTATTGAATTAGATGAGTTTTAAGTTGGCAGTTCTGTTTTTCTCTGTAGATAGTCGTGCTGCTGTGAGTCTTCTGAAAGGAATAGACATCAATGTCGTAACTGGTTTGCTGAAGATGTACCTGCGTGAGTTACCAGAGGCTCTCTTTACGGACGACAAGTATGCAGAAATCGTCAAGGGCATGAGTAGGTGTCTTGCAGATTGTTCAGCAGTTGTAAAATGACATGATGTTCTGTTACATGGAACCGGATAACATCTCTATTTGACCATCGGGGCCGTCCATAAATGACGTCACGCAATTTTGGCCGATTTTAACCCCCTAGCCCCCCCCTCGTCACACTTCGTCACAAAAAGTAACACCCCCTCTGAAAATGACGTCACAAATCTCTGACCCCCCCCAAACCAAATTTCTATGGCGAAGCAAAATGCTCCTTCATGGAACAAATAGGGAAAGCATGAATATTTTAAAATCTAACGGTGACCAAATATTGAAATAATTAGAAAATTGTTAATAATGATGCCCGTATACATTAAAATAATTAAAAAAATAATGAAAATTTAATCCTCAAAATTAGTGCTGTTGTTATTAAAATTAAATTGTTGTTAATTGTTAAATTTAATAACATAGACCTGGTGTGACGTCACACTTCTCAGACCCCCCACCCCCATGTCACACATCGTCACAAATTTCCGACCCCCGACCCTTCTAGGTGCGTGACGTCATTTATGGACGGCCCCATCGATTGTTACCTGGTGCTGTGTTATGTAATGTAAAGTAATCAAACATTTGTGATAATGGCAGTATAGAAGTCAGAACTTGTGTGTTATGTAATTCTTTTTCTCTCTGCCTTGTAGTTTTCTATGTTGAACTCTACTTATTTCCTGTTGTTTGCAGATATGGAAACTTTTTGAAAAACGTTTTCTTTATTTGTTGTATTGTTATGTTTATTTTATTATTCCTTTAACGATGAGCTGTTTTGTTTGGTTTCCCAGTCACTTTTAGCACACACTCGTCATTAAAGGGTTAATGTATTTTTATCCATCTACTTTAACTTACGGAAATCTTGCTTGCTTGAGCCACAGGCTAAAAAGTCAAATCTTGCGACGACTAATTCGATCACTTACAATCATTCAATCGTCATGAAACTTGGCAGATAGACTCGCCCTCGCAGACACTTCATTCTATAAAAATTTCAGCTCCCCAAAAAGGCTAGCTTATAGAATCGGGGACTAAACTTTTCGAATCGGGAATCACCTTTTCCGACACGCAGCGTTGCCATTGGCCGCAACAAAACGGGGCGCTGCCTCATTAAACGCACGCTATGTCGTACTAAGTGAAAAAAATCTTATATCTTTGTAGAGGTAACTGCTTCATAAGACGCATTATAGGATAGTAGATGGATATAGTAAAAAACTTTGTTTTTACGGGCTGTATTTTATTTACATTTGTTATGCATGCAAGGTCAGCAAAACTTGTCTGGTGTTGAAGATGTTTTTGCTGTGATTAAACTCCTGTGTGGCATCCTCTAACATTACTGTGGTTACTTGAACAACTTCCCTAGTGCTCACTCTTCTGATGTGCAAGGTATAAGTCAGTTATTGCTCCTCTGTCAGTCAGAGGGTTGTTCGATCATGAGGTCTGTTGAAAACTAAGAGGCATAGTGTTATAGGTTTTTCTGACCCAGAGGCGAAGGAGAAATATATGTTGAACGTCATCCGAAGATTACCAGAGCCGAATTATTCAACAGCCCTGTTTATTATGGATCACTTAGTCAGGTAAATCAGTCACCCGCAGCAACATAAGGCAATATTTTCACCTTCTGTGGTCTTTAGTAATTCGGATTTTAAAACGGCATGGAAGATAGTCTTCAATTTTGTTCAGATTGTTGAAATAAGTAAATGTTTTCAAGTAATGTTGTTAAATTGCTATATTTAAATATGTTTTTATTTTTTACCTCATTGTTAGGATCACAAAGCAGGTTAACAGTTACAGCATAAATTAAAAGCATCTTATAATTGCCTGGGCCATTATTAGAAAGACCATGGTAATGTCACCTGGGTAGTTAGTAGAAATAACTTGTTATCACTTCATGTTGGTTGGTCTGGGATCAAATTCTTGCTTTTACTATTACAATGCAGCATTGAACTGTGGCAGAATTACTTGTCATAATATTATAGTTAGAGAGCACTTTTATATACATATATTTTACTATACTTGTACAATGTGGACTTGTTTGCATACTCCAAATTTATACGCCATTCTGCTTAACGCCAAGGGGTGTTACATCCCCAAAGTTATCAACCTAATGTGCAGTATTGGTTATCGCACCACACAAGAACTGCAGTGAAGCACTAACTATTGACTTTCAGTACTATACCTTGGCATGTTTTACAATGACTTATCGGCAACAAGTCTACACTGTGTCTGGCTTTAGATCTATATAAGGCTTTCTCCTGTTAATGAGGTAGTGCTGAATGTATTTTACAAATTTAGTTACCATATATTTTCATAAAGTCCTTTATTATTTTTGTTGCCTTGAACCGACCTTTGTAGGGTTTCCACTTTCAAGGACAAGAACAAAATGACGCTGCAGAATCTTGCAACCGTATTTGGCCCAACGTTGCTTCGTCCCGCTGTTAAAGATGGAGAGAAGAAGCCGGTCAATGAGATGTTCCTTGCCGGTGCACGTGAGGCGCTGACGCAAGTGGCCGTCCTTCAGCACTTGCTCAACCTCCGAGCTAAAGCGGCGATCACCAGTCAAACATAAATCGTTTTCTGGAGGGTTGTGATGGTGATGCCACTGCCTCTTAGAAAAAAATTCTGTTCATGTGAGATAGTGCTTGACATATAAGTCTGTTTTGCACTGTGAGCAACTGTTTTCCAGACTGTTTGGTGCTGTTCTACTGCGGGTCGTACAACAGTTGCAACCTTCCCGATCGAGCCACTGTTTGCACATTTGATTTTGATTCGTTAATCAGAAAGCAACGTTATATAAAGTTCTGAGAAAAATTAGTTTTGAAAAGAATGCGGATTTACATCGGGCGTACAATTGTAGACATTGACAGTGTGAAAAAAATTGTAATCGATATGCATATTGCCAAGTGCTGCAAGTCTCTGATATGGTGCAACAGTTGTTAAATGTATTAATGTTTTGTACAGAACATGTTATTAGTGTTTTTGGCACTTGAAGAAGCAACGAATCTATTGATAACGTCTGGTATCTCATGAGTGATAAGTAGTAAGTTATATAATTATGTACGCATAATTTATAGAAGTTATGCGATAAAATTAATGATCAAGAGGTGAGCATTTGTTTGCAGACATTTCTTCTGTTGATTCCCACCAGCACATCTAAAGGACATCTTGTTTGATCGTGATCTTGTGTAGTCAAATTGGTAGCACCTTTGATGAGTTTTTTGGAAGAGGCGCTATATAAATAATTAGCACTTACAGTTACATCTACAGATACATTGCATGTGACATCACAAGTTTCTCATATGCTGTAGAGATCTCTGTCATCAGATTAGATGGCCGCTTGTACAATGCTTCTAAGGGGTCCTAAAAAGGTGCCATGCAGCTGTACAATGTACATACATACATGCCCGCATGTGGTATGCATGCATGTGTGAAAGACAATTTTTAAAGAGTTTTTTATTTTATTAATGAAAACTCTAATGAACATATTTTGATGCAGTTTGAATTTTCTTTATTGTTCAGTTGACTGATTTTTTGCTTTAAATTCAAAAGACCAAAATCTTGGCTGAAGCAAGATTTTATGCAAACTGCTGTACTACATACATGCCTGGTGCATACATGTATATACATACATAGACACTGTGGTTGTGAACTGTGCCTTAGATTTTAGTTGCTGTATGTATCTGCTACATTGTTAACTGTTAGATGTACATGGCCCGTGAACAAGGGGCCAGACTGCTTTACATCGATCAACAATCTTTTTTGTTTCAGTCTCTGTAAAAAGGAGTCATATGAATTCCACTTGTAGAGAAAACTACAATTTTTAAAGATTTTCCTTTTTTGATGGAAACCATAGTTGTTAAAACCATTTTTCGGTTTTTATTTTTTTCCAAAAATATCGTTTTTTTTATGTTTTTATTTTTCATCATGTTTTTGTCTTTTATTTCTGGTATGTAACTTTATTTATTTATTAACTCTCCGTTATTATTTTGTTTAATTTAATTTTTGTTTGATGTCCCTTACGTTGTCTCCCTACTTTTGAGGATTCAGCTAATTTACGTCACTATTTAATGTCATCATTTGAGAAATAAATAGCACAGTACAAGATATTGACTGATAAACTGATATTGCTCCAGTTGAAGAAACTGTTGAGTGGCCATCTGAAGATGAGGCATAGTCTAAGAACTTCAGTCCCATGTCAGACAATGAAGGTTGGGAATTCAATTGTTCTTATAATTATATTATAAGTAAAAATGTTAAGTACAATTTTTAATTAAGTACACTCTGTACTTACAAAGTTTATTTTTTAATTGTGTTAGTTTATGTCAGCATGGACTTATGAGGACTTATGTTTACAATTTAAATTTAAAAAGATTTCAATATTTTTACTTTCTCAATTTCTTTTTAAACCAAACTTATAAAAAATAAAATAATTGTTGTAGATTAACGTTGCTTAGTGTTTACTAATAAAGTTGTGTTATTTGCTGATTAAAATTAAATTGTGTAAGCAAGGTTTTTAATTTTAAAAAGCTTTCTTTTTTCATTTATTTCTGTTTTATATTTCTTGAAAAATGATGCTTTTTTCGTATGTTTTAACAACTATGATGAAAACTGTATATAATTAATATATTTTGATGCGGGTCAAATTTTCTTTAGTGTTCATTCAGCTGATTTTGTGCAAATTAATGTACCCCAGTAGAGTCATGATTGATTATAGAGAAACTAGGTCTTCCAAATTTCACTTTTTTCTCGACAAGTAATGTGAATGTGCAACTTAGATTATAGTAGTATCTGCATTACTGTTTATGGGGAAAATTAAAACCGGTGCTATAGAAGTCCATCCATAGATTTATCAGGTGTAAATACAATTATGCACTTTCCTAGGTACATACTTGCACATTGTTCTCGATAGCCTCTTTGGTAAATGGACATGCCTCTACTTAAGAGGATGGCAATGCGTCTGATTGTGACTACAAGAATATTTAATAGATTTGTATTATCTGGGTAGGTTGGTCCAAACATAAGAACCTAAAATGGCACAGTTTCAGATGGACAGCAGTGGTGAAGGATTTTGCTTTCTAATGTGGGCATGTGTAAATGCAGAAATTGAACAATGAATGAGGATGAAGGCCATTTGTTGACCATGAAAACATGTATACTAATTGATTTAATCTTTTTCTGAGTTGCTGTGAACACAGTAACACTGTTCTGAGTTTCAAAAACAATTATCAATTTGTAAAATAAGCTTAAGAAATCCTCATTGTTACGTAATATCACTATTACCTTAATTAGTAGTTGCGCTGACGAACAGGTCATCAAACAACATTATAGCCAATCATTGACCAGTTTGTAAGTGCTTATGTGAGGGCAGATTACCCTTTTGTTGAATTTTACATTTCTTTTGTTGAATTACAATGGTGGTCGTGTTTTTTTAAATTGCAACAGTTGCGTTACAAAATGTGTCCTCTTTAAGTACATTGTCTGTCCACAGGAGGGAGGGTCCATGCCTCTTGGACTGGTGCTAACAGCTCATGACTTGCCATTCTTTCCTTGTTTTCATTTCCTCTGCTCTGAACTGGTATTGGAGAAAGGGGTCATTGTATCTCATTTTCTTCTTATGGCTTTGACTATTGTAGTATTTGTAGGGAAGCTCTGTGGCCCCATCTAAAAAATTAAGGTAAAGGTGATGAGTACAGTGTTCCATTTTTATCTACATTTGCATGCTGTTTTGTTTTGCTTTTGGCCTCAAATGAAGGGATGCGTGGCTGGTGTAACCCTTTGTGTAAACTAGCACTTGCCGTATGGAAAAATGTACCAATTCATGGTTGTTATTTATAATATTAAGAAGGGAACCTTTCATTAATAACACCGAGAGTCGAACAGGTTGTTAATAGATCTGAAAACTGAACCTGGTATTTATAACAGTGAGAACTGAACCTGGTATTTATAAAATTGAGAATCGAGTCTATTAATAGCATTGAGATTTGAATCTGTTGTTAGCAGTGGTGAGAAATGAACCTGATATTTATTAAATTGATGAACCTGATTTTGATCACCTTTTCCTAGTGGACAGCAACTTAGAGACGATTGACCACTATCTGTTCGCTACCTCATCAACTGTTTAATTCATTTTATTATTTATCGTAAGTGACTAGTTTAAGAAACTGAAAAAACGATTGAACAGTTTATGTTTTTTGTTCCGTGGAAAAATAAAATGTGGATAGCGCTTGCAAACATTCGTTTAATTTTCAATAAGATTATTTTTTTAAATGTTCACTGAAGATATGTTTAATAACATTCTCAGTTGTCCATCTCGAAGACACTCTGAATCAAATTGAACAGCTGAAATGTTATTACTGAACATTGTTTGTGTGTGCCTTCATTTTTGCCACTGTTGATTAGCAGAACATTTACGTGGTACTAGAATTTTTGCAAGAAAGGTTTTGGATTAAGGTTATATATGTTGAACTCTAACAGAATGTGTTGCAAGGGTGACGATGGATTATTATTTGCAATGCATCTTGAAGAACTTTTTCAGGTAACTTTTCAGTTCTACAGCGTAGCAACGAAAATGTGATGTTACTTTATGCTGGAGTAGTACTAGTTCTGCTTGATTATCAATGGTTATAAAAAACGTCGTGCTTTGACGAGACAAAGGCTGATGAGGAGACCGACAGACATATATGGACAAAGGAACACTGAGCGATAGAGGAAAAAGGAGTCGGAGAGAAGCAGACACACACACACACACACACACACACAAAACGAGAAACACTGACAAAGACTTAGAGTAAATCAGATAGACACATGCACAGACATGTAAGGACAGATGTGGGCCAAGTAGTATTTACGATATTTAGGCCTAATATACTTTTATAATCTGAAACTGATAATTATTGAGTTGGTTTCTGGCATTGATGCAAGATTCAATAGATATAACAATCATATAAGACTGTTTGAGTTTGATATTTGTTTTCATCTTCATGGCCGTTCATTTCCGGGACAGTTCTTTTTCACAGTGAATCTGCCAGAATTTGATCCAGAAATGCAGCCATAGCAAAGGATAGAAAGTTACAACAGCTCCATTTTGTAATTTTAACTGATTTTCGTACTAGGTCTAGGGCTAAAACAATTCAGAGTTTACTTGTTGCACAAATTCAGTATAATTTCAAAAAGACCACTTTCAACTACTAAGAAATATGACGTTAATTTGGAGAAAGCAGCGTCCAATTAATATAATAGGTCGGTGAGGTAGGTTTGCTCGGCTTACGCAGCACACCTCGTAGCAGTCAATCAGCACAAGCATATTCGGATGAAATTCCGATCAAATTCCAATCAAAGAACCAGCCAAGCCAGCATCAAAGTTCTTGCGAAATTGAAGGGTTTCTTTTAAAGTTAAGCGTAGGTTTAAGGGCTCAAACACGGGATAAACGGGAAACACGTCAGATGCACAAAGTAGTTGTAAAGCATGAGCGTTCGGAAGGAAAAGTTAAAAAGTGCGAAGGAATCAACTCTTTTATTACGAAAACAATCTAAAAACCAGGTTAAACTGCAGTTTCGCATATAATAGCTACGTAGGCCTAATGCCTTGGGCAAATTTATTGTTTAGATACCGATGCAGTATATCGATTAACGAGTTAAACGACGCCAGCACAGAATGCCAAAGCAGCGAGTTTGAAAGCAGCTTACGCCTTTTAACAGTAGAAGTCGAACAAACTTTATTTAGTAGAATAATGTTGCAACTAAATTTTTAATTGTTATAGTATATGATGATAAAACACGATTTCAGATAACAAAACTACGAACTCCGCACGTTTAATAATGTTTCAATTGCGGAATTTGTAACGGGAAAAAGTTGTTAATTTCTTATTTTTTTTGACCGTATAACCAAAGATGTTAGAGCCGTAGGCTACGAACTCCGCACGTTTAATAATGTTTCAATTGCGGAATTTGTAACGGGAAAAAGTTGTTAATTTCTTATTTTTTTTGACCGTATAACCAAAGATGTTAGAGCCTACGGCTCTAACATCTTTGGTATAACTTGGCGTAACGGTGACGTCAGTTTATGCGGTTTTACGAGAGGAAGACAAAATGGTGGTCAGTGCAATTTACGATTTCCTATCGACTGTTTAGCTCGATTTGAGGCTCATTTCTCCTTCGCATTTATGAGCGCGAACGTCAAAATATTGTATTGCGATGTGGTCTGGCGATTAATTTCGAAACCTGAGTTAAACTTGTTTACGTGGATACGTGGACATGGGCGCTTGGAATTCCTACCCTAATCCATCCGATCCTCTGCCTCTCAAACTTTCTCGTCCTCAGCGAAACCCGCTGTAACAGCTACTCCGCCTCTTTGGTCTCTGTGGGCTGTGGCAACCGGACTCGGACCTCCAACGGGCATCGATCTATGGACAACCCTCTGATACGACACAACGCTCGTGAATAAGCTGGTGCTTTGCGCGTAGCTTTAGTGTAGCGCTTTAGAAATTGATAATTTATTAGCCGAATATTGAACTTGACGGTTAGTGCTAGTTAATAGGCTTCTTGAATATTTCGGAAGAAATTTGCGCGAAGACCATTTGTTTTCTTACCGTCCTTTTTATTTCGAAAATGTGACATGATTAATTAGGTAGCAAACCGTAGCATTGGGGATATGTTAGAGCAACACTTCGATTGTGTGTCACTCAGTATGAGAATTGTAGAAAAAAGACGAGGGGTCACCCGGGTCAGACTGATTCATGTGGAGTTGGGGCATGAAATGAAGACTTAACAATGGGGTACTAAGAAAGACTAGGGGTTGAACCCCACTCTCCCTTCCCCCCCGGCAATTCTCACTCTGATGTCACTATGACCAAACAAATTAGTAGCACAGAGTTCCCAGCGTTTCGAAGCAGGGACGTCATTTCAGTTTTTTTCAGGGGGGGCAAAAAAATTTCTGGGGGACAAAACTTGGCCATCTTGTTAAGTTTTGTATTTAGTCTACACGTGCAACTGTGGTTAAGTAATTTAACATGTTTCCTTCTTGTTCTTACTTATTTCTTACTATAATTGATTCAGTGATGCCTGTGATGGGAAATATTTTGTGAATGTAAAACCTTGCAACTAGCAAGTTCGGAATACATACCCCGGTACATATATACATACATACAATGTCATATACATACATACATACATACATACATACATGTGCGCGCGTGTACGGAGACACACACGCACACATACACACACATACATATATTATATATAATATAAAGTCTAGCAAATTTTTTTTAGTTGTTATGCTACAATGCAGCTTTTGTCAACCAACTGTCTACTGTCACTGTGTGCCTTCACTTCAATCAGAGATTCAAATGGAATTATGAAGACTCAAAGTAAAGAAAAACTTTGAAAGCCACCAAACCACTGCCACAAATAAGAATATGATCATGCTTAAAATACTTAAATAGGCTTATTTGCTCAACAAATGAGCATTACTGGTCCTTTTTTCTGCAAAATGTCTGATGACAGTGTCAAAATCAATTGTTCTGGCAATATTAGACTCAATGCTCAACCAAGCCAAATCCACAAGACATTAATGAGACATTATAGACTGTAAGAAATTCTTAATCATCTTGAGTTGCAGAGGCTACTGTTGATGGAATTGTCAACAGTATACCTAAGCCGACACAGACATCTGGAAATAGCTTTGAAGGATTGTACTGTGTTAAAAGGTTCAACAGGTCCAGTGGTGTTAAATGGGCACATCCAAAATGTTCCTTATGTACACAGGGTAAAAGTTGCATTTCTGTTATGAAATCCTGACCATTGAGGTTAGCAGGATATTGCTTTGCTGAAGCTAAAGCTTTTTCTTCCAAATCACTTGCAGACGTGGTTAGATATTTACACAAGAAATAAAACCTTTCAGCCACATTTTAATTAAATATGCATAAAACAGAAAAACTTTGACAGCAAAATAAGATCTATAATGTAAGTCTGATGAACAGCAAATTAGTTTACCTTCATAAGGGTCAGTTTATTATTGAAATCGACATCTAAACCTACATGTAGACCTAAACCCTATGTGTCATAACAGTTTTATCCACTAGCTGCATCCCCGGTCCAAAAGATACATGCAGAGAATAACAATCTAAACTGCATAGAATATCCCACAGATTTATTTGGCCATGGACCCTCTGGTCAGATATTACCCAGGGGTCCGTGATTTGGCTTAGGCAAGGACTTCCTTGGCTTAGGGTACTGCTGCTGATATCATGCACATTCTGGCTCAGAATGTGGGTGGGAGACTAGTTTGATGCTGCAGCTGGAGATGTTAGAAAGGGGTCATATAAGGTGGTATGTGTGGGGCATATTTGGAAGAATCCTGAGCATTGACCTACATCTTGTAGAGGCAACCAGTCCTAGGCTATAAATCTTACAACTAAGCCTTGACAAGTTGACCGGTACCTCTATGGGCTCTCCCATAGCCAGTCCGTGTATCCGATAACCTGTGGCTGGATGCCTGTTCCTCTGGCTGCCTGTCTCCAGTTACACAGTACTTATGTAGCTATAGTATTAGTAGATCTACTTCAAAGTTAATTTATTCCTATAGCTGTTGACTGTCTACCTATCTCCGTACCTCAGGCTACGTGCATAGTGCACACAAAGAGGTAGACAAAACAGACATGTTTTAAGGGCTGCTGTCCTAAACTCCTAGTGAAAAATAAAGTTACATTATTTCATCAAATGCACTGACATACATTTAGCTGATTTTGCCCCCCCCAAATGACGTCCCTGTTTCGAAGTCTCCTTGGGTCTGGGCATGAAAGCTGCAACCCCTTGTCCTTTTGCAGGGCCGACCTTAGCGTCATTGACCTTCCAATTAGAAAAGTATACTTTTTGGCACTACACCCCTTCCACCTAATTAAGTAATTGTTTTAGTTTTTAATTAAGCCACACTGTAAATCTGAAGGCCTATCAATCAATCAATCAATCAATCAATATTCGTTTATTCTGAATAACCAAGTTGTCACAGACAATGAAAGCTCATTATTAGTTAAACAAGGATTCGAGTAGCCTACGATTACGTTCAAAGTTTGGATTAGGTGCCAATTTAGTTTAACTAATCAGCGTTCCGATACAGGACTCTAGATTAAGACGAGTGCGGGCCCGGGTGCTGTGATTCCCGATACCTGTGTTGATGCCCCTAAATTGTGGTGCATATAGGCAACTGCATGCTCCGGCTAGACATAAAACCTGTCAACCTTTAGGAGTCCCACAACCGATTCTTCAGTGCAACAAACTGAATTACTGTGCAGCATAATTCACAGTTTCTGTAATTTTTTCTTTGTTCTTTATTTGTTTGCTTAGAACACGGTGCACCCGACTTTATCCAATCCTGTAAGTATTCTCGATTTTAATGCTGAGCTATATAAATTAAATGCTGCTATAGAAAGCAGATGTTTTGTGCTGTCTTTCACTATAGGTGTTTTGCATTTATAAATACAGTGTTGTATTTGAATGCCCCCAGAATTTTGACCTGGATTTGAAACTGATCAAACAACCTGGATCTTGCAGGCTGGATATGATGTAGACCAGTGTATAAGCTGGTCTGTCTGACATAGCTTTGTGTGGCTGAGAAATTTAGATTATTTACATAATTACATTACAATATATTTTATGTTTATTGTATCTCTTATTTACACTTCTTGTATTCAAATTAACACTGCTTTACGTTAAAGCTTCATATATATAGCAATACTCCTGTTCCATGATCTGGAGGACAGAGGGGACATGTCCCCTCACCATTGAGGAAGAGGTACATGCCAAGTGTATGTCCCTACATTGTCATTTTCATGCTGTGGAATAATCTAAATTGTACATGTTGAAGATAGTGTACTGTGTAAGGAAATTGTAGGTCTGTCATTTACAGATTTTTGTCTTTTAGCTAACTCCAAATGTGAAAACAGACAAGTTAGAATGAAATCTGTTCTAACATTGACTTAAGTTGAATACAGCATCAACACTAAATTGTCAGGATTACGGCTAGTCACAACTTGTTAGAGCGTGAATGTCTTGTAACTCAAGTATGGCTTCGTGCCTCTCACGAGACAGTACTGTGTAGGGACCTTAAGCAAGTCCTTCACTCACAATTGCTCAGCAACATCAATTGGTAGGCATCAGGTAGTGGCACTTAATAAACGTGCAATAATAATAATAATAATAATAATAATAATAATTACTTGGATTTTTATTTCAAATGTTGTTGTGCTCTTTTTGGGATTTAGCAAGTGGCACAGGCTTTGGACAGAGCACGAAAGAAAAAGAAAAACAAGAAGGTTAACAAAAAACAAGTTCTCGAAGATCTAAAGAATGAAGTCGAAATGGTGGGATACAATTTATTCTTATGAACACAATTCATTATATTGGAACTTCGTTGTGATATGAACCCAACCTTATTCACAGCACTTGGTCCAGAAAAGGTGATATGCAAATGTTCAGATGCACATATACATCCATACATACTTTTTCAAAAGCATACGATTTATAGCAGTAGTTTCACTTGACACCACCATTGATTAATCAATTGAAGACCTTAGAGCAATACCCAAGTATGTCGACATACCACTTTATTTCTAAAAAGTATGCCAGCGTGATTGGCATATAGTAATCTATATCCCCTGCGAATTTGGTATAGATCTGAATATTTCTGATTCTCATTTTTGAAAAAACGTTATGTCAACATAACATGGTATTGTGCATCCGGCAGTATTCTACCATTACTCTGTTGCAATATCCAGGTATGATGACAAGATTGTCCTTTTTCCTGTAATCTTTGTAATGACGCCGGTGCAACAGTCAGGTTATTTGACATACCCGCTTCTTGCATGATTTTCGCACTGTGTAATAGCGACCATTCGGTGCAAGAATAAGGTTTGTCTACTAACACCAGACGACATGTGTGGTAATCAACATGCTAGAGAACAAGGTTTGTCCACATAACCTGTTGCTGCACCCGTAATCATAATGATGGTTAAGTGTTGTTTATGTCAATAACCCGGTATGAAGCAAAATGTCTTGTAAAAACAATAATGTTATCTTTCACATTGCATTATATACCAATTTTGTTAAAGACAATAATAGTTACATGGCTCTTCAAACAGCTTATTGATATGTCGTCAAATGGCTTATATACAGCAGTTTGAAGTATCAGATCTTTGAAGCCATTTTCCAAAAACTCACAATTTCCGACATACTCTAAGGTCTTCAATTGCTATATCCGCATTCTGGAGTACAGACATGGTAATAAACATACATCATCCATTGAGCTGATCAACGCAGTGAAATATTCTAAAATCACATATTATCCTATATCTGTTCTATCATCCTAATGATGAAAGTTTTCCTCATCATGCCATCTGCTGGAGGGATTGTGCAGTTATGGGCTTGTAGGTGCAGGTAAAGATAGATGTAGATGTAGATACAGCTACAATATTGAACTTGTACCACTTTATGATGAGTATGGTACTGATATATCGATGTTAGATCACAGAAGTGATCATCTCATGCATGCTAGTTTTGCATCTGTCTGTACTTAATTTTTTGTTCTTGTACTACCTTCGCGGTGAATAAATGTATTTATAACTGCAAGTGAAGTTTACAAACTAGTACAAGCCCCAGAAAGACAGCTCAGGTGTGCTTCATTTTTGAGCAATTGGAAGTTGGTCATTTACTGGTGCAAGTACTGGTGTATAGCTTGGAAATGTTTCTGTCTTACCTGCTTGACCAGCTGACTGTTTACTAACGAAGAGTGGTAACTTATATTTTGTTGCAAAAGGATGAACACAAGATTCCGATGGATGAACTCGTTCAGCGTTTGAATAGCCATCTCACAAAGGTCAGCTGTTAGTTATAAGAGAATGGTAGTCGAGAACAATATGTAGATTTTGTTACTACAGTATATGCTAAATGACTGGATTCACAGCAACATGATCCACCATCTGGAATTCTCAACCTTCGTAAGTCTTATGGTATATTTTCTTCTGTACCAGCTTCTATTATCTCATTTTGTATCCACATGCTCTTCACACCTGGCCCTAAAATGATCCATTTAACCATACAATCGTTGACGGTCCACTGACGCCGTCTACCAGTAATCTGATTGCTGCACAGAGCATTTGACTGGACTTCAACGGACTACCATATCGCCAATGCCCTATGGTTTCACTTATGCTTAATGGTAGGTTCTACTGTACAAGCCATTAGTTTGGGTTAGATTTGTAAGTAGGGCTTCATAAATTTCAGTTGTGGCATGAAATTTTGTTCTTTAGGGTCTGACCACTGAGGAATTTCTAAAGAAACTGGAGGATCTTGGTCCAAATGAGTTGACTCCACCTCCAACCACTCCAGAATGGGTGAAGCTCCTGAAGTGTTTCGGCAGTGGATTTTCCATTCTCTTGTGGTTTGGTGCAGTGCTCTGCTTTGGTGCTTACCTCACCCAATACCTACGCCATGGAAAGGATGCTGAAATGGACAATGTGAGCGCTTTCAATTTCATTCATATATGCATGTATCTATGAATGCATGCATGTAGACATTTATGGGTGTATCTCTAGACATTATTTATGTGTCTGAACATTAACAGTTTGTTTTATGAACAGGACACAGGCGTAATTTAAGGGTCCGAAGTTGCGATATAAATTGGAATCATTTTCACAATGCATCGATGCATGCTGAAATAGGAAATGAGGAACTGTGTTAGTATATTCGTATCGTATCGTATCTGAGAATTTATAAAGCGCGTCTTACAGTACTAACTATTCAGAGGCGTTCTCAGCGTGACAGCCCGAGGAAATAAGAAAGTCTTCAAGCAACAAAGGGATGAGGGTGGCACCCCGATTAAAATCTTACTACGGATTGAGGGTAGAGGTCATTCTACATAGAAGGGCCCACGATGGCGAAGGCACGGTGTTGGGCCGTGGCAGTCCTTGCCTGGGGGACTAGGATACCGCAGACCGGAGAGGACGGGAAGAGACAGCAGACAGAGGTTTGCGCATTAGGTCACAAAGATAATTTAGGAGCTAGACCCTGTTGAGTTCTTAAGACTAAGAGCAGTACTTTGTATTGGATACGAGAGGCAACGGGAAGCCAGTGTAGGACGTCAGTTTTAGGTAGAGATGTGAGAATAGCGAGGGAGACAAGCGATTTTTGTGTACCTGGCTGCCGAGTTCATAGCCGACTGAAGGGGGGATAAGTTTGCCTTGGGAAGCCCAGCAAAGAGTGAATTGCAGTAGTCAATGCGACTGCAGATGAAAGCACGGACTATGGCTGTAAAGACAGAAGAGTGGTGTGTGATGAGCCGACCTTTCTGGGATTTTAGTTAGCATCTAGATTCTAGACCGTACAACTTGGCTTCTCCAGATTTGATTTATCTAAGTCCCGGTGAATAAGTTAGTCTTCCTGCCGAACCTTCAGTGTTGTGTGTAGAAATTTGATTGATTTATGTTACATTATATTACACCAGCTATGCCAGCAGGGATGGCCAACCCGCGGGCCGCAGGTTGTGACCCAATCAGCAGCCAAAATGCGGCTGCTGATTGGCTCATTTTGCAACTACTTACTTGTCCGACTACTACAATACTGCATAATAATGATGTCTAAACACTAAAAGATTTAGTGTTGTAAGTTCTAGTGACCTAATGTAGTCGCACCTGTTTTTATACATCCTGTAAAATATGAAATAAACATTTGTATTTCTTTCGAGGCTGTGAGGACAAACATTTTGCGGCCTGCCGTGTGCTTACCAACAATCATAGTGGCCCGTAGGCCAAAAACGGGTTGACCACCCCTGAGCTATGGATATTTTGCTCATATTTGAAACTTGTCTTCATCAGAGCTTCTCATTTGCAAATAGAAGGCGATTTGAATATCGATCGCGCTGGATTGAGTAGGCGATCGATACGCGGTTGACCTCGGGACCTTTTGTGTATATACTGCATATTTTGTTTAATCATATTAGTATAGCTGCATATTATATGGTTGTCCATTAACTGCTATAGAGTATACTTGTAAGTAACGCTTATTATCTGTCGATAAACTTCCTCTGTTTGTTGATGCAATGTTGTATTGATCCTAGCCTGAACTTTCACAAGTACAGTAAATTAGATGAATAAAATAATGGACTAGTTCCTCTTGGAGTCTAATTCAACGAGCGCAATCGATTTACCTATTGACCAGACCTTTGCTAGGCGATCGACCAAGGAGATCGATCGTCGATTGATCAATCGCCTCAAATGAGAAGCTGTGGTCTTCGTATTTCTTTTTTAATATATATAAAGTTTAAAAAAACTGCTTTTTCAGTTATATTTGGGAGTGTCACTTTGTGTGACTGTTATACTGACCGGACTCTTTGCTTACTACCAGAATGCAAAGAGCTCAAGAATTATGAATGCATTCAGAAACCTTATTCCACCGGTAAGTTCTTGAAATTGTAACAGCAGTGCATTGTATGGATGCATGTATGCATTGTAGTTAAGTAAGAAGACAATATAATTGATGATGATGATGAGAATGAGGATGAGGATAATGATGATGACGATAAGAATGGGGATGACGATGATGAAAATGATGTAATGTAATGTAAGAGAACATTTATATTGTGCCTTTAAAGCACAGTATCCCAAAAGCATTGCTTGCATGAGTGTCGAACTGAACTAAACAAGGACAGTTAAGGTAGGGATGAGCCGATTGGCATTTTTGCCGATTTCCGATTCTGATTAGTTAGCCTGCCCTTTCTCGCCGATTCCGATCCGATTTATCGGCAATATGCACTTTTATATGGTTCTAGGCACTGTTTGTTACTAAAAGGCCGTTCTGTCCGCCATTTTGATGATGCGTCGACTCAATTTTATTACTTTACACGGACTTTCAATATTTACCGCTGGAGGTCTACAATTACACCAAAAGAAGTTACAATTTTTGTATTAATGAAAAAAGGAATTGTTTTTTTTGTGTCAAAAATATTACTTTTTTTGTTATTCGGATTTTAAGGCCTGGAATCGCCGATTCCGATTAATACCGATTAGTACAAAATCCGGCCCGAACCGATTACCGAACGGATAATCGGCTCATCCCTAGATTAAGGTAACCAGAAAAATTGAAGCAGCATATACACTATACAGTATACTTAAATGATGATTGTTCCAAGGTCCAATGCAGGAGAACGACCGATGAACGTGATTTGATGTGCGGCAGCAGTGAGGAACCTGTACATCTCAGCTGTAAGCAGTGTAGTGATCCGCATAGCTCGAACACGAAGGTCTTTATGTATGCTGACTCAGTGACACCAATTGTGTATCGTCCAAATACTGTAGGAGGATCTTGAATCAAATCCATTCCTTCATGGGAAGCTAGTGCAGCGTTCGTTGTATATATTCAGGTATATGAGGGTATTCTGGTTGATTGGCCCCATGTAGGGCGACACAGCTGACGATCAACTGAAGTTGATGTATTCTGAACTTTGGCAGTTCTGCTAGGATGGAGTTACAGTTGTCAAATCACATCACAATAAATTAACACTTTAACGATGAGCTGCTGGCAAGTGCCCTCAGACATGCAGAGTCCAACCGATGGATTCCCATCCAGATCTGGTGTTATAAGCAGTATTCGAAGTTCCTGGTCTATGTACTGTCGAAGAAGATGAGCGACAATGCAACACACTAAGTCCCAAAACCAAGCAGTCCCTCAAAGATGGTAGAATCTGCATCTGGGAATTTCACTGCACCGTTTATGCAGAGGACGACATTCTTCGCAGCTGACAATTGTTTTAGAAACTCTTGGCAATAACAATGTGATAACAGTGCACAAAGTATCAATGGAAGGCACTTCAAAACAGATCCGTTTTCCAGGCAATACTAAGGGTTATGTATTGTATTTGTAATTTAATGTAATTGAGCATTTATATAGCGCCCCTTCGAGGTATATGTATGTATCTTGGCAATTAGCTAGCACTGGTATAGATCTACTGTCTGTATTTTTGTGTAGCAAGCACACGTCATTCGCGACGGACAACGATTTGAGGTGGACGCATATTTGCTTGTAGTTGGAGACGTTGTTGAAGTCACGGCTGGCGACCGAATTCCAGCGGACATTCGAATCATCATCTCAAAAGGGCTCAAGGTGTGCCTTGAATTTCACACAATTGTCTATTGTGCGTCTTTTGTTTTTTTTTGTTTTTTTTTAAATTTGATTTTAAGAGGTCTTTATTTGAACGCTGCCACCCTAGCAGATCCAGAAGTTTACAAGAGGGACAATTTTTGATGTCCTGCTAGTTTTTGAGGTTTCTTGAATTTCTTACTTTCTCAGTTTTTGTATTACCTTCCTTTGCTTCCCAAACTTAGTAGACTACCATTGGGCATTGTCCCAACCCATACCTGTTGGAGGGGGGGGGGTGGTTGGTTCCAAAACTCAAATTTGGACCAATGCTGAAGTGCCACCCAAGATCTGCTCGTTGTTTATGGTTCTTGCATTGCTGTTGCCATGTTTGTACTTCAGCCAAAAGATCTTTGAAGTAATGGTCATACCTCTAAGGACTAATAATTATTTATATCATGTGATAATACCTTACCTCTGGAGTATTATATTTGTGTTGAACGACATCACTTTATTACCTTACTTAAATCAGGTTTGCCTGTTTCAGGTCGACAATTCTTCGCTGACTGGAGAGTCAGAACCACAGAGTCGGTCTCCAGAAAACACCAACGTCAATCCCTTGGAAACAAAAAACTTGGCATTCTTCTCAACAAATGCTGTAGAAGGTTCGTTTAATTAACAAAAGGTGCTATATAAATGTGATACGTGCATCTGTTAGCAAGTTTGTTTTCTCTTGGGGGCAGAGGTCATGTTTCACCAATTTACAGTTTGAGTTGTAAGTTGATGCTGTGGATATGATGCTGACGAGCTCAATGAATTTGTGCATTATCAATACCAATTATTGTGCTTGGCTGGGTTTATCATCCATGGAATATCAGGCACTTTGGACCAACTCTTCCCTCTTACCTTTTTGGTTGGTAAATGAGTACCATGCCAAATCTGATGGTTACTGGACCTGCTCTTGTTTACGTTATAAACGACTCCACTTGGCTTCCTACTAAATGGCAGCACTATTGACTACCGATGATCATATGCTGATGATACACAGCTATTCCTTTGATTTGATAATTTGACGTCTTTCTCTCCAATTGGTAGCTACTGTTTTTGGTGATGTGAAGTCTTAAATGGCTAGTGGCTCTTTCTCAATCAATCAATCAATCAATCAATCAATAACTCTGCAAATTTGACTGGCTTCAGTCTGTTCATTAGGGTGGCCTACTTGTTAAAAGCACCGATTCTGCACGCAGTTTGGACATGGTCTTTGACTTCACCCTGTCATTTTCTAACCTTTTTTGGTCATTAATAATGCAGATCTTATCAATTTCCTATATGTGTTATTCATAGAATCGCTTCTAATTTACCTCACACTGTCTTAATTTAATCCCACTGGCTATTCCTTTCGTTTCCAGCAGCCTACTGTAACATTCTTCTCATATAATCAATAAGGGAAATCTGGTTAAACTGTAAATGCTTCAAAATTCTCTTGGTTCTGTACATATGACCGGTCAGGTTGGTTGCTGATCAACTTCTGCATCATTTTGACATATTATTTTATCTAAATGCAGTATTTGCTCAGTAATTTACTGTACTTTTGTAGATGGAAGGTAGTTACTACTGACTACATTTCTCAGTTTGACAATTTGAACTTTGGCATGTCGAATGATCAAAGGATTTTTGCAGTGTATAACTGTATCCACTATACAATCTAAACAGTTTTTCATGCTTTATGTAACATGGACCAAATTAATCGAATTTAATCGATTAATCTCGATTACATTTCGGAGATTAATCTATTAAAATTATTTTAATCAGTACCAGCCCTAATTTTGACATAATTAATGGATGACCCCTTGTGTATGTATGTACATTTATGTAGGTAGGTATGTACGTATGTATGTGTCAAGGCACATAGTGCCGCTTGAGTACCTGTGACAGCATTGCACACACGGTTATTTGACTGATCTAAACAAGTGTTTTTCAAGGTAGGCGGCAAACTGTACAGGGTAGTGTAAAATGAAACAATACATCTGTGCAGTTCACTGCAGGAGGAAACAATTGTCAAAGTTGCCCTGTAAGAACCTCACGAAAGCAGATTGCATCTACTTTATTGTGTTTTGCCAGGTGATGCAACTGGTATCGTGGTGCAGACAGGAGATGCAACCATAATGGGTCGGATTGCAGGTCTTGCCTCTGGACTTGAGAAAGATGAGACGCCAATTGCAAAAGAGCTCACTCGCTTCATTCACATGATCACAATTTTTGCCTGTAGCGTCGGCTTGTTATTTTTTGCCATATCTCTTGGTTTGGGCCACTACTGGCTTGATGCAGTTATCTTTCTCATCGGTGTCATTGTGGCCAATGTTCCAGAGGGACTCCTGTGTACAGTAACAGTACGTAAATCTTCCAACATTATCCGTTATTAGCATTACTACTTAGTTAATGCATTTATTGTAATGGTTATTTTACAATGCACTTAATATCTATATAACTTTTTCCTTTTGTGATCTACCGTAGTCTTTTTTTATTATAATGTTTTATTATTATTATTAGTTTTATTAATATTACGAATAATGTTATGATTGTCTTCACCTGAACTGCCTTGTCTATTCACATAAGCTCACTTTTTAGCCAAGTTCTCTAGGGAGCACTAATTGAAAAGATGTCTGAAAACATGCTTCTGCCTTGGAAGGGATTTTAACCCTCTGACCTGTGAGTGACAGCCCAACACAACAACCATTAGACTACTGCACAGTGCACAGTGAAAACCTCATGCAAATGAAGGCCACTGATATCTCTTGTTAGGTTTGTCTAACGTTGGCTGCCAAACGAATGGCAACGAAGAACTGTCTCGTGAAGAACCTCGAAGCTGTCGAGACTCTTGGGTCGACCTCAACGATCTGTTCGGACAAAACCGGAACACTGACCCAGAATCGAATGACTGTCTCGCATATGTGGTTCAACAACTTAATCTACGAGTCGGACCTAAGCGAAGACCAGTCAAGTGCGTTATGCTGCTTTAATTTTGTGTGTTTACAGGATTTCATACGACTCGTAGAGTTCATAATATAATATGCACGTATATGAAAACTTTCATATGGCGCTTTTTAAGGTTCTCTCAAAGGTGCTGTGATATTCTTCTGGTTAGCATGTTGGATTGTCAGCCTAGAGGTATTGAGTTCAAGTCCCCCAACTGAACAGACATAATTAAAGATTTAAAGATTGGGAATGTTTATGATACGTTTGCACACTCGAGCGGTTACGGTGTTACCTCACCTGCTGATACAGACCATTGTGCAGCCAAAACACACCTCTTGACAGCCGCAGTTGTTTGATGTCCACGGGTGAACTGCCTAGGCAGCCAGATTCTTCTAAACTGTCTATGCAATTAAGCAGCATTGATATACTCCGAGCAATGCATAACGGGCCTGTAGTCGGCTATGCACATAACCGAATTATGCACGTATGCGATATGCACTGCCGGAGTTGTCTTCCGTTGAAATACGCTATATATTAAAATGGAACCGGCCAGCTTCTATGCTCAGAAGTGAATTATGCAATAATCAGTTATGTACATGTACTTCAGTGGCGTTGACTAACTAGTGCCGTTTGGTAGCCTACCTCTCAAATTTGATGTGCTCCCTGTCAGTCAATCAATAGTCGTTTATTAACGTATTAACAGTAGCCCAAATAGTGTTAAAGTTCATTAAGAAAAACAGCTTCATCTGTAAGCAAATAAGGCTTAGATAACTGGAAACTTACCACTGTACACAGGTAAAGCCGAGCCACCATAGCAGCATCAGTGTTGACCACTGGCATCATGTTCGTATAATAATTATGGTAAAAATTCACAGATGAAACATATGATCGTGATGACCCCGGGTGGAAGGCATTGATGCTCGTAGCAATGCTTTGTAGTCGCACATACTTCAAACCAAACCAAGAGAAGATATCAGCTCTTAAAAGGTACACTAAAGCCTCCTTAATTATAACTTACAGCATTCTGTTACTATTACAATTACTCTGAGATATGTTATGGTAATGTTGTCGTACTATGAAACTTTTTCAGCATTAGTCTTCAGAAGACTATCATCTTAGACCAAAGAAATAGTCTAAACACGCCTCACTTTAATGCAAACTCAGACCTGACTCTGTTGGATGACGTGCACCTCAGATTTAATTTCCTCTTAGAACCTGAGGAAATAGTGTGACAATGTTATGTTTAGTTCAGGCTTAAAACTTGACCTTGTTCTAGCAACCTTGTTATAAAAAGGTGCTTAATGTGACTTCCAAGATCCAAAGGTTGCTTTTCTAAGAGGTACTAGTGCATTCCGATACTGCTTAAAACTGAGATGAAATGCTTCTGTCTAACACTTTAACAGTGAGCTGCATTGGTTTCCCAGTCACTTTTAGTACACTCTTCGTCATTAACGTGTTAAGACTTACAAAAGGTGCATACTTGATATTCCATTCTGATGTAGTGTAAAGACGTCTACAGCAACATTATCACAATTCTTTAGGCAGATATTAGTGATTGACGATTATTATTATTATTATTATTATTATTATTATTAGCCTCAGTTAACAGTTGCTGTTTTGGTCGCTTGTGTTTTGTAACGAAATTCGTGTATGTACCTGGTAATTGATTTAAGAATAAAGAAAAAAATGAGGACAAATTGCAACAGCGCGGGATCAATGGTAGTATCCAAGAACATTAATTTGGAGCAGGAGAGAGTGTGCACACCAGAGTGAAAATCATCAGGACATGTATAGATCACAAATGCTCTGGTGCAAAGAGAAGTAGTTTGCACATGAAACAAGGTGCTGCAGATAGTGGGAAGGATACTTTGGAAACTTTCACACGATGGAGCCAAACAAGTCATGTTTGGAATGATTGACTACTAATGGGTTAGAGGTGAGGTAAGCAATAAATGGCTGGTCAGTGAGTGGTGCGAGTTGAGAGTGCATCAGCTGAGCTTCTTGGCTCAGGACAGAAGCGATTGAAGAAACCAAGTGACACATGCGAATGACACCAGCAGGCAATTAGCCCGTCATATTATGCAAAAAAGGAAGGAAAGGCTTGCACTTACTGACACTTCCAAATTCTCTGGTGTTTAAATACCCTTGTGTCAATTTTCGTTTTACGGTGCCAGTAGATGTGCCATTTAAGTTATCAGAATAATATTAATGATGATAACATAAATAATAATTTAAGTGAAACTGTAGGGAGTGCACAGGAGATGCATCTGAATCTGCCTTGCTTCGATTTACTGAACTTGCTTGTGGAGATGTTGCCGAGATTCGTCAGGATAATCCGAAAGTTTGTGAAATTCCATTCAACTCCAACAACAAGTTTCAGGTAATTGAATTTCCAAACTCTGCCTTCGTAATTGCAAATCACAATCGTAAACTCGAGATTTCAATAGCACCCACAAAAGCGAAGTCACGGGAACCAGCTTATTCACATGCGCTCAGTCAAAACAAAAACCGATAGGTGGGATCAAGATCCAGAGAGTCGGACTGTCAGACGGCTATGGTGGGTGATGTTTAAAGTTGAAATGGCGAGGGAGGTGAGGGGAAGAGGAGGAATCGGGATAGGATTTGTGAAAATGCAGTGTTTTCAGTTTTGAGTGAAAGACCTGTGGAGATATAGCAAGAGGTGAGGTTTTGATGAGTTCGTGGGATGGATCGGATATTTGTCGTAACACTGGACGGAGTTTGTTCCAAAGAGGTGGGACAGCCTATGGCTATGAAGTATTTGCAAATATAACTGATGAGGTGACAGAAGAGCAGAGCAGTGTTAGGGTGGAAGAAGAACGGGTTGAACGAAGTAATAGTAATTGTAAATTGTATTTAACTTCAGCCTAACTGCGTATGTTCGTGTAAAGTACGGTTAATAATAATAATTTAGTACTTTATAGCAATTTACTGACAAGTCGTGTGTATCCATTCTGGATGCATTATCTTCACTCTGTTTATATTTTACATAGTCCATAATAAAGAAAATAAAACTAGAAAGTTAAATAAATGAATAAAAATATTGATGATTGCCAATGATAAATAAGAAATACTAGTGATGTTGCAGGTTTCGATTCATGCCACGAGTGAACCAACAGATGCCTCTTGCTACCACCTTGTTATGAAAGGCGCTCCTGAGCGCATCCTTGAACGCTGCTCAACGATCTTCATGGAAGGCGAGGACGTGGCACTGACAGACAAGTGGCGCAAAGCTTTCACCGACGCCTATGAAGACCTTGGGGGACTTGGAGAGCGCGTCCTTGGCTTTTGTGACGTTAATCTACCGCGATCCAAGTTTCCGGAGGACTTTGCTTTTGATGCTGATAACATGAACTTCCCAACAGCCGACTTGCGATTCGTTGGTTTAATTTCGCTCATTGATCCACCACGACCCAATGTTCCACTTGCAGTTCTGAAATGCCGGGGAGCAGGCATCCGGGTTGTCATGGTGACTGGTGATCATCCTACCACAGCGAAAGCAATCGCTCAGATTGTTGGGATAATCTCTCCGGACAGTGAAACCGTGGAGGACATGGCACGACGACTCAAATTGCCGCTTAACCAGATCAATGAGAGGTTCTTGTTGTTGCTTTTACATATAAATAATGTGCCCATGTCCCAGAGCCGAGGTATCCCAGAGTGTAGAGAATGCTGTTATTTCCCACTCTTCTGCCCTTGATTTGACACGGGATAAACCCCAAGGTACTGAAATCATGGCCTGTGCGTCACAGCACTTTCTGTTTACTTCCAAGGTAATGCTGGTATCAAACTTTTCGGCTTGTGACAGCGACCTGCATGTGCGAACAACTTGGTCTGGGTTGTTACCAGTGCATATTTTAACTGTATAACTACTGGGACAAATGCCCCAGTAGTCTTGGAATTTGCCCCAGTAGTTTTAGGATTTGTCCCAGTAGTGTTGGTGATTTTCCCCAGGGAATACTCAATGTTGGTTTCCAATAACATTGAATAGTGTAGCAGACTTTGTCCCAGTAGTCCAAAGCCGTTAAAATATGCACTGGTTGTTACAGAGTCTGTGAGCAGACTCAAAATCAATGTTGTTAGAATACAGACTTCATAAACAGATGGATGTCTTGGGAGATACAACTATGCTAGTCTATATGCTCTGTTCTTACATTATTGTTAGCAGTTCAGTCTTGTTTGTTTGTATGTATGTATGTATGTATGTATGTATATATCTGGCTCTTTATACAGTGCCTTGTAAGAACCTTACAAGAATCTCAATCCGCCTTGTTCTGACATACCCAGTAGTACCGTTACTGACCAGACAAAATGACTTGTGCATGTGCAAACTCAATTTCATATCGTGCCTCTGAATAAGCTGGTTTCCCTGACATGACCTTTGTGTGGCATGCTGAGAGATTTACATTAATAGTATTACATTCACAAAGGTGCTAAGAACCTGACAGTTAGCATCTTTCTGTCTGTAGTGATGCCAAAGCAAACGTTGTTAGCGGTACAAAGCTGAAGGATATGAATTCAGATGACCTTGACCACATCATTAAGTCGCATCCGGAGCTCGTCTTTGCTCGAACATCGCCTCAGCAGAAGCTCGTGATCGTTGAGGGCTTCCAGCGCCAAGGTCTTATTGTTGCCGTCACAGGAGATGGAGTCAATGACTCGCCTGCTCTCAAACAGGCTGACATCGGTACCTCTTTTCTCTCCTGCATCTTCTGTTTCTAGAGTGTACCGTTTTCAGAAAAACGGAAGAATCTTGTTTTCTCACATTAGAAAACCTCTTTTAGAAAATGGAAAGATTCTGGCCTATTATGCTGTCTTTTTAGAATGTGTCATTAATGGCCCTTTAAAAAATGGACATGTCTGCATTTTTTCTAGAGACACTTTTTGTATGTAGATTGTAGAAGATACTTCTTGTAGTTTTGAGATTTTGGAAGATAGAAAGAAAATCAAAATACACTGAGTGAAGAAAGAATATGTGACAAACATGGTTCAGCCACTAGGAATAAACATGTTGTGGTGTCATGCCTGCAGTTTAGGCTTACAACTTTTTATTTGAAAACCCTCAAGATTTACCACTTATTGGGGCAATATAAATCTCTTTTAAAATTATTTTAAGTATATTTCTTTTCTGATAGTTATGTATCACTAGTGGGGTTTTACTACACAAGGGGATCACGACTGGCTGGGAGGGGTCTTACGAGGTCTCATCAAGGGTCGCTACCTCCTAGATGACATCCCCTCTATAGAACAGCTATGCCACATAGCAGACACCCGCCTCTTTTCATCCATTAGCAGTGCTCCGAGGCATGTCTTGCATGACCTGCTCCCGACTATCAAGTGCACTGGCCATTTTCTACACCGAAGAGCACACCACCGAGAAATCCCAACTACTGATAGATTGGTTTATAGAAAAACGTTCATCATAAGGATGTTATACGAATCAATTAAAATCTTAGTTTAATGGGCAATGGCACCAATGGGCAAGATAATCTATGAGGGCTTTATGGGATATAATGGCAGACTGTATGGCTTAGTGTTCTTTGTATGCTTAAGTTTTTGTACACCAAAATGCGGTATGCAGTTGGTTTCAATAAAGAATATTCTTCTAGTATCTACTGACAAGACATAAATGGAGAGCAGTGGAGCACTAAAAACTTGCTCATGGGGCAGATTGAACCTGCATATGCTGCATTACAGGCTGACTGCTCAACCATTCAGCTGCTGGTGCTTTGTCATACAGTGGCACTATAAACATAATACCGGTAGAAACCTAATACAGTAACAACTCAACCGATTTATTACTGTAACATTGCTTAACATTGACCTTTCAAACATCAGTTTACCGCACAGTACATGTTAAGGTGATTTATTATGGTAGCAACCCTCACCCTCGGTTCCTTTGTGTCATTTATGATCCTTCAACTTAAGACATATATGTTTCAGCTTATTCATCTGCCGAAGCCTGAATTCCATTTTCTCTGACTTCTAATTTCTGTAACAGATTGCTCCAACAATTAATATCTTTTAGTATAGTTTCACTTGATATGACCATTGATTGATGCTTTGTGCATTATGCTAATGGTACTATAGTGCTTTATATTATTATTTATTATTATTATTATCATTATTATTATTGAACTCATTTAGGTTAGATCAGGTCCCTAACCATTTTGGGGCCAACTTAACGGTTCTTCCTCCAAATCAGATGGAAGTGTTTCAGGGTTGGTCATGCAGACTTATTAAATTTGTTTTTTGTTTGTGCAGGCATTGCAATGGGTATCATGGGGTCTGATGTGAGCAAGCAGGCGGCCAGCATGATTCTGCTCGATGATAATTTTGCTTCGATCATCACTGGAGTTGAAGAAGGTAGGACAACAATAAGTCATTATAAGTGTGACAAAGGGGTTGCTTCCTTCTGTTGTTGTGTGGCGTACTGTCACAAAAAGCGCAATGTAAATGGATCAAGAGGTTCTAATTGTTCATAAGATGATAATAGACAATATTGTGGATTGTTCATCATAATGGATTGCTAGATCATAGCAGGTGTTTTTATCATAATGGATTGTAACATCATGCAGGATAATATTAAAGATCTTCATGGAACTTAACGTTTGTAGTGGATCAAGAGATCATAAGGGATCATTTGATCGCAGTGCATCTGGACCGCGAAATCGCAATAGACCATAACTTTCTAATGGATCATGTCATATTAATTCATTCATTCACTCATTTAAGATATCTACTTAGAGGTGCTTCCAGCCCTGACCCAGCTAAAGAACCATTTCAAGTGTTAGTGCAAGATACATGTGATTTCCCTGATTAAAAGAACATGCAGATCCAGGTGGATCGACTAAGCACTGAAAGGACACGGCGTTGAATTGTCGAAATGTGTGCCAACATAACAGCAAGGTCACCTCGAGCCGTGAATAAAGATTTCTGTGGCAAGTAAAACAACCTGAAATGGGTCAACAAATCTATTTTAGGAAGGAGGGTTATTTCCCAATTGGCATCCCCAGTCCCACGTCAAAATCTTAAATTTGGTAGGCAACCAATGAAGTATAATTTGAAATGCCACCAAGAAGCCTAGTGGTTTCATGCAGCACACATTCAAGCTGTGCATTGTGCACCAAAGTAAGGCATAGATGGCACTACAGTAGTTATTGCTACTACTGTAGCAGTGACTGTAAATTTTATAATGTATCACATGATCGTACAAGATCATAAGTCCATAATGGATCCTGAGATCAGAATACACAGTTCTGCTACATAAACACTTCATTATGTTGCATCAGCTTTTGCTTTAGTTCATGCTGTTAATATTCTGCAAGGCCGGCGAATCTTCGACAACTTGAAGAAGTCGATAGCATATACAATTGCGAGCAATGTTCCAGAGCTGCTTCCATTCTTGGTCTACATCACAGTCAGCTGTCCACTGTTCCTGGGAACAGTTGCAATTCTCTGCATTGATCTTGGAACCGATATTATTCCAGCCATTGCTTTCGCATATGAAGAAGCTGAGACAGATATTATGCAGCGTATGCCACGACACCCAACACGCGACCGGCTAGTAACCATCAAGTAAGTTGACTGATATAGTGACCTTACAGCAGGGGTGCGCAAGCCTATCGTTAATGTCCGTCGCGTTAAAGGCTCATATTCTCATCATGGCCGCCAAGATAATTATTAGGTTATTTAAGAAAATATATACATGTATATTGTGATGAGAACTAAGATTTATTAATAAACAGTTTCAACTTCCACAAATAAGTATGTTTACTGTTGCAAATATGTTTACTGACATCCATTCCTTCTCCAGGAACTTCAGTAGGCCTACCATGTCTTTTCCATCATAAAATTAATAACAAGAAATAAATTAGTAAAAAGAAATATAAAAAGCACGATCAGTATTTCTACATATTAAACCCTACTCAAAATCTCAAATTTTTAGCTGTTAATGTAATTTATGACCACAACAATATTCCAGATTAATGGTCGACTTGGTCTTGGATATTAGCCGAGAGGCATGAGAAGTCTGGAGACCTTTAGACGCATTCCAGACTCCAAGTTGTCCATCAATCGAGTTCTGTACTTACTTTTCAAATAGTTCATCCAAGAGAAGGCCGCCTCACACACTTTAGGTGCTTCCGAAGAGGACCAGAGTATTTCTTGCCAGTTATGAAGTTTAAGACTTTAAGGTATTCCTCCGTATTTCTAGCAAATCGGTTGTTGGTGTCCCCTGAATGAAAAGTTTCGTTTCTCATTTCACAGTGAAGCTCCTCCTCTTCCAAAGTTCTCTTTCTTTTCAAAGACATCGCTGCTCGACAGGTGTTGGACCATGCTTTACACAAAGTTTTTTGGAAAAGACCTGTTTTGCTTTCTCTCCTATTCGTAGTGGTGAGTGATGAGGGGGAACCTTTTCACAAAGTCACACAGCCGCGTGATCAACAGCTGAGCCCTGCCATATGCACCACCTGTTTTGCATACAGCGCTACAAAGATGCATTTGTACACTTACTTTCATTGGCCACTCTCTCCCTGCACCTCAGTGTCAACTGTCAACTCGGCTCATACAATACAGTGGCTAACTTCCAAGGCTAAATACTCGGATAGTGCATTCTCAAAGGGCGCATTCACAATGCACATAATGATGTGGGCATCAGTGCGAGTATGTGTGGTGTGAGTATCATACTCGTTGAATAGTCTAATACAGAGATAGGCATAAGTAATTGATTCACACTACCTCAGTTTAAAAAGATGAAATAAAAATATTTATGAAATATGAATTAATGTACACACGGCCGTCAATGCATTACAATAAGATCACACTCCACAGCCGCCAAGTCTCCCTGTCACGGCTGTACGTCTGCGCACCTCTGCCTTGCAGTAAGTTACCAGAAAGTTAGTGACTATAAAATAACTTACGACGAAGGAAGTTACTGTAAAGCAACTGACTGTAAATTAATTGAACGTAAGTTTACTAAATTAAGTAACTGCAAGGTGACTGTAAAATAAGTGACTGTAAAGTTAGTGACCATAAAGCAATTTGCTGTAAAGCTAGTGACCGTATAGTAAGTATTAACCATGAAGTAAGTGACAATAAAGTATGCCACTGTTTATTTCAGACTTACCTTGCATATGTGTACTGTTTCCTGACAGATTTCATGTGTACTGATTATCATTGATATGAGAAATGCCTTACAATATTAGTAGTATTAGTACTGTTTTCAGGTATTTATATAAAACTCATCTACAGCATGCCGTGACCTACCCATCATAGTGATGTTGTGCCTTAGTTTTTGATAGAATTCAGTTCAACGCTTAGAACTCTTATACCAGAAAGACACGTCGTGTGTACGTTTTTTATGTATTTCAGATTGCTTCGTATTGCCTATGGTCTGATCGGGATTTTCGAATCAATTGCAGGATTTTATGTGGCTTTCATTATTCTCGCTCAGAACGGATTTCTTATCACTGATTTAGTTGGCGTTCGCGAGAGGTGGGATAACAAAGGAGTGAACGATTACACTGACTCATACGGACAAGAATGGGTGAGAATTGCCAATTTTTTAAATTGTTTTTTGTGTTCTTGTTACGTTTTAATTAGCATTTGTTTCTTGTATGTTCTGCTTCAAATGCTTTTCCTCAGATTTCTTAAACTTGAGTTTATATGTAGTGTAAATTTCCTTTTTAAATAAAAATGCTGATTTGAATCTTGAAAGTTAGCAGGATTTGTAAGTCAGTCATTAATACCTGGACTATGATAAAGTTTGCGTGTCTCAACTTTTAATACAGCAGAGGTTGTAGGGCCTACTGAAATAGCTATAGGACCAAATTTATGTGTGGACGTCCGCACTGGTCATAACCCTCCCTTACCCGCATTGGGCCGCATTCGTCCGCATTTGGATGACCACTCTGCACTGACTTTGCATCTGCATTATTCATTTCGGCAGGCATACTCGTTTTCAATATCCACTAACGTTGCCAACAATTTCGAAGTTGCAAATTGCGAATGCAAACAAATGAATAAATTGAGCTATCCACTTTTACTGCCGATCACAAAATAAGCACCTGCTTGTCTGCCTACCTAGCCCCTTTGGATCGAGACCTGGAACCGATTTTGACCCTATCTGCCTATCGATTTTCTTTTGGCTAAGCACCTATGACTCATCTTTTTGGGTGCTCTAGAAATCTCGAGATTACAATTACAATGCTTCAGGTCAATTCCGTATTATAGACTCCAAAGATTTAACATCTTTTGTAGATTCATTGCATTCACAGGAAAGACCATAGATTGCACAAAGAGGCAATTTTTAAAGCATAACAATTTATTTCTCACTTTTCCTTGATCACATCTTATTAAATCAAATGAGAAACCATATAGTGAAAAAGTATTGGTATTGAGTATCGGTGATTTACAAGCTAAAGAGTATCAGCGATACACTTGTGATACCCAAATATTAAGCCATTGTGATACTCGCTGCGATAATGAAAAAGTATGGGTGATACGAAGTTATTGTGATACTGTATCACAATACTAACAGCCCTGGTAGAGAAGCAAGCAGGGAGGGGAGACAGTGACTGGACGACAAAAGATGGATGCAAGAAAGGAGGAAGAGGATAAAGGGACTGGGAGAGAGAGGAAGACAAGAAGCGAAGTAGGACTGGAAGGAGGAGAGGAAGGATAGAGAGGAAGGAAGGGACACACTGATTTTGAAGCTGAGCAAAAAGGAAGTATGGTAACAGGATTCCCCATCCCCAGAATGGACATTGTGCCAAAATAGCACACAGATGCTGTGTGCCAAAGTGGCTAGTACCAGGTAGGTTAAAATTAACATTACTTTGAGTGTCTACTCACATGCATGAATTTCAGCATATAGCCTACCTCCACACATTTCATGCGTGTCACACAACACACTCAAAACTTCATGACTTTTGTGCAGCATGAAGGCCGTTCAGTAGCATGTTGGGTTTGTAATTGTATGATGTTAAGTTAAAGTATGTCAAACAATGTTCTTACAACGGCCTTAAACAAGTTGCTCATGTTCACGTGTCAACCACTGCAAATTTACTAACCCTGAGTGTGTAATCTGCCTGCCATTTCAGAACACTAGCACATTTTCTGTGTTTTTTGCATTTTAGACATATGCACAGCGGAAGAAACTGGAGTATATGTTGCATACGGGCTTCTTTGTTTCTGTTATCATTACGCAGTGGGCCGACTTTATTCTCAGTAAAACAACAAGAAATTCTTTGCTGCATTTGGGCATGAATTCGTAGGTGTCTCAGCTATTCTAATCTGATTACTTCTATAGCACTTCGGAGTAGAACTACTATATAGACGAATGAGTTACTAAATAATCACGATAATTATTATTATTTATCATTTTTTTAACTGAGGTAAAATGACTCCTCAGGAAATTAAAACTTGGGGAGTACTTAGATAAATCCAGTTTTTTCCATTCTCCTAGTGGCACTGTTCTCCACTGAGATCCTAGGCATAGTTACATTGAGGCACGAGGAGGCAGTTGCCTCCTCTTGCTTTTTTTGTATACTGGAACTTCTATTGACCAATTAACCCAATAACCAAGATATTGCCAATGGTCTGTGAAGTTGCCTCCTCTTGAATTTAAGTCTGGCTAAGTTCCTGACTGAGATCACAATAAATTATTTTTTTTACAATTGTTAAATGCGTTTTATTATCAGTTCATATAGATCTACTGCCATTTCATTTTATGCTTAATATCGTAATGATTTCCTCTTGTTATAATTTCATCTAATATGTTTCATCTTATGGTTAACTAACCCTGAGTGTTTCTTCTTTGTTTTTAGCAACTGGGCAGGAATGTTTGGTATGTGCTTCATGACGCTAGCTGGTGCCTTTTTGTCCTACTGCCCAGGAATAGAGCCTTCACTAAAGCTAATGCCTCTACAGTAAGTTAAATCCGGCAAATGCAACACATTGCCATGCACTGTTTACTGATAAATTTGCAGCGTGCTAATTGGTAATTTCACCTCAAACTATTTGCTGCGTGGAAGTTGCAATTTGCTGCATGTTTTCCACTTTGCAATTTTTGCTGTGTCATTCAGGTCAAGGCCAGTCTCTTCCTTTCAGATTGTGCATCACCTTTATGTTTTTATGTCTGTGAGGCTCAAAGATATCGACTAGTTCTGTTAAATGTGTCATATCTTCAGATTTCAGTTTTACTTCGAATCAAACATTTGATCAGTTTCATGTGCATAATGATAACAGTAAGTTACAATAGAAATTCCTAAATTAAATTTATTTTGCTACAGTTGAGTCATTGTGTCTTTCTCCTCTAGTTGGACATGGTGGTTGTACGGGATGCCGTTTGCTCTCCTCATGTTCATATATGACGAAGTCAGGAAATACGTTGTGCGCAGAAATCCAACTGGCTTTGTGGCCAGAGAAACCTGCTACTAGTCATCCCCAAAACCAGAGGCAAGTGATGAACTGCCATGTTGGTTCTCCACAGTTGACAATTATCTTTCAGTCGCAACAGTTGTTTGTTCGTATTTATTTTGATGCTGTGCTGGGTTAAAATCTGGCTGGACACTACGTTTTAGGTTGTTCGCTCTAACCGTTCTACTGTTTTACTCTATAAAGTATTTGCACATTCACTGATTTTGGTGACGTTTTGCAACTAGGAAACTGCAGATGTGTGAAATAACTTCATTTGTCATGTTACTGCAATGTTTTGCATGTATTTACCCCTATTATACTCCAAACGCCTTTTAAACTCAACCACATAGGTGACAGAAGAAATTAGGTAGGTAATTATTCATGTTGTACATGCCTCTTTGAATCCTAATTGTTGCAAGAAATGGTTCACAGGATTGAAGAATATTTCAGCTGAAGCACAAACATGACCACAGCAATCTAAGAAATGGACGTTTCCTTGTTAGTTACATGGCTCGAGACAAAATTATAAAATACCACCATGACTGCCAGTATCTTGAGAAAGACAGCATTGGAATAAAAAATTTAAATGCTATATAAATCCTTTTTTACAGTCAAATGATTCATATATTCAACAGAGAAAGCATCAAAAGAGAACAAATGCACCCGTAGACATTGGAATAAGATTTTAATCATAGTTTCAAATCTCTGTTACACCTCAGATTAGAGGCACTCTGCTAGAAATAGCTGCCAATTATAGTCCTCTTAAAAAAGTTATTAAAATACTTCATAACTGTCAAAACGCTATAAACATACCCGTAAAGTACCTTTGTCAAATTTATGTCTACATGCATATTCTAATGCCAGAGGTTATCTTATATATCACAAGTGTAAAATAAACAAGTGCAGAGAAACACAAGTGCACTTGTATGTGAAAGACAAACATGTGGAAGACAATCTTTCTATTCTTGCCTCAAAACTGTCCTTTTATGCTATGCTGGGATCGGGAGCGTTCCTGAGTACATAGTAATCTTGAAGGGGCGCTATATAAATCTTCGTAATGAATGAACGAATGAATGAATTAATGTTGTGGTTGATCAATGCATAGGAAATATTCCCCTGTAAGGTTTAACTGAGATTCTTCAAAGACACTGATATATATTTTAAAAAGTTGAAATTAACCTAACAGTCAATTTCATCTGAATTCCAGCCATCAGAGACCAAATTGCAGTTTCAACACAGATCATGAAATTCTCCCCAAACAAGAAAAAAGTTCACCAAAGTCGTGTACCAATTCTGCTCAGTGTTGCTGCCGCCTGTGTTACAAATGTTAAGATAAATAAAGTTTTACAGTGGTTGTGGTTAGTTGTCTGACCTACAAAAATAAAAAAATATACATAAACATTTTATACAACTGAGAGTTTATTAGCAGAGATTGGTGCTCAAGAAATCTATGTAAAAAAAGAACCAATTTTGATTGGGGTCTTAAATTTAAATCACCCAAAACTTGCTGCTCCAAATCTAGATGCTTGCCATTAACTGACTTGCCAAGCCCCGATTTGCTCAGATTTTCACAGATGTTCATCGGGATAGAAAAATATCTAGAATACTGCAATTACAACACATCATGCACACCTGATTGGTGCTGGTTCACAGCTTAACTGCTAATTATTGGACTTTAGACAATGTTCTCTAATTTCTGGCAACTCCACAAATGAGCTAGCTTGCTTTAAAGAAGTGTTAAGGTTCAGTCTTAGACATAACTCACCACTTTTAGAAAACCTAATGTTGGTGCTGTTGCTACCAAAATCGTTGGAAACTGTAATTTTGTACATCTGAAAGTTGTCCCCTGCTACTTTGGAAAATATTAACTTTGCAACGAAATCGTTTTCACCATCGAGCTGAAATGATGAGAACAGCAGAAGCTTATGAATGCAATGACAAAATTCTCATTTCCTTATACTGAGCAGTTTTTACATTCTGTCATCAATCAATTTCATGTGCATCATGAAGATGGCACAATTCTAAAGACTTCATTTACAGTACCAGGATATACATACTTATTTAGCTGATACTCTGAACGTTTCTTATATATGCCACAAATCACATTTATTTATATAGCCCCTTTCAGAAGTTCCTAACAGTTCTACTTAAACATTCCGATACACACACACCGACATCGGAATGGACTTAATTTTGAAATTCTGCACCATCTGCTGAGTATCAATAGACCTTTTCTAAATATATTTTCTTGTCTACAGCTACTTAACTTGATTCTTAATATTATGGCTAGAGTGTAATGTAATGTAATGTAACAAGACATTTATATAGCGCCACTTAAGAGTCTCACAGAAGCGCTCAACACGTGGCCATCAAACAGCTGAAAAAGTGCGTCTTTAAGAGTCGAGAGAAAACCATGTAACCACATGCAGCATTAGTGGCACGCACAGATGGCGGAAGAGTATTCCAGATCCGTGGCGCCGCAATCGAGAAGTCCCGACGAGCACGTGTGGTGGTTCGAAACGAAGGTACAATCAAGTCATTTCGCGAGGCAGACCGGAGAGCCCGCCGACCAGTTTGAGTGCCAACTGGAAGGCACAGTTCAGCAATGTAGTCCGGAGCAGTGCCAGTCGTAGCCTTCCAAACCAGCGTAGCGATCTTGAAATTAACACGATCAGCAACTGGAAGCCAGTGAAGCTCACCCCGCATGTAGTCGGATATGTGTGAATATTTCGGCAGGTCAGCCAGAAGTCTGGCTGCTGCATTCTGAACGAGCTGAAGTTGACGAATGCGGAACTCAGGGAGGCCCAGGAGGACTCCATTACAGTAGTCAAGACGTGTGAGAACAAAAGAGTGTATTAGTACAGCCGCGGCGTTCAGCGAGAGCGTCCTCCGTATAACTCTGATCTGTCTGAGCTCGTAGTAACTTGTCCTTGAAATATGTGTCACACGATCAGCCATCGTAAGCCCACCATCAAGAAGCACCCCAAGATCCCTCACCACATCACAGGTCTGTCCACCAAGGGATGCTGATGCAAGGGCATCAATCCTACAACGTGCACGTCTTGTACCGAACCATATAAACTGTGATTTAGTCGGGTTGAGTCTAAGACGATTGGCAGACATCCAGTCATGCACCATCGCAAGTGCACAATGCATTTGTTGTGCGCACACCACCGAGTCTTCAGGTCGACAGGACAAATAAAGTTGAAGGTCATCAGCAAACTGGTGAGATGTAGGACCCAGCGACGCCACAACATCATAAAGGTCAGATGTGTAGAGTAGTGTGATGAAGATCAGTTGTTATTTCTGAAACCTAGTAGGGTCATGATTATTTAAGGTGTCTCAACCTACGTTGACGGCCATCTGAACAGCATCGGAATCCGAGATTGAACTGTAATCTTGCGTCACATCCATCTTTGCTTTTGTCCAAGTGACCTGTCCTGCTGGATGAGAATGAAACCTGCAGGACAGCTGCGCTTTTCTTGCACCCAGCGCTGCCTGTTGCTCAGATTGACAAGTGTTTGTGTAGAAGTACGGAACAGCTGCAAAAATCCAATATTTCAAATATTTTCCTAGAATTTCATTTTATGCTATCACTGATTAATGCCTTATACATTATCATAATGTTATATCTACAGGGCATTAATTTAGATTAGATATATGTATCATTGAAAAGATGGATAAGATGGAGTTCACCTTAACTTCCACCCAGTTTTCCTCTTATCCATCAAACAGAAATGCATGCAGCTGATATTCTTTACTTACCAGAGCTGATAAAAACTGGTAATGGCAAGATAAAGCCAATAAACTCACTGAAACTGTATTTCATTTAGGCAAAAAATAAGGCACACTAACATAAGAATTCAATTTTTACTGAAATGACTTCTCAGGCTATGCTCTTAATGCACCCAATTGAAATTAATCCAAACCATTAGTGCAGTCCGACAGACACTGAGAGGTGATACAGATCTGACTAACAGCAGAACCTTAAACTGAAAATGTGAACTATAAATTTAACATCATTCACTTTCACGTGGGTCAAAGTTGCAGTTTGAATCAAATAATCTAAAATGTTTCATGATCAGACAAGATTTGGCTGACATTTTTTGACATTAGAATGATAATCTGCTTACCATTGACAAGGATAATGTTGGAGTCAGAAACATTGTAATCATAGACAGAAGCAGTACAGACAATGTCTTCTCCATCATATTCTGGCAAAACCCTGAACTGTTCTGTGTATGAGAGGACCAGCCATGACGGTTTCTTGAATCCACTCTTTGGCCCAGACCATGTCCTTGAAACTTGGATGAAGCTCTGTGGAATGCTAACTGCCGAGCCAACCGATACTGTGATGTTTGGACGTGGATTTCCCCCAGTCGCCTGACATCCTACTGAACCCGAGATTGTATCAACGTAGTAAAATGGCAACTCAGATGAAGCAAATGTCATGTTGCTCTCTGAATAGTTTTTGAACAAAACCACACTTTGAACAGGAACTGAAAAAGAAACAGATCGTGATATTTTACTCTACTGACATGTACTAGTGAATGGTAAAGAATCTTATTGATCATATCAAAAGAATTGTGGCTCATAAAGCACTTGTAAAAAGAAAATGAAAAAAACTTAAATAAAGGTGTGAACTATGATAAGTTCAAATGTCAGTGGGGCTGTGTCAGTGAAACAGCATAAATGTGGAGACGAAAAGTATTTTAAAATCTACTGACAAAAAAAGAGTTAAAATTACAACTTGTTAACGGTATTTTGGCATAAAACGATGAATTGCATCATTTGAGGCTCTACAATAGCTGTCGGTACTTGTAATTGCAGAAAATTTGATTTTTCATGTTACTAAGAAAAAGCTGGATAATAGTTTATTGGTAATATGTGCATCAGTTCAAATCAGATACCGGTACTATAGCATTGCTATGATGAAAGAAAAGACGAGTTCGATAGACCAAAAATATCTAAATACTAACCAATCACATTTAATGTGTAGTTCATCCTGAACACTGTGTTGCCAGTTGCATCCAAAATATCACAAATGTACTGCCCACTGTCTTGTGGCTGAGTGTCTGAAAGAAACAAAGATGGTCAAATTAACTGGTACAACAACTGATGTATGGTTGGCAAAAAATAAAAGGTTTAACCACTGGCTCTTATTTTCAAACACATTTAACTGCATAGTATGTAAGTATGAAAGTTACTTAGAAGTTACAAACTGAAGGTAAAAAACTTTGAAAAACAAAGCAGCAATCTAATAATACCATACAGTACAATAGTGTGGCACGGTGGCCTATTGGTTACAGCGGTCACTGGTCAGCCTGTAAAGCGGAGAGTACAGGTTCGATCCTCGTCCGATGCGGTTGCTGTGTAGTGACCGTGAGCAATACTTCGTGCACAATTGCTCAGTGCCAATTGCATCTGAGCCATCGAGGCATGTGCACTTCTGAGCTATTGTCAACCTTTGGAAGAAGGGCGATATCAAATGCAGTTGTATTATTATTATTGTATAATACACCTGAAATTTGCATATATGTTCGCTTAACTTAGTTCAAAGGTGCATCTTGAAGCCAGGAAACAGTAAAAACCGTTAAGGTAATTTTCAGTTTAGAGCATAAGATGCTCTCAGTGGAGTTCTAGATGGAGAGACCAGCATCAAAATGAGCATGAGCCAAAGACAAGTGCCGTCATTTGTAACTTCTATCATGCTGGCGTCTGATGAACAAGGCATTGATGCTGCACCAAAACTAAGCTGTAATCAGGTCAAAACCCAGATCAGTTCGCTAAGACAGAAAAAGCTCGTTCACCAAGAACAGTTAGTGTTGCTGACTCCGAGGTTGCTGCCTCTGAACATTAAAAGCAGAGTAGTGCCCTATAGATAACTTTGGATCACATTACTACTAGCTAGAAACAAGAACTGCACGTGAAATAGAAACTACTAGAAACGTTTTATATAAACTAAATACGGACTTACAATTGATGTGTAACTGGTAAAGAAATCCATTTGTTTGGTCAACGTAAAACGCCTTGTATCGTGCAAAGTCGCCCTTTTGCGCAATCTGAGGTCGAGTGTCAACAAACAAAAGCAATTCTTCCTCGTCATCCAGTTGTTTCTTTGACCATCTCGGTGTAACGCTGTTGAAACGGAAGTTCTTTATGGTGCAGTTCAGCTGGAAGGACGTTGCCTGGTCTGCAGTGTAAGTTTGATCATCGGCTTCAATTGAAGGAAGAATGGCGAAACAAGCTGGAATAAAGAAGTTTCAGAATATGTTAAGGGAATGAAGGGGGGTTATTTACATATTGGCACTGTTATGGGCCATATTTGATCAGATGCAATTATTGTACCTTGAAATCGTAATAGTAAAATTCAAACTTTCTACAGTGTTACTCAAACATTAAGAAGAAGCAAAACCTTGTTCACAAGCACTGCATTAATGCAGACAGGTTGTCCTGGTTTACTGTAGAATGCACAAGAGCTGCCCGGACATGCATGTGAATTGGGCCCATATCAGGCCCAAGTTGTACCACTGGTGGCCAGCCATGTGCTAATGTAGGCCCAATGAACACAGCTGTTAGGGTAGGAGGACCAAAGAGGGAGGGAAGCATGGGAATGTTTATAGTGGGCTGCGTGACTTCCATCTAACTTGAAAAACTTGGGTCAAATATCTAATAATGCCTCCATCAAGGGGTAGCGCAGAGGGCATCCAGTGAACCGGTGCTATATAAATGACCTGATAATCATCATAATCCAAATTTATAAAGCGCCACTTGAAAGTGAAGTGCAGGGCACCAGCTTATTCATGTGTGCTGTGTCAGGTCAGATGGATTTCCAAAGAGTAGTCAAAAGGAGATCCAAGTCTGGTTTCCAAGGACCCAAATGGCAGAGCACCTGCTAGCCTAAGGCAGGTGTCGTTGAGGTTGGGAAGAATTGGAAGGCGGAGGATCAGATGAATGACTTTTATTGTAGCATTATTCTTGAAAGGTGACACTAATTTTGAGTGGAAAGCCCAAAGGGTGATAGATAGAGGAGCCTGAGACGGATGATGGAGGGTGAGTGGCAATGATGATGGAGGAACCGAGAATCTGTTGAATTTAGAAGGGAGATCGTTCCAGAGTCATGGTGCCGTGTGGGACATGGCTCGGTAACTGGAGAACTTGAGATGAGGGACTCCAGAGTGACCAGATCTCGAGACTCCAAAGTGACCAGAGACTCCAAACAAGAAGATAGTTGATAAAGTAGAAGGCTGTGGTCAATAGTGTCGAATGCGACAAGGATGTCGAGGAGACAGGAGACGGTTCGTCATAGTTTTACCATCGCATTCATCAGCATCAACATCAGTAGTATTTTTAACTTGAACTTTAGTGTGGTCCTAGTCGTGTTGTTGAACACGAATGCAAGTAAAGTAGGCCTAAGTAAGTAGGCCTAAGTACGTGCTTTATTGAACCGCCTGCAAACGCACTGCGGGTACATCGGATAAGAACAATTTAATAATGTTAAATAACAAATCACAAAATTACAAGAAATCATTATATACAATAAAACAGACATCTATAAGTAACAAGTTTACTTCTAAAACAATTCGCTACAAAAGGAATGCTACAATGTACCCCAAATGACGCCTGAGAAGTAGATTGCGGAACGCTGCAGTACGTACATGCTGGCTACACTTCTGTTACACCAGCGTACACCACACGGGATATTTAATAACTTATTAAATAATCCATAAAATAAACAGTAGGAATGTGACACTCCAGTTGTTTACGTTTTTCGAAAATGGCACCGTGTGCCCAGGTGAAAATGTCACGTGACTAATCCAAATAATCATTATTTGCGAATAATAATTTTTAATAATCCTATTTGTGCAAATAGAAAAATCCACATTTAAACAAAACAAGGGACGCGAACTCTAGTGTGGCTTATTATTTCAAAAATCATAAATGACAAGTAAAAAGTGAAATACTTAAGTTAATCGTTTTAAATAATAGTCCCAGGTAAAATGCTCTGCCGTACGTGGTTTTCAATTCAATTCAGTTCAGTTCAGTTTATTGTTCCCAAGAAAAATACATTGAACAGGTATGACAGTTCAGTGAATACATGTAGTAATCATCTGAGTGGAAAGTCCAAAGGCGTGAAGAGCAGAATATCAAGTAGGATACTGTAGGAAGCGGGATCGAAACCCACCACCCTCCCAAAGGTCCACTCAACCTGTCATTCGCTAGATGGCGCTGGTAAAATGAGTAGCACTAGCAGGAACGTGATGGGCCCTTGCATGGCTGCCATACAGTTAAATTCGAATCCTGTAATAACTAATAACTTGTGATCATCCGTTCATACTGTGAATTGTAATCATACTGCGTAGGCCTACTTGTCAGTTTGAAATAATAATGAATAATATTATTATTATCATTAAATTTTTTCCAATTATCATTAAGGGGAGCAATAGCCAATAGGCACACCAGAAGGGATGAGTCCCACCAAGTAGGGCCTATTACATAGGCCTAACAAATTTGTTTACATAATTAAGGTTATACAACATGTTGCGTGTGCACGCACTATAGTAACTGTTGTTTAAAACGTGCAATTATTCAGTGTGATTCTCCTTACAGATTTTATTTTAGTTATAGTTATAGTTATAGTTAATGGTTTCTTATTTTAGTTATAGTTATAGTTATAGTTAGTATTATTTTTTAGTTATAGTTATAGTTATAGTTAATGGATTTTTATTTTAGTTAATTTTAGTTACTACTTAGTTACAATAATTAAGGCTATAAGCAAAATTGTGCGTATTAACACGCTATTTCACAATTTGCTCAGAGCTTTGAAAGCCTTTGAAGCATGGGTGCATTCGGCTTCATGAATACACGAGTTTCTAAATTAACTGACACATTGCATAATAAAAATATCGCATTTTTCGTTCTCATTTATGTCGAATTGTCCATATTGCACTTCCTATTTTTATTTTTTGTATTAACGAAAATAAAGATGAATTTTCGTTAGTGTTATTTTCGTTATAGTTATAGTTATAGTTAATGATATTTTTTAGTTATAGTTATAGTTATCGTTAACGAAGTCATTTTATTTTCGTTAACGAACATTTTCGTTATCGTTATCGTTAACGAGAATCACACTGCAATTATTGGGCTCATATTGCGGCACAGATGTTCTCTGATAGTGTGTTCCATGGTACAGGGCTCTAGCTCTGGAACCTAATGGAAAATTTCCGTACATTTGTTCTGGCAAAAGTACATAATGTAGTTACTTCTAGTATTGTTAGAATGCAGAATTGGACTAAAGTAGGGTGAAAAGGAAGGTGGGAGGAGATTGTTATTAATTAAATTGGTAAGTTTACATAAACAGATAGGCTAAACTCACATGTTTGGATGAATTTCTTTATCTTGTGTAGGCTAATAGTTGAGCTTATAATGCTAAGAACAAAGGTCTAGCAGGTAGGCCTGGGTTTACCTACAGTACTCACCTCATAAGCCTAAAGTTGTTGCAGAAGAAAGTTAGGCTATAGGCTAGGCCTATAGCCTAGGCCTAGCCTATGGGGCCGTCCATAAAGTATGTCACGCTATTTTGACCATTTTTACCCCCCTCCCCTGTCACAAACTGTCACAAATCTCGGACCCCCCCCCTAAAGTACGTCACACTTTCAACATAGAAATAATAATACTTCCGAAAGCAAGGCTAATACATAAACAAGGCTTCGCAACAGCATTATTACTAGCGCTCCTAGCGAGAGGAATCGTGAAAAACACATTCAGGAGATATGCATTTCATGCTATTTTGACATAAAACTAATTAAAATGTTTCAGAAAATTTTTGAAAATTATTTTAAAGCTATGAAATTCTACTAAAAAATAAAAAATAAATTATAAATAAAATAAAAATAAATAAATGTGTGACGTCACACATGGCCTGACCCCTCCCCTGTCACAAACTGTCACACTTTCTTAAACCCCCCTCTCCCCTGGAGCGTGACGTACTTTATGGACGGCCCCTATAGCCTACGGGTCGATCATAATTCATAACTGTCCGGTCCAGATGAAGTTACAATAGATAAGCCCTCTGACTAGACGCAGCGCTCGTGAATAAGCTGGTGCCCTGCGCTTGGCTTTCGAGTGGCGCTTTAGAAGTTTGGAGATTACGATTACGATAAGCTATCATCATCAATATTCGTTTAATAGAAATTCAGGTTGACAAAACCGCAAACTGAAGACATTAGCACGAATAATAAAAGAAATGAATTAAATTATCAAGAGTAAAATGCTGATATTCGCGGTTTCAAATCAGTTACTTTTTTAAAACCTAAAGGCATATGAATAATATTAATAGTATTTCTTATGAGGTTTCGTCATATTGAAGCGCTATATAAAAATCGGTTCTGTTGTCATACGAGGTTTTAGTACGTCCGAATTGTTATGAATTTTTTAGGAATCCATCATCACATGAAACGATCATATGACAGCATAATTAGTTAAGTGGTCTCTTGAAGGGAATCCACGGCGACAAAACCGCAGATCAGTCGACCTCAGAGTTGTTTTTCGGCGACTGAAGAGTGAAGATGGAGTGGATGGTGTTGATTGTCATGTGTGGGCTCTGCGCTGTAAATGGCAAAGAGGTCTACACCCAACCCGAACAGGTTCATCTCTCCTATGGAGGTACATCGAATCAAATTGGTTTAAATTAGATTTGAAGTTGATGGAAAATCTTGCCTGGGTTTTAAATTGCTAGAGGGACGCAGTTTTATAAGGTAGGGATAACAAAGGTCACGGACGGCAGATCGTGGTCAAACGAGGTTCAATGATTGATCCATAGTTTAAGTGCGAATTGTTTAATGAATTAATTCGCATTAAATTGTCTAATCTTGCAGGTCACACCACGACAACAAGTAAACTGCTGTGTCTGATTATTTCTTAAAACAGTTGAACTTCCTCATTCCAAGTCGAATCAGTACAGCAAATATTGAGCCACATTTGCTTGTGATTTACTTAATTTTGTTGAGAGGTGAAGCTATGTTTTGTTTTTGCATTGAATTATTTCATCATATTTGGCAAATCTGCTGCAATACATTGGGACAAGATTTCCAAATTACTAAAATGCCAAATTTATTGCATCAATGCATTGTTAAGATTTGAAGTTTTATTATGTCGATGCATTTAAGAGATAGGTTTATTCTATGATGTATTTTATCATCCAGCTAATCCGTCTCAGATGGTTGTGACGTGGGTGACACAGGAGGCCACAAATGGTTCTGTTGTTGAATATGGCATTGACAAGCTGGACGAGATCGCCTGGCAAGCTGAAGAGACTTTCACTGATGGTGGATCGGAGAAGCGGACGCTAGTAATTCACAGAGTCATCATGAAGAACCTCAAACCTGGAACAAAGTACAGTAAGTACTGGATTTAGCAACACACAATACATTATGCATACTGTATTGTACCGCAATCGTAATCTCGAAATTTCTACAGCGCCCAAAACGCAAAGTCGCAGGAGCCAGCTTAGCATGGACGCTTAGTCAAAACACAATCGATAGGTGGGAGGGGTGAAATTGGTTCCAGGTCAAGATCGAAAGAGGTCAGGTCAGAATGCATAGGCACCGACTTTTGCTTTTGTCTCTTGGTGCACGAGTTCTACCTCGGGAAAATTTGTTATATTCTACATTGCTGTATGTAAGTTTTAGCACATTTTTAGAGACAGAAAATTGTTTTCTTGTCAAGGGTACATGGTTAGAAAAAGTTTTTGAAACTCATGTGATGGTGACTGACAACTTTACTGCTTGCATTTTCCGAAATTTGTGTATGTAGCCCTGTCTTAGATAGGACATTTGCAAATTTATTGTTCTGTTGATCCGAATTGTTCTGGGTGAGACGCACCCACTGAACTTTCTCTCTGGGTGCATTCGCACCCAAGGCTCCCTATGTCAGAATATGTTATAGTGATGTACTTTCAGAGCCTCCCTAGTCTTTCACTAACTGTCGTTTCTGAAGTACGAGGCGTATAGAGGCTTCTAATTCATGAATAATTAATTACCTTTCCTAATCTTACTTTACTTTTCCTAAGTTTACCTTTCTTTGTCTATTCTTACCTTACCTAATCTTACCTTGTCTTTGCCTAACTTTATCTTGCCTAATTCTGCCTTTTTAACATATATTTTAATATATATTTTTATATTTATCTGATCTGCGTAATCTTGTTGCACCTCATCAAGATAAATGCAGAGGTACTCTTGCCTGTCCAAAGAAAGCCACTTTAACGATGAGCGTGTACTAGAATACATGGAAAGCTTATCCCTCTTATCATTAAAGGGTTGAAGTAGAATGATTTTACAAAATGCTATAGAAAATTCCCTACAGAAAAGGCAATCTCTGTGACTGTTGCCAGTGCTCTATGTTTTTTTCTTTGCAGTCTACCATGTGGGACATCCCAAGTGGGGCTGGAGTGACCTTTATTTCTTCCGGGCCATGTTAGATGGAACCAACTGGAGCCCGTCTTTTGCAGTCTTTGGTGACATGGGAAATGTAAATGCTCAATCAGTCCCAAGACTCCAGGAGGAAACGCAGAGAGGACACTTCGATGCCATTCTTCACGTTGGTAAGCAAATTCAATGGGATTTGGGCTACAATTGTTGAATAATTATATTGGTGTGTATTAAAAGTAGAAGAACAGTCTCATAAGCTAACAGTGGTAGGTTGTGGTGAGTATTCAGTGTGTTCGTACTTCGTAGCTTCAGCCCTTGAGAAATTACACCTAGAAAAAGCTATTCCCAAGAGTCAATAGTGGATGCAATGCTTCAGTACCCTCATTTCGGTATCCTAACCAGCTGAAGGTGGATGGCTGCCTCATCTTCCTACCAACAGTGTACTGCCTTCATTTTATTTGTTGAATTTGCGATACTGTAACAGAAATCTTGGAATGTGTCTCTATCCTCTGACCTCCCAAGTTGCCAGTCCAGTAGGTTAACCACTAAACTTTTTCACTCCAAAAACGATACAACTGTAATTTAGTGTTGCCTTCCTGACAAAGTTCAGAGGTCCACTTGATGCTGGGCTAAAGGAGACATTAAGAATCATAATAGACTGGTAGAGGTAAGTTTACAGTTTAGGAAGTAGTCTCAATAAGAGAAGTGCAGACATGAGGAGTTCCAGATGATTGCAGAGTTAAAAATTCAGTTTTAAAATACAAATATAGCGATTATGCACTTATCTTTGTTGTTAAACTTTAACGCTTATTGCACAGTAATAAAGTTTGTGGAACATTTATGCAATGCAATGAAATTTATATGTCGAGATTTACAATGTTTTGTGAATCACCGGGAGCTGTATTAAACCTATGGCTTTTGCATATTTCAGGTGACTTTGCTTACAACATGGATACAGTAAGTGGGGAGAAGTAACTCTGAATTTCCAAGTCTTTGAAGTTATAATGTATTCTATCATGTTCATTTATGCACAAAACAAATGGGAACAGTGAATAGCACTGAAGCTTTTTATGCTTTTTGCATTTCAGGTGACTTCGCTTACGATATGGACACCGTGAGTGACAATTAATTAAACAAATCTAATCATTTGCCACAATTAGTTAAGAAATAAGTTTCCGGTGGTGGCAAAGACAACATTTGTAAGGTGCTGTCAAAAGCAACAACAGGGATGACCCATATTTTAAAAATATCTTAATATGGAATTGCAGTATCGTAACTTCGAGCGTCGCCTTATAATTCACCAATTTCCTTAAGGCTGTTATGCTGGGAGCACCTTTGAGTAGTTTGTTCTGTAATAGATGCTATATGTATTGACCAATACAGTGCAATAAAAAAACACCAGAAACTTATAGCACTGTTTTTGGCAGCCTTATCATGTTGTATTTATTGATTCATTCAGAGCATGTATTTATAGTGCATCTCACAGATAACTACTCAGAGATGCTCCCAGCCTCGGTGGAAAAGAAAAGTTTTCAAGTGTTTGTGTTAAGTACGTGCAGAATTAGCTAAGACAAGATGCATACCAAATGCAGGCCATTCCAGGTAAATAGCCCAATTACTAAAAAGCGTGATGCTGCTTTGTCAAGGTGCGTGCAAAGGGAACAACTGTATTCTAATTAGTTTTTGTTCTGTCTTGGTTTTGTAGGATAATGCTCGCGTAGGTGATGCCTTCATGAACCAGGTTCAGTCGGTCGCTGCATACATTCCTTACATGACCTGCGTGGGAAATCACGAGGCGGCATAGTAAGAGGATTTTCCTCTGATTTCCTCTTTTCGGTCCTTATTTCTCTTGTTTCAAGCTGTCGACAAGTTTAAGTTGTTTTGTCTGATCTATTCGGGATCTAGATTTTATGAGGAGAAGGAGAATAGTCTCCATTTAGCTGATCCTGGAAGGACATGTATACTCATTTTATAGCTGAACTTACTAGAGGTGCAAATGGAACAGAAATCTCAGAATATCTTCCTGACAGGGTGGGGAGTTGAACTACCAACCTCTAGGTTGATAGTCCAGCACACTAATTGATAGACTATAGCCTGCTCAATGAACATAAACGATGAGAGTGTACTAAAAGTAACTGGCACACCAATGCAGCTCATCGTTCAAATGTTAAATACCTTGTCAAAGACCCTGTATGTTACTCTGGCCTTTGTGTAACTCCATCATGGCCGCTAATAAATATTCATCTACTCCTCAGGTTCTCATTCACTGACTGTGCATGTAATAACTGCTTCAAATAAATAAATATTAATGAACAGTTTCTGCATACCACAAGATCTGTTGAATGACCTTTGAGAAGTTCTTGAAAAGTGCTGTGTAAGGGAGGAGATACATTGCAACAAACTGATTTCTGTATGATGTCTTTTTCATTTTTCTAGCAATTTCTCAAACTACAAAAACCGGTTCACAATGCCAGACGGAGGTACACAAGGAATGTTCTACAGGTATGGAAAAATGGCCCTCTAATGCATTCCAAATCCAGCCCTGCCATCCCTACCATCCCTATTCGTCACCAAGCTGTCAAATTAGTGGATGATACTTCATATTAATAGTGGTATTCTTAATGTTGGTGCCTCTTTCTAGAGCAGTTAAAACTAAACTATAAAGGCGGGTTCGTGATTCATCGTTATAATTGCATTTTTCCAGTGTGCTTAACGTAATATTAACTTTGTACTTTGTAAATCTTTGTAAATATATCATAATATTAATAATAATAATAATCTTTTCTTTATTGAAGTGCCTGACAAACGCACTGCGCTGTACATTTACATGTTATGACAATTAAACAATTCACAAGAACACAAATGACAGAAGACATAAATCTTAACTACTAACAGAACAGACAGCCAGGGACTCGATCTCAGTACCTCTCGCTCTTTATGCCAGTGTGTTATCCAATGCGCTATTGGGCCCCCATCATCAGCCTTATCAGTTTCTGACGCCAGCAATTGGAGCAAATGAACAACTGATTCTTTGGTCATTTGTCAAGTCCAGTTTTTTTTTGTCCTTGGAGTTTTATTATGGACTCATGCTTATTGTTACAAGAAGTAATGATTGTTATTAACTGTTTTATCAGTTATGAAATAGTTTATTTATGACTTTTATCTTAGTATTATGTTAATAAGTATTTCTTTTGATGTTTTTCCAGTATGAACATTGGTCCAGTCCACCTTGTTGCGTTTTCTTCTGAATTCTACTATTTTGTTGAGTATGGCTGGAACCAGATTGTCGAACAGTATCGTTGGCTCGAAAGGGATTTGGCGGTCAGTTCCTCTTTTCTTTTAATCATTATTACAAGATAAAAATCTTTACTTGAAATAAACTTGCCTTACTGCCACTTTATCTGATGAATGGAAAAAGCATTTGGAAATGGAGATTGGATCTTTACTTGGACATTTAATTCCTGCCAGTTATTGACATCATCTCGATAAAAATTGGATTAGATGAACCTGATATAAAACCTCTTTGGGGTAAAGTTAGATTAGATTGTGCCAGTTAAATTACATCTTGATAAAAGTAGATTAGATCAAACGAAGTTAACAATTCCTTGTGGGTGAGGTTGCACTGGTTTGAAATTCTTAGTCATGTGCATGTTTGGCTTGTCAACTTTGAACATTCTGCCAGTTCCTGTCATTTGTTTCTGAACAATTAGGGACAATCAGTCAAATCTGGCCCACAATCTTTAAGCCAATTTCAGTTCAGTTGTAGTCCCTTTTTTGTTCTCAGTTGCGGTGTGTCAACTGGTTTTCATATTAAACGATTATATATATATATACGACTAATCTTGCCCACTACAGCCTGACTTCTTGTTTCCCTGATTTACTAGATTTTGACCTTACATCTCCATCTCTTGCCTTATGATTAATGATAACAGCATTTTAGAAGTCATTGAATTCTATTATATTTTACTTGTAATCTTGTTACTGAAATCTTGAGTGGACTTAAATGTTTAGGAAGCGAACAAGCCACAGAATCGCGCCGCTCGCCCGTGGATCATCACGATGTGTCACCGTCCCCTCTACTGCTCCAACAGCAACGATCCTGAACACTGTCCAAACAAAGCAAACGTTGTAAGGTTCACTTAATGTATTCATTTTCTCAGCATTTATATAGCACCTTTCAAATACCTAACATGCTGAATACAGATGCTTCTCAGGATTTGAATATAATGAGGAATATTGTTATTGAATGGCTAGGACAGTTCCTCTACTTTGCATATTATTATGATATTAAACTTGATTATTACAAAGTTTTGTTTTTGGGTGTGGACACTACGGAGTTGTATAAAATATGGAGAAAATATTGTGTGTGGAATGTGCAATAATTTTTACTAATTTAAAAAATGTTATATAGTATTACTACAGAAGGACCACAAGCAACTGCTTCAACCTTAGAGAGAGAGAACTTTGTACTGAACTGATAAAATCGTTATTGATATTTTTAAAATTACCTAGCATTTCCAGTTAACAGCGCCACTGCGCCAGTGAATAAGCTGGTCTCCCTAACACGGCTTTTTTATGGTACTGACAAATTTTGAAGCTTTATATTTACGTGTACACCGAAGATTTGTGTGTTTAAACTGAAGCTAGTGTCTCTTACATTGCAAACGTCTCGGGGAAGGTTCAAACCATCATAGTCCACATTACAAGGTGAGTTATTGTTAGGGCATTGAGTCAGGCACCATTATTTATTTTTCATTTGCTTTATAGACTTTGGTCATTTTGTGTCGTTTAGATTCGAGTGGGAATTCCACTGCTGCATGCATACGGAATTGAAGATCTGCTCTACAAATACGGGGTCGATGTTCACTTCCAGGCGCACGAACATTCCTACGAACGAATGTGGCCAGTCTACAATGAAACAGCAAGAAAACAACTTTTTAATCACTCTAAGCTACTCGACTCTAAAGACCATAACTTTTTCAGAATACACTTTAAAAACTACATTGTGAAAACAGTGCTTAAATTTACTGTAACATTGAGGCCTATAACATATAAGAAAATATCGGTGAAACAGTATTGACTAAGTTTATGGTTATTGTAATTTTATATAGCACAATCTCAAGAAAAAATTAAAGTCGCTCTCTGGACCTTTCATTATGGCAGCTTTTTTAAAGTTTTACTTGCAGTATGCAGTAGTAGAGGGCCAAAATTATAAAACTATGTGAAATTTACAGTAAAACAGACATACTTTAGTAAGATTTGGTTATATTATAGTAAAACAGCTAGATATCTTTAACACTTTAATGACAATCTGAGTGTACTAACAGTAACTGAGAAACCAATGCAGCTCATCCTTAAAGTGTTAATATTTGGAAAAATTGAATGTATTTGACCTCTTTCAGATGCTTCTTGTCTCATTCTGTTCTAGGTTCTGGATGAGATTAATTGCATTAATATGCCTTCATGCTGTCTGAGTTGGAATTTTAATTCATATATTTTAACTTTAAAAAATGTTGTGTGAAAGAAGTTTGAAACTGTTGTTAAATGAGCTGACTAAGTCTTGTGTGAAATTATTGCATGCATATAGGTTGCTTTATTTTTTTAGTTTTTATCTGCCAGCGTTTTTTGCAAGCCTTTACAGTGTGCGATTAAATTGTAGGTTTGCAACGGAAGTTACAGTGAGCCATACAGAAATCCAAGAGCACCAGTGCACATCGTAACTGGATCAGCTGTAAGTACCCGTGACCTGCTAAATATAAATGAATGCAATAAGAACGGATTAGGAAAATCAAAACGTAAAAATGAGAGCAAAATCTTCATACAGTCTTGTGATATGTTGTTTCCTTTGATTCTGAACAATTACATTGCATCTCAGAAGTTTCTTACTGTACTAGTTAAGTGAAATTTACTTGGAAGAAAATAAACTGTGCAGCCATCAAACTAGTTGTAACCTGGGCCTGCTTTTCTACTGCCAATGAGTGAAGTCTTAAGAAACAACAATGATGGGCTTCTTGAAGTGGCGCTATATGAATGTTCATTTGGGATATCTGCATTACTTAGGTATGGTAAATTTGTGATTGCAGGGCTGCCAGGAAGGAGTCGATCCGTTTGAACGTCTGCCATATCCATGGAGCGCTTTCCAAAGTGACGATTACGGTTACACTCGAATGAAGGTTTTCAACGCCAGTCACCTGTACATGGAACAGGTGTCTGATGATCAGGTAATGATTTTAACACCTGTGATGGAATGATGAGGTGGTTTGTCTTACCTGTGATCGTCGTGGATGATGGGAATTGATCGAAGGTCAACTCAGCCTTTCATTCTCCAAATGGCGTTGGTAAAATGAGCAGTAGGACGAAATTGGCGCCTTGCATGGCTGCCAAACAGTTAAATTCGACTCATGTAATAACTTGTGATCATCCATTCATATAATATGAATTTGTAATCATACTGCGGTGTGTCAGTTTGAAATAATAAATGAAGATATTATTATTATGATTGATTGTCACATGTACTTAATGGGATGAACAATTGTGGATTATCAGAACTTTGGTGGTATACTGTGAAGAACGAGGTAATGCACCTGTGGGAGTAGACTCAGTAGAGGGTAACGGAATAGGTTATCGTACCTGTGCTTATATTCGAGAGACCGCATGGCATCATCATCACTGATATGGGTTAATAAGTTACATCTGGTAAGCACTGCTTTGCAAGTATCAGATTACAACTACAGAATTACTGCTTGATCTGATCTAATCTCAGTCTAGTTAATTCACTGGCGCTGGTACTGAACAGTGTCAACGAATGACCTGTTAACTTAAGGGGAATGCACTGGCGGGAAGTTTTTATCTTGTGAATTATTATTTTTATTCTCTAGAGTTTTACTGTTAACCTCTGGTGTTTTTCTTTTGGTTTTTATTCTCAGAAATTTGTTTTCTTTATATCTTGAGTTTTCGTGTTTATTCTCATTTCCTGTGTTGCTTTTTACAAACCAATAATTTCTACCTTAGAAGAGGCAACAAGGATAAAAAAACTCAAAATAACAATGCTATTGTGTTGTAGAATGGCAAAGTGATTGACAGCTTTACTATTGTTAAGGACAAACATGGAGCCGGTCTTTACGACTGTCACAAGGGCACTTACTAGTACAGTAAGAAACTTCTGAGATGCAATGTGATTGTTCAGAATCAAAGGAAACAATATATCGCAAGACTGTACCCAGATCTATCTTTGCTGCACATTTTTACGTTTTGATTGTCCTAATACGTTTTTACTGCATTCGTTTATATTTAGCAACTGTAATTTCAGCCTTATTTAGACAATTTCAGCATCGCAAATGTCATTGACTAGTCCCATTTTAACTTAACCGGATCGACTACAAATAATAGACACTGGCTGATTCCACATGCCAAAATGCCAGCATAATAAACACTAGTTCCTCCTTATAATGCTGTTTTGGGGAGCCATGTTATGTATGATGCTGTTGTGTGTATATATGTGCCAAAGCATTACCTGTATATATTGAGTTTTCTAAGCTTCTCAAAATTGATCTTTTTTAGGCAGCAGCTGCTGTCAAGTTTATCTAAATAGTTGTGACTAGAGGTAAATGGAGAATTGTGTTGAGCTGAATTACATAAGACAGCATATAAATTGAATATACATGATTTCAAAAACACGGCAAGGTATGCCAATGCTTTGAAAAACAGAATCACATGTACGCATACATACATAGTTTATCTCTTACTTTAACGACGAGAGTGTACCGTACTAAAAGCGACTGGAAAACCAATGCAGCTCATTTGTTAAAGTGTTAAGAAACACCTTAAACTCACCATTAAATTTTCTCTGGCTTTAAAACATTAAATTTTGGATATCTGATAGTTCTTCACCTGGTGATTGACTAACTGTGCCTCAGATATGCATTTCCCTGTGACCTTGTGCATGTTATAAATTTTGTTAATATAAATAATAATGCTACATATAAGATTTTCCAAGAGGACTTCTGTTGTTATATTCTGTTCATGTTCTACAGGGTAAGGCAATTTGATGCTTTATCAATGTACATATTTGTTTTCTTGCCACTGCTGCATTTGGAAGAACATTGGACCAAATCTCTTAAAACATACCAACTGTTATTCAATCATGGATCTATGATCCGAATTCTGTTATTGCAATTGTATTTATATGTTCCATGTCATAAACCAGTGATTTTAAACCCTCGTGATCATTGTGCTGTAACTATGTTCTTTAAACTGTTTACTTCTGCAAAGTGTTTAATTGTAATAAAAAAAAATTAAATTGCATTTATTGAGTGTGTTGCTTTAGTGAAGTATTGTCTAGCTAATGTAATATAGTGTTAAATCCTGGGATTACTCTGTCCTGAAAATGATAGATTCATCAGTTTAAGTTCAAATTGAATATTATAGAATACAGAAATGCAGTAGCAAGACAACATATTTTATGTGACTAGTACTTTCCTAAATACGTGGATAATAAACACAGACACAGCATGAAAAGATACTTACTGACTGAAATGACTAAATACAATGATATTTTTATCATTTTTAGTGGGCAACTTTTGCCTAAACCAGTTTGGGTATCCAATTCGACCTCTCCTGTATATAATATAATTGGAGTTGCTTGCGGTGTTGGGTATTAACGTTTTTTTGCAGTAAAGGCAGCAAATGATGAAATCTGTTGCACTGAAATAATTTGTGTCAAAAGGTGGTTTAAGAAAATACTGCATTATATCAAACAAGTACATGCATGTTCCAGCATGAGTTCGTTAAAACATATCACATCACAACAGTATCATTATACAATAAACAATAAAATGATATTTGGATTACATTCATCATTACCAACACAAACTATTATTGACATTCCATTTGTATCAACCTAATCAGAACCCACGTATGAGCTGCTCGAGAGCCCCCTCTGGCAACTGGACTCAGACCTCCTTATGACTTCCCTTTGATCAACCTCTCTGACTCGACGCAGTGCCCTGCTTAGCTTTTGAGTGGTGCATTAGAAGTTTCAAGTTTATGATTATGATTCCTCCATTTCTGTTGTTCTTGCAACTAGATTTTGTTCTTTGAATGGTATATCTGGCCAACTCCTCTTACTTGATGCGACGGTCGTGAATGATACGGAGATCTGCACTTGGCTTTTAATTAAAGCTTTAGAAATTCTCGAGTTTATGATTACGGCTACGACTATGTTGCAGTTTGCCACCTACCGACTGTAGTAGTTGAAATAGGCCTTTAAGTGGGCGCCGCCATTTTAACGTCTGCATCCTTTTTTGACTTTAATTTGGTGGCGTTACCCACCAGACGGCGGTCAAGTTCCAGTGTGGCTGGAAGTACACGTGCACCGGAAGTCACCAGAACCTCAGGTACCTCGAGTACTGTACTGAAGAAGGCAACCAAGTGCAGTCCCATTCAGCGAAATCTGATCAAAGGCCGGCTGATTGATTTTAGATGAGAGGCCGGTTCATTAATCTGGTACCCTCCCTCAACGGTTGCACGTGAACTGGGTTGAAACGATCTCTTCGTGTTTGACGGTTGATCCACACAGTTTCATCCCTCGATCTTTTATTGCTCAGGATGAAATCTTCGAAGAATGCAGAGATTTCGCCGAATCCGGTTACGAGCACATCTTGGATTAATCCGGGTTTGTGGAAATAAACTTTTGCGCTTGTAACGAAGAAATCAATTTTGCAAACTAAAAGTGGAGTAACTGCCATCCTAAAATTAAAAATCAGCTGTAGGTCCGAAGCGCCAACGAAATCGACCATTACACAACATTGGAATTATAAGCTTCACCTTTTATGCACAATCAGAGCTGGGCAAACTTATAGTATCGATGGCTAAAGATTTTACCCACAGTATCTGTGGGTATGCTGCGCGGACGCCGGACGGTACCAGGTTTAATGACGACCCTCACGAGGCCAGTATTTAAACTTACGTACAATATCCTTCAGCCCCTGATACTATAAGCTTGCCCAGAGCTGAGCCTGAATAAGGCTGTCTGTTCTGTTAGTAGTTAAGATTTAAATTGCATAACATGTACAATACAATACAATACAATTAGAAATTTATAGCGCGCTTTAACAAGACAAGTCTTGCACGAAAGCGCGTTTGCGCTGTGTTCTTAGTCATAGTTGTAAATGTACAGTGCAGTGCGTTTGTCAGGCGCTTCAATAAAGAAAGATTATTATTATTATTATTATTATTATTATTATGGGTATTATATTACATTTTTGTTTCATGGCCCTTACAACCTTGCCTGTCTTGGACTCACTATATTAATCAATTGACTGATGGTAATTATTGTGGATGCCAGACAGTAGACTGATCAGACGGGCAGTTATAGATTAACATGGCATAATATGTATTTACATTGAGAAACATTTGACCAAAATCACTTGTGTAACTTCATATTTTCGGTCCGTCCCTAGTTTACTGTCATATTTGGACTTGGTCCCTGCGATTGTAAACCCAGTAAACTTTGACTGATCAGACGGGCAGTTATAGATTAACATGGCATAATATGTATTTACATTGAGAAACATTTGACCAAAATCACTTGTGTAACTTCATATTTTCGGTCCGTCCCTAGTTTACTGTCATATTTGGACTTGGTCCCTGCGGTTGTAAACCCAGATCTGTGGTTGTGTGAACAGGTTGCAGTATTGTGTCATTCCAACATTCAACAATGGCGATTGCTATGCTATTCGCTCCATTTTTTAATCGTATCTTGTCCTATTTCATGATTCGTTTCAAAACCTTTTAATTGATGAATGAAGCAAATTTGAAATTTGTTCAGATCAACCGAGAGATGTTTCGACATTAGCGTCTTATAAGGATGGCTACCAAGATATTCTGCATGAGAGGAGACAAGAATCAGATATCGTCTTTACAACACGAACCAGACAAGATGTTCCCGTCTATAAATACCACGTTCCACGAACTCCAGCTGACATAAAACAACATGTACTAAGTAGCGACAGAGTCAAGTACACAGTCGAAAGGGTCTGTACTTTTTATCCATCTAGTTTAACTTGCGGAAATCTTGCTTGCTTGCTTGCTTGAATGTTTGAGCCACAGGCTAAAAAGTCAAATCTTGCGACGACTAATTCGATCACTTACAATCATTCAATCGTGCTGAAACTTGGCAGATAGACTCGCCTCGCAGACACTTCATTCTATAAAAATGTCAGCTCCCCAAAAAGGCTAGCTTATAGAATCGGGGACTCAACTTTTCGAATCGGGAATCACCTTTTCCGATACGCAGCGTTGCCATTGGCCAGCGTTGCCATTGGCCGCAACAAAACGGGCGCGCCGCCTCATTAAACGCAGCGCTATGTTGTAAAATGAACGCGGACTATTTTCAGAGTACACGTTATAGGATACTAGATGGATATAGTAAAAACTTTGTTTTTACGGGCTGTATTTTTATTGCTCCATTAATAGATATAGGCAATGTAAGATATTTAATGTAAAGTAATTGACATTGGCAGAATACTTGCTGACTTTGTACAGTCTGTTTTCTCATCTGAATAGTTGCAGATTACGGGTAAGTACAGTAATGTACCTGAATATTTCCATGTTAGTGTAATGTAACAGAACACTTGCATAACACGTCTTTAGAACCTCTCAGAGGTGCTGTGTATGCAGCTGGAAAAAGGTGTGTCAGATGGAAAAAGGGTAAGAGACGGATTGGTGATTTGAACATGTAATGTGGGTCATAATTTGCGCAGTAGAGTGCGTAGCTGATTAGTTATTGGTCTCATCTTATAATGCAGAGTATGATTTCAAACCTACCCTAGATGGTTACACGGAGCTTGAGCAAATTCTCACAGATGCTTCATGCCTCCGATTGCTAGTTACAGACTTTAACGTGAATAATAATTTATGGTATAATACAATTGTTTGTTGGGGATTTCAAAATGTTACTTGGATCAGAACTGCCATTTTCCATGCCCAGGACACCTTTTAACATACATAGGCGTTTTAGTTGTCAAGTGCTGATGTTAAAAGTGGGGCATGGTGGTGTATGGGTATGTTCGGTGCCTTGCAGCTGGAGGGTTGCGGGTTCGAATCCACCTCACACCGCCGCGTAGGGACCCTGGGCAAGTCCTTCACTCGCAATTGCTCATGCACTTCGGCGTGAAACTCCGATTCAGTGTCCGGCGGTCACTGTCCGCGCTGTAGTCTGGAGCGCCTCTTGAGTAGAAATCTTGAAGGGGCGCTATAACAAGTGCTCATACATACATACAAAAGGGTGGAAGGCTGAGTATGCTCCGGGTGGTGTCTTATTCCATGGATGGTCACCTGCTTGTCCAAGTGCTGACTTTGTCTTAGCTTCACTGTACCTGTAAACGTCATATGAAGAAACCAAAGCGATCACGAATGCACTGAAGTTGAGCAGGATTAATATAGTGGATTTATATGGCTGGTAACTGTGAACATGCCGCTCAGGATTTGTTTGACTCTACCTTAGAGTGGCTAAAATCTATAAAAACTAAATGTGTGAACTTGTATTGCATTTGCTACAATTCGTTTATTAAAATTGTTTGATTCTGTGGATGATATAGTTGGTGGGTGAAAAGAAAGTGCCGAAGGAGGAAATACTAAAAGAAGCCGAAGCGATTCTCGACGAAATGGCTCATTCGCTGAGCATGAACGCCGTCCGTGGCTTTGCGTACTTCCTCATCAAAATCTTTAAGCAACTGTTCCAAAGGATTTATGTCAACGAAGAAGGCATTCAGATGGTAAGACTCAACTGCATTCAGATGGTAAGACTCAACTGCATTCAGATGGTAAGACTCAACTGCATTCAGATGGTAAGACTCAACTGCATTCAGATGGTAAGACTCAACTGCATTCAGATGGTAAGACTCAACTGCATTCAGATGGTAAGACTCAACTGCATTCAGATGGTAAGACTCAACTGCATTCAGATGGTAAGACTCAACTGCATTCAGATGGTAAGACTCAACTGCATTCAGATGGTAAGACTCAACTGCATTCAGATGGTAAGATGATTCAATTGCATTGCAGTGACACTTAGACAAATCATATGCAGCAGGAGTTCCAGCACTGGCTTCTTTTCCTCAGTGCATCTATTTCCGGATCTCTTTCCTGATCTGGAAGTGCTTATTGGGGGACGTGCCTGCGTACTTCCGGGAGCTCTGTTGTCTCATCTTGACCCATGGTGGGTGCTGTCTCCTTCACTCTGCTGCCCATAGTGACCTGATTTTACCTTTTGCCCATACAGCTACAATGCAGCAACACCCAGTGCATAGAACGGGCTTCATTGCGAGGTGCTTTCTCTGCCTCAGATCCTTCCTTCACCATTCTATCAGCTCCTTAAGACTGCTTTTTTCCACCTGGCCTGGGTCAGGACCGCCACTGAGTAGAGATCTTGAATGGGCACTATATATATTTCAACTGATTGAATGACTCTTAAGCACAGGTTTTCCCACCATGGAAGAAACATTCAAGGTTTCTGTTTTTGAAACTCCGCTATAAATCTGATCTAATGTGGAGACTTCTGTAGCAGCTTTGCTTGTAATGTGCTGAGCATCAACTGTTGATCGCTTCTAAGAAAAACTATAATTTGAAATCTCTAAAAATATAGTGCTTATATAGCCCCACAATTAGGATCCTGAGCAGGTTCCCGCATGTTTATTACAAATGCATGTGGTTGTCTCTTTTAACGTAAAAGTTCCTTATATATATATGGCATATCTGTTTTTATCTGTTAGCTGCGTAAAATGATGCACGAGTATCCCGTTCTTTTGATGCCGACCCATCGGAGCTACCTCGACTTCCTTCTTCTGTCATACGTCTGCTACCACTACGATCTCCCTCTACCGGCCATTGCGGCTGCAATGGGTCAGTCATGCAGATGAGAGCGTAACATCTATTTTCTGAAGTTTTGGACTGTAACTGATATTTAGGAACTTCTGAATGGTGCTTTAAAAATCTTTTGTTACAGTTGGTTGCAAATTACAAATACATTTGCCATTAATGTTTCTATTTGGGGTTTGAATCATGTGTCATTGTCCGTTTGTTTGATTACACTTGTCCTGTTAGTTCCACCACCAAAAGATCCTTAAGGTCTGGACCACACTTCTGAGGACTAATGTTGTTAGGAGGATGTAGTAAATGAATTGTTGCCTTACTGTAATTGCTATCAGCTGCACCCAATGCAGATGATGCATTCAAGAGTGAATCTTTGAAGCAGCCAACCGATATGTTATAATGAACATTTGTTGTTATAATTATAGAGGTGTGTGATAGTCCCTGGAGTTAGTCACTGTGCGGTTACCGACTGACTAAATGAGTTAGCAAGTGACTTAGTCGACTGGCCATAAACGTTGAAATCAGCATAGTTTCAACGCAACATTTTCCTGTAAGACAACATGCACTTTTTGATGAAAACAATTGTGTGACGTCATGCAACTTAACAGACACCACTCAGACAGGTAGTAAACAACTGGAGGTCTGACATTGACTACTTGTTAGACTGTTAATAAGTTGCACTGTGACTTGTACATTAATAAGCTTGCAGTTGCTAACACGTCATTCCCATGCCTGCCTCTATGGGCTAGGTGTATGTATGCTGCTGATACACATAATTCCGTATATGCAGAAAACGAGATCATAGCAATGGCTGCCTCTCATTGTTATTGTTTGCTGTGTATCTGTTCAAGACAAGTATATGTTTTGGTTGCAGATTTTAAGGGGATGAAATTCTTTGGCTGGCTTCTTCGTCACTGTGGTGCGTTCTACATACGCCGGTCGTTTGGCACGGATTGGTTGTACTGGGCCGTCTTCACTGAATATGTCCAGACGCAACTGCGAAACGGAGACTGTCCTCTGGAGTTCTTTGTCGAGGGAACGAGAAGTCGAACCAACAAGTCCTACATTCCAAAAACGGGTAACTGAGTTTTTTGTGAATTTTCCGATTCCAGTGTAAAGTAAGGTGTGTGAAAGGTAAGTGCAAGTAAAATAAGTCCAAGTTAGGTAAGTGCAAGTAAGGTAAGTGCTAGTAAGATAAGTGCAAGTAACATAAGTGCAAGTTAGTAAGTGCAAGTAAGGTAAGTGCTAGTAAGATAAGTGCAAGTAACATAAGTGCAAGTTAGTAAGTGCAAGTAATTGTAATTGTTAGTGTAAATGCAAATTTATACAGTGCCACTTCAAGAGAAAACTCAGAGGCACTCTGTACCTGACAAAACAAATTCATGATTGAACAGAATGATTTTCAGATGCTTACATAAATGGCAAGAAGCTCAAGTCTTAGGTTGCAATGTAGCTTATTCCAAAAAGATAGGCCAACAACAGTAAAAGTATGGTAGGTATAAGGTAGCTAGGCCATAAATAGCAATCCATGCAATACCTGGCTTTGCTTCCGAGACCTTGAACTTTTTCAATTACTAACAACTTTATGGCTGAAATGAGCAAGGAATGAGTGCCTCTGCTACATTGAACTGTAGGATAGGGAGCTTTATGTACTATGCTTCAGTTGAGTTTAATGTAACTGTAGCTAAACTTTATGTAGAGCCTTCAAAGAACTTCTTAAAGGCACTCTTTGCCAGTATGAGCAATGTGGATCATTGCGTTATAGCAGGAAACTGCTGTGAATATGATGTGGTGTTTTAAAACTGATTTTCTGACCAGGTGAATGAGTCGTCATTTGTTACCTGTCCAGGTATGTTGGCAGCGTCATTGGAAGCCTACTTTAAGGCTGAACTTCCAGATACAATGATGATCCCAGTCACGATCAGCTATGATCGAATCATTGAAGAAAGTCTCTATGCCTATGAACTTCTTGGGATTCCAAAGCCAAAAGAATCCACCTCGGTTCGTCGATTTCTTGCTTCTTGCTTCTAAACCTCTTTGGAGATGGTGCATGGCTTCTGGAATTTTCTCCCTGCTTCTCTGATTACTTCCGTGGCATAATTGGAATCTTTATGAGGCTTCAGTCTTTGGTTCCTGCTAAGCTACTGTTATCTATATTGTATTGTACTGTGTTGTGTTATGCTTTGTTGCGTTGTGTTGGAACAGAACACTTGTTTAGTACCTTTCAGAACCTCTTAGAACTGAGAGGTGCTGTTTATAGCCTCATGTAAGTACAAAAAGTTGAGCACTCAAATCTCCATAAGGCAGAAAAATATTTCAAGATTTCTATTCCATTAGCATCCTGTAGAGAACTTGCTTATAGCACGAGACACTCACCGTACGCTATCGATGGGAAAACAAGCGAGAATGACTTTCCACTCACTCTGATGTGTTGAGGTTATGAAAAGGAATTTGTTAACGTTACTGCCTCTCAGGATTAACTTAAATGAACTGTCTTATGCTGAGGTTAAGAAAATGAAGTTACTAACACGTCATGCCAAGGCTGCTGCCACTCAGTGTTAGTCTAAAGAAAGTATATGCTGAGGCTAAGAAAAGTCAATAATGTTTCATGTTAGAGTCTCTTTCAGCGTAGGAAGCTTTGTTATCATTTTATCATTTATTATTTGTTTTATAACTTTTATTTTTATCATGCTTATTTTATTTTTTAATTTCACTTATTACTTTGTTATCATTTATCTTGGCCTTTCTTTTATTATCATATGCTGAGGGAAAAAATGAAGGCTTCCTGTTGGGGTTTGGTTTAAAGTGACTGCTCTTGTTTGTGTTCTTAGGGTCTGCTTAAGGCAAGGAGCGTCCTTAGTGATGACTATGGATGTGTTCACATCTACGTCGGTGATCCGATCTCAATCCGGCAGTTCTCCACCGGCAAAATCGATCGCGTGCTGCACTCTCTTGAACCGCGGTACATAAACAGCGTCAGTAAGGAAGAGATGAAACTGATCAACGATTTGGCATTTCACATCGTCAAGCAACAGCAACGCCATCTGGTGATATCGCCATGGTCACTGATGGCAGCCATCTTGATGCAGAACCGCGAAGGAATTTCTGTCCGTCAGCTTGTCAAGGAAGCGGATTGGCTGAAGCGACAGGCATACAATATTGGAGCATACGTTGACTGGCCAGGTGAGATTATTGACCACGGGAGTTGACTGGCCAGGTGAGATGATTGGACACATAAGTTGACTGGCCAGGTAAGGTGACTGACTACGAGCGTTGACTGGCCAGGTGAGATTATTGACCACGGGAGTTGACTGGCCAGGTGAGATTATTGACCACGGGAGTTGACTGTCCAGGTGAGATTATTGACCACAAGAGTTGACTGGCCAGGTGAGATTATTGACCACGGGAGTTGACTGGCCAGGTGAGATTATTGACCACGGGAGTTGACTGGCCAGGTGAGATTATTGACCATGGGAGTTGACTGGCCAGGTGAGATGATTAGACACATAAGTTGACTGGCCAGGTAACGTGACTGACCACGACTTGCCAGGTGAGATTGTTGACCACTGGAGTTGACTGGCCATGTTAGTCGACTGGTCAGGTGATGAATACTGTAATAATCATTTCCAAGAATGAAAGATTATAGTTTTGACAGATATGAGATCACTTCGGACAGATATTAGACTACAGATCAAATTAGATTAGAATCTGGCCAGGAAATATGTACAGTTAAAGGTTGGACAAGATCAGGTGTTAGGCTAGATTAAAGATAAGATTTGATAAAGATGACCTTTTCAGATGAACTGGCCAGGTGATATATTCCCTTATAAGGCATTATGTTTAATGTCTGCGATATGTACATTCACTCTGTTGGATTGTAATGTTTGTTAGATTAAATGGTTAAAGATGACTTTTTCATTGTTATCATCCAATTTCAGGCGATCTACAAACAGATGACGTCATCCGGCGTAATCTTTTGCTGCACAAAAACGTCCTAATGGTTACAAATGATGACATGATTGAGTTGAAGCTCGTGCGACCGTCTCACGTCACAAAGCCGATCAAAGATGACATCCTCCTGAATGCAGCCACGAACCTCATTCTTGCTTCGTATCGCAATCAAGTGACGCATATGTTCGTCCGCGTTGCTCTAGTGGCGCTCTCTGTCAACAGCTGCTGTGAAGAGACAATGACCATAGGTAGCTATTAGTAGTCTTTTGAACTTATTAATATTCATCACCTGCATGCATATTCATTAATCATTTAATAACTTATTCATATTCATCACCTGCATGCATATTCATTTATCATTGATTAGTCATTTTGGAGATGGGTATCTATTAGTATTAGTAGGTTTGATGATTGATTAATCTCATCAATTGCATGCATATTCAGTAAACTTAGTATTCATCTAGACCATACGATTATTATTCAGTAGAATTTTCAGATATTTAGTTGAAATCTGTCTGATTAGCGTGAATTCTTATTTTTCTTAGTGTATAACAATGAATAATAATTTTCTGTTGTATTGACTGCTGAATTTTATTGTTTAATTTTTTTAGCACAGCTGTACAGTAAGTACAGCCTTCTTGAGCGAATCCTATCCAGAGATTTTGTATTCCAGCCAGGTCAGACAAAACAGGTAAGTTATCATCTTGATTTCCAATTTCCTTAAAGCAAGACTGGGCATTTGGTGAGCGAATTGAGCAGTTGGGTTGCAGTTACAGATGTTACGGCTTCTGGTCCATGTCTCTGTTGAGATATTAGCTATTTATAGCTGTGGAAATACTAGATTATCTCTATGAAGATATTTGACCATAATATTTTTATATACAACCACAGACGTGAGGCTTAGAAAGCTTATTTTGGTGTCCAGACTAGAGTTTTTGACTTTAGACGACACAGAATCCGAAACACACACGCCTGCCACTCTGCTGTAATTACTTTCTATGATCTATAATATCAAGTAACAGGTCAACTGGTCTCTAGCAGTTCAAATGACCTTGATTGATTAGGATTGATAATTACCTTGTGTATGAAAATTAGGATGTTCATCAAGACTATGTGAGGGTATTAATATTCATGAGGATAGATTAATGTTGATGAATATTGATTATACTTTGTTGTCTTTGAAACTGCAGGACTTTGACCAGGCCGTGCTGTCAATGAAGCATTCAGGCGCTTTGGTTCTTATGGACGCACCCCCGGAGACCGGTATTGTGAACTCCAAGGAAGACAGGCGCTTCATACTTGTTAAGAAGTCCTTCAACAAACACACAACCTTCTACAGCCAAATGTTCGAACCGTTTCTGCTCGCCTACTGGGTACGTCTCTTGAGCTGCCTGCTCTAGGTAGTCAAGCTGGTCTGCTTTAGATAACCAAGGAGAATAACTGTGCCCTAATTTAGGTAGCCACCTGGCTTGACTTTAGGTAGCCAAGGGGAATAACTGTGACCTAATTTAGGTAGCCTCCTAGCTTGACTTTAGTTAGCCAAGGGGAATAACTATGCCCTAATTTAGGTAGCCACCTGGCTTGACTTTAGGTAGCCAAGGGGAATAACTGTGACCTAGTTTAGGTTGCCAAACAGGTCAGCTTTTGGTAGCCAATGGGAATAACTGTGGCCTACTTTGGGTAGCCAAACTGTACGGCTTAAGGTAGCTAAGGAATAACTATGACCTAATTTAGGTTGCCAAACTGGTTGGATTTAGGTAGCTAAGGAATAACTGTGACATACATGGTAGTTTAGGTTGCCAAACTGTTCTGCGTTGGCTGCAAAGGCAAATAGCTGTGATTGACTGTTGGTAACGAAGCTGCTCTGCATAATGCATTGGGTAGATATGGGGAGTAACTGTGACCTGCTTTATTAAGAAACCAAGTGTAAATAACTTTGGTTTCTGCATAGGTTGTCTGCCAACATCTGTTGTCACTTCCCGTTGACGTGCATGGTCGACCGTTGCCCAAACGGCCAAAGGACCTGACGAAGGATGTCCAGCGATTGGCCATTCGTCTGTTGGAAGAGAGCGCAGTGAAGCACTACGAGATCCTTTCGCTCGATCTCATCAACAACGGCATCTTCATGCTCATGGACCTTGGCACGATGTACAAGGACAAGAGGTAATGGCTCTATATAAGTACCGTAGTTGCTTTTATTTGTTCTTTTCATTTTCATATATTTTCAAGTATTTACATTGCTCAACGTTTGAGCAGCAAAAGTTCAGTTAGGTGAGCAAAGCAGTTAAGGGTTAAGACTTGCTTGAGACTTTTTAGTAGTAGTAGGAGAATGGTAAATTGCGATCTTGTGACTTCTGTATGCCGTTATTATAATCACAAGGCATTGTTACTATAGGTAAAGTAATCTAACGACTTCTATAGTGCCATTATTATAATAATCGACAACTGCTTCAAATGAGGCTGTAGTAAGCAATCCATTGATGAAGTTCAGTCACAATCCAGAGATGTAGTGCAGCAGATTTCAGTCACTAATCCACCAGACTAAGAACTGTTTTTCAAGTTTACAAACTTTTGTGGTCTGCCATCTAAAAGTTATTTGTTTTGTTGTAGGAACAATGAGATTTATTTGTCACCCAACAATGTTGCCGTGACAACTGTTGCAGATGAAATCGGTAAGAGCCAGTTGTATTTTATTTATTTATTGATTGATGGATTGATTGATCATTTATTTGATTGATTGATCATATTATTGATTGATTGATTGATTGTTTATTTGATTGATTGATCATATTATTATTGATTGATGTATTAATGATCGTTTATTTGATTGATTGGTGTATTAATGATTGTTTTGCTTGATTTACAGGGAGTTACATCGAGCTGCCTTCGATTCCAATCAGTAACTTTACATCTACTGGACAGCCTCTTGTCATGCAGGCCAAACTCTGAAGCATCAATTCATCTTCATCCATTCGTTCATCTGCCTCTGTATCCAAACAATAGCAGGAGATAGAGTGAACATCCTGGCAGTGTATTGTAAGACTGATGTAATGTAAATTTATAATGCCGCATGTCTGTAGAACTTTCACGCAGTGACAGCAAGGACGTTAACGGTTTCTTTGGAAGTGAGGCAAGGGAAGGTTTGACTTTGTGGCAAACCTCAGAAATGTGTTTAAAAAGTTGTGAAGTATATTTTATGTCCGCATTTTCATCTATCCAATGGGTTGAAGCGATCATTGATTGTTGCCTTGTGCACTATTATGACGGCGCTATATAAGTCACTAATAGTTTTTTGTTTAGAGGAATAGTTACTCGTGAAAATAATTGTTTATCGGTTTCACACATCACAGATGTCGCCCCACTTCAAATTTTGTTTCTGATATTAAATACGTTGTTTTAAACGCCACAGGCAATTTGTTTACTTAGTAAGCATAATTATTCGTCGATTGTCTTCATAAATCTAATTAACTGAAATGTATTTATGTGAACAAGATGCGACTTTTTATCGCCCAATAACTAGTCTGTGTAATAGATCCTTGAATTCGGATTAGAACTGCACGTATCGGAATGTTTGTATAGCGCCGTAAATGAACCTTTTCAAAGATGCTGTCGAACCAGAAATTTCTTACATAATATGCAACTCGTGTTTAACACGATGCACCAAGTTTTGAATCTGAAACGCATGGATGAAAGGCAAGCGCAGTGCAAACCGGCAGCGGAGCAAAAGGGTTCAATGAAGGATTGTCGAAACTTCCATTGACAATCCTTCATTTTACAAAACGAGATGAAGATAATCCTACAAATGAATACCTAAACTCGGTTTTATCTGACTTACTCAACATTGAAACTGCATTTAACCTAATTTTTCTGTTTTGTGATGAACTTATTCTGTTGCCTTGGCTGAAAATAAAGAAGCTAAATTCTGTCGTTTGAAATGGTGGCAGATAAATGAAAATTAGAGGCACTTGAGCACTAGTTTCCATTAGCAAATGGACCTTTTCCTCTGGTTAATATCTCGTCAAAACAGTTCTATTTTAGACAAATCACACAGTCGAAGTTTCCAGTTTTATGCAGTTTTTTGGTCTCTGATTAGACCAGTATAAAACACTGTAATTTTCAGTGTATGTTTTCAATTAGTCCATTTTTTTCTGGCATGTAATTTTGCACTTGTGATATTAAAATTTCATTTTGTTTTGGTGACATTTAACGAGTTGTTAATTGATTGGGTTTTTTAAAATTACAATTCGGTCCTTTGACTTTGTGTGATTTATAAAAACATTGTGGCCTCAATTCATGCATGCATACTTGCATACATACTTACATAGGCCTACCGCTTCGTAAGTTATTAGAGGAAAAGTAACACGTGGTTTAGTCACGTGCTTGCGCAAAGTCATGTGACGATGTGTTAAGAAAATAGTGACATAAAATTGATACGATCAATCAAGCGCTCAGACGGTTAAACTGGAGACGCCGGATCGACAGACAAGCAATGGCTTTTAAACGCTCGATCGCTTTGGGGTTAATTTTAACGGTTGGTTGGATTTGCTTTGGAAATGGAAAGGAAGTTCTCACCCAACCGGAACAAGTACATCTCTCTTACGGAGGTAGGGTTTTCGTCGGTTATTATTTGTACGTAAGCTTATTATAATAAAAGGCCTAGACACGTATAATTGTCTATGGTCTACTTATGGACGTTGCGACATAGTTGGAATCAAGAGCCCTGCCCGTAGCTGGTCGATCGAGATTGGGCTGAGGGGAAGACGGTTCTGTGAGGTGGAATGGGAAGGCCAGATGCTGCAAAGGATGAAAGCGACTCGGTAGGGGAATAGGGCCTACATGTATCTCAGATGATGGAACGAGCGGTGAGGGATGGGGAGTGGAAGGCAAATATGGAAAGCGACTTTTTACCGGGGCAGATGCTCTGTACGGGATAGGCTAATAAAATTTGGTTCGAGGCTGCTATATTATTAGTACTAATTGTGGTGCAGTAGAAACTGTCTACCATAATGTGTTATTAAAGCCCTCCTCTAATGCGCTGCGCGCCTGAGACTAGTAGGCCTAACTCGGGGGCGGTTCTGTACAATTAGGCCTACAAGACAAAAAGTTAAGTGGGCGTAGAATGTTATCACTGAAAAGCATAGACGTAATGAATATGCATCATGAACAGGACTGTTTTGTAAAGTAAACCTTTCATGTCATATAGGCTAAAGCTATAGACGAATTTAGGGAAGACGTTTGTTTCCCGTTCTTCGGCTCTTGAACCGATAATGGACGAATCCCAAGGTAGCCTACGTCCAGAAAAAGAAACATGAGTTCGTGAAGACCATTGACTTCAAGCTTCAATTGACTCCAATTATAAATAAATTCTCTGCAAGAAATTTCGCAAACGTTTGTGTTGATTAATAATAAGTAATTCAAACTGTACCATCTCTGTATGGTGTACCAATTAATTATCATTTTATGTAGAAATATTTGTGTTTTCAAAGCTTATGTTATAGCTGGGACTATTCTCGTCTCAGGTTATTATAGGCTAAGCCCCTACTGTTCAAAAGTTTTTGTTGATTAAATCTTCGCTTTACAATGTATCCTTATATTCAAAAGTTCACTTAGTTACAAATTGAATGTTGAAGGTACCAATGCATCTATTATAGACCTACAGGGCCTGTAGATTTGATTTCATTGACCCAGCGCATTGCTTTGCCCAGGGCCTACAATGCTGTTGAGGGGGCACTGCTTCAAGGATGCCTACTCAGGAGCGCCGTTCATCGTTACCTGCCTTAGACAGTTTGACTCCTCTAATCACCCACAAACTTTCCACTCCAGAATTGAAGTAGCACCTCTTCAAGCATTCCTACCCTAATCCATCCGATCCTCGACCATCCTAACTTTCTCGTGCTCAACCAAAACGCCTTCGCAGCTCCTCTACCTCCTCTTAGGCTCTTTCCGGCGGCAGGACTTGGATCTTCCCTTGACATATCTAGAGAACCCATCTGACACAACGCAACACTCGTGAATAAGCTGGTGTCCTGCGCTTTAATAGCTTCTGAGTAGCACATTAAAAAAATATGAGTTTACAATTACGACTGCGTTTGGTAGCTAGGCCTAGTGGAGTAAGTTTGAGCCTGTTAGCTAGGTAGCCACCGGTAGAAAACATATGTAACATGATATAGCAAGGGTTTTCAGTGGCTCAGAAGACGTTTATGTGTGTTGCAACCACAGTAAATTAACATGGAACATGCTTAATAACACAATTTTCCTAGGTCCCTCTTGAAAGCTGTGATGGTATCCAATGAGACAGTAGGCCTACTGTCATTCAACCCATTCCCCAAGTCTACAATTCTTGCCCTGAGGAACCTCTGCCCTAATGTTCCTTTGTGCTTCGTAAATAATTTATACCTGCGTGACTGTGTCACCGAGTTGTCTTGTTTGGAGCTAATTCAAAGAACTTTTCCCTCTGTAGTGATTCCTTTCCAGTGATAATCTTGTAAACTTCGATTCGATATCCTCTGCTCCTCCTTCTATCCAATTTTTGTCAATTCACACCTTTTCAACCTTTCGTCATAGCTCAAATCCTTGTAGCCCCCATCCAAATCATCTTTGGAGCTCTTCTTTGAGCTTTCTAAAGTTTTTCCATCTCCTGTTTCAGGTATGGATTCCATACCTGGATGAGGTATTCCAACCGTGGCCTAATCGGTTATTTGTACAATCTCAGTATTGTATCCTTGTCTCTGGTGACTTGTCCTTCTTTTCACCAGAGACAAGGATACAGTACTGAGGTTGTAGGCCCTTGCAAGTAACTGTATGATCCTTTTAAAATTAGCGAAATTTAATTAACGAATTGGTCTGCGTTATAAGCTAATAGGCACTCACGGGGACCCGCATATTATACTAATTCTGTATTCGATCAGTGGTAGGCTATAGGCCTAGCGAAAGTTGTGCAGAGACACGGATGCAGGAAACATGGCAATTGAGACATGCACGTCAACATGATAAGCCAGATGTGCTTTAGTTTAAGGTATGGTCAGATGTGCCTTAAGTGTAGGGGCGCTCATGGAGTCATGGGTGCAGAGGTCAGAGAGGGGAAGCTGTCCTCGGGCGCAGAGAGGCACAAATTGAGAGAGAGCCAGATAGTAATTAGACGATTAGAATTTTCTAAATTTAGATTAGATTGGATTGGATTAGATCGTACAATAGATATTAGGGGCCTATATATTAGGCCTAATTCTGTTGGTTGTTGTGTGTGACTGGCCTATTAACAGCCGATCCAACTGAGATGGTCGTCACCTGGGTCACTCAGGAGTCGACGAAGATTTCCGTAGTGGAGTACGGTGAATACATTCTCGACCGAGGTTCGACGGGTACGGAAGAGGCCTTCAAGGACGGTGGACCGGAAAGGAGGACCTTCTTCATTCACAGAGTCGTACTTCGAAAACTGAGTCCTGCAAAGAAATACGGTAGGCTACGTAGAAATGTACGTAAATGTCCACCGTTTGATTCTCTCTTTCACGTTTACAACCACTGCATTCCCCAAACGGTAGATAACTCATCTCGAGCGCTAAGAAATATGCCTGAAATAATATCTGCCTTGTTCTCACTCACTCTCTGTCTGTCTGTCTGCCTGTCTCTGTCGGCTGTCGCAATGTCTCTGTCGCAATTCAGTGTCCCTCTGCAAGCCACGTGGCCTGTACACACCATAAGCCTACATAACTCCAGTCTCCAGTCTTCATGTTACTCGACGTTATATATCAATCAATCAATCAATCAATCAATCAATCAATCAATCAGAATTTATATAGCGCCCCTTCAAGATCCCTACTCAGAAGCACTCCCGACCCAGGCCATACGGAAGAATGCAGTCTTCAACAGTTGGTGAAACTGAGAACAGTTTGGAAGGTGTCGTAAATCTAGTGTTAGCCCGTTCCAGGTTGTTGGACCAACCACAGAGAAGGAACGGCTCTGCATTGTTGCAGAGCGGGCGAATGGGACCGCCAGGTCACCGTGGACAGAGGAGCGCAGTGCTCGGCGGTCCGTGCAAGAAGAAAGAGGGCTGCATAGCTCACGCAGGTAAGAGGGTGCCCAGCCTGACAAGCACCGCCACACCAAGGACGCGATCCTGTATGAGATGCGTTGAGGGAAAGGAAGCCAGTGCAATACCTCACGCATATACTGAGATATGCGGTCGGTCTTACCAAATCCGCCAATGAGTCGAGCCGCAGCCCGGTGAACCCGCTCCAGCCTCTCGATTCGAACCCGCGGGAGACCAGCGTAAATGGAAGCGCAATAGTCTAGGCGGCTCAGCACAAACGCGTGAACTAGGGAGACTGCTGCTTTATAAGTAGCCTAGTCCTTCATGTTCACAATACAGTCATTCGTTTACTTTTAAATATAATACCTAAAGACCTAAACGAAAATTATCAAAACAGCGAAGACCATGATAGGAATGTACAGTTCTGGCAGTTAGAAAAGAGCAGAGAAAAAGTCAAGAGATGGAGGCTGCTTTTGTCAGTAGGCCTACACCTACCATCAATTCTTTAAGATGCAAATCTCAAGTCCCGATTCTTCCTGTAGCTGTTACGGATGTATACTATAGCTAGTCTACGCACTCTGCTGCTTTGAAGAAGCACCTATTGTAATTTTAGTACTTATGTTATACTGTCTGGCCGTTCTGGCCGTACGCCTCTGTCTGTGTAATGCATAATGTTGCTTAATTAATGACTTAAACGTTAAAGAATTCAGCCTTAAAATTATACTTCAAATTTCGATAATAAAGATTTTCTCTTTTGTTCGACAGTCGACCAGTCGTCTGGGGCTGTCGTCGTGGGGGGGCATTCTGATAAAAAAAGGGGGAATGCTTCATAGGCGTAAGGGGATGGACGCCCCTGCCGTTTATATATATCAGCCATATCGACCTTGCGCTTTTATGTTTGAATTTTTAAAGGTTTTCTAGTTTCCCAGGTTTCTGATAATTTTGTTGCTCTCTATTTTATGAGATTTTGAAAGAAAAAAGCGAAGGTGTTATTGTTTCCTTGCAGTCTACCATGTCGGAAGTCCAGCTCATGGTTGGAGTGACCTCTATTTCTTCTGGGCCATGTTAGATGGAACCAACTGGAGTCCATCCTTTGCCGTCTTCGGTGATATGGGAAATGTAAATGCCCAGTCAATCCCAAGACTCCAGGAGGAAACACAGAGAGGACACTTTGATGCCATTCTTCATGTCGGTCGGTTGGCTTAAATGTTTTGTTGTTGTTATTGTTGTTGTTGTTGTTGTTGTTGGCGGTGGTGGTGGTGGGTGGTGGTGGAGTTGCTATAGTGGTGATAGAGGTGATGGTGGTGATGGTAGCAATGAGATGGGCTTGGTAGTCTTTGTGGCATTGTTGTTGTTGGTGGTGGTGGTGGCTGTTGCTTTTGTGGTGGGAGTAGGAGGAGATGGTGGTCGAGACGATGGTAGTAGGCCTATTTAGCGGTGGTGGAGCGATGCTGCGATGGTGAGCGATGAGATGGTCGTGATGGTGTTGCTGGTCTTATTGCTGGTGGTAGTGATGTTGATGTATGCGCTTGGCCACAGAATTATTATCATCCGTTGTGACCAGGTATTTTGTGATTTTGTTTTAGGTGATTTTGCATATAATCTGGACACAGTAAGAACTAACCTTTTACATGTTACAATTTGAAATTCTAAAATCTTCACGTGGCCGGGATCTTTCTCAAGACGTAACGTTGTGAATAAGCTTAGATCAAATAATTGCCTTAATTAGGCCTATGGACTGGCACGATCTTTGTTAATTGCAATCATTATCGCATCGTCGTCATAATCATTGTCGTCATCATCATCAGTCATCATCAACATCAGCAAAAGACAGCATCGATCATCTTCGTCGCCATACGCTATGACATAGCCTATATATATTATATTAATATATATAATATATTATATGTATTATACATAGTTACTTTGCAGGCCTTGTGAACCTAACAGACGAACGCTTTAGGCCCTTAGTAGAAAAGAGCGTATATGTAGGCCTATATATTTCTTTGTACAATATCACGAATGCTTTATAGAAACAGTCGAGAAACGAAATTGAACATCTGAGAGGTATAATAGCAGACAAAGTCAGAACCACGAAAAGACTTAATTCGACCATCGAGAACGTCGAACCATCAAAATGTCCGACGGATCGGACACTAACCCCGAAATCAAGACCTCAAATATTCTGCCTTTTAACTAGCACTCAACACCACCAGCTGTCGTCTTATCCGGCGTAAATGACCCCTTCCCCCCCCCCCACACACACACATGGCCAGGAATGACACTAGCTTCCTTGTGTAGGGGACTATAGGGGAAATCGTCGTAAGGTTCCCTGCGGAGTAGACCTACGAAACGGATCCCGACCGCTGACGATTTTGCAGCATAGGCCTATTATGTGAAATTTATATTGAAAATCGACTCATTTGGACTAAGAAGATGACTACACAAACTGTGTCCCGGGGTCACACGCCGTAACCGGATGTAGGCCTATTGATCCCTGCACGGACCTAATGGATCCGTCAAGATCTATGTAAATGGTGTGTGTTCATATACACAGGACAATGCTCGGGTGGGTGATGCCTTCATGAACCAAGTTCAGTCGATCGCTGCCTATGTTCCATATATGACAGCTGTCGGAAATCACGAACAGGCCTAGTAAGTTGACGACTTGGTCTAAGTCTTATCGAGGGTGGCCGATAGATGGTAACATCACTGGCATGATGAGCAGAACATCAAGTAGGAAGCGGGATCGATTCCGCTATCCACCTTAAGGTTGAAGGTCAGCCTTCCATACTTGCCACCTCCAACATCACAGTCGCCTACTGTTTGTGAAGTTCTAAAAGGCTACCCTACATAAAACAGATATGCTCTATAATGCTGAAATAGGTAGATGATGGATAGATAAACAGATAGATGGCTAGATAGATGAATGGATTGATGGATGGAAAGATGAATGGATGGATGAATGGATGGATAGCCTACAAACATATAATACGCGTGCATAGGCCTACATTGATACGTATACATACATGTATACGTAATTACATATACATACATAAATACAGACATACGTGCATACTGCATACATATAGGGCTCCAGCACATGCATTGTACATGTATTACTTTGTATAATGCATTACATTACTTTTTTAATATGAGCTGAAGCCATCGCAAATTTAGGCAGTTTTATTTGAGTTTCGACTCAGTCCTCGTGAATAAGCTGGTGCCCTTAGCTTAGCTTTAGTGTAACGCTTTAGAAATTTGGAGTTTACAATTATGACTTTTTCATTGTATTTCTATTTGCAGTAACTTCTCAAATTACAAAAGTCGTTTTACGATGCCAGGAGGAGACAAACAAGGAATGTTCTACAGGTAAATACTATAATTACACTAAGTACTTCGCCGTCTTCCTTCCTTCCTTCCTTCCTTCCTTCCTTCCTTCCTTCCTTCCTTCCTTCCATCCATCCATCCACCCATCCACCCACCCACCCACCCACCCACCCACCCATCTATTCATCCATTCATCCATCCATCCATACATCCATCCATCCAGCCCTCCATCCATCCTTCCTTCCATCCTTCCTTCGGATCCATCCTTCCTTCCATCCGTACTTCCTTCCTTCCATTCATACATCCATCCATTCATCCATCCATCCTTCCTTCCTTCCATCCTTCCGATAAGGATTGAAAAATATTAGTCATTAAAGAGTAGACTAATGAGATTTTGGTTGATAATTGAAGCGTGAACATTGGTCCGATGCATCTGGTGTCTTTTTCGTCCGAATTCTACTACTTCGTTCAGTATGGATGGAACCAAATCGTTGAACAGTACCAATGGCTTGAGAAAGATCTCGCAGTCAGTAGTAGGCCTACTTCTTTCCATCTCAGAAATGCTTAGGCCTAATTATAATTGGGCATAGCCTAATTAGGGAATTTGAGATCATCCGTATTTTCTTGGCTTGAGAAAGATCTCGCAGTCAGTAGTACTTCTTTTCATCTCAGAAATGCTGAACTATAATTGAATTAGTCAATGATTAGGCCTAAAAGAAATATAAATCAGGCTTAATTGGGCATAATGAAGGAAATTGAGATCATCCGTAGGCTATTTTCTTTTGTAAGCTTAGCCTAATAGTACAACGGTGCTACTGGAGTTTCAAAATCAAATTCGATACAAATTAGAACAGAAGCTAGGCCTATAGTTTCTTTAGAGAGGTGTAAATAATTGACTGTATGCCAACATAAGAGGCTACCTTTGCCTCTACACAAAGATTACTTATTGCCTTTACCTCGAGCGATCTTAAATTTGCATCTAACTTTAGGCTTACATTTAACTTTACCTGTACAGGAGGCAAATCGGGCTGAGAATCGTGCAGTTCGGCCGTGGATTGTAACGATGTGTCACCGACCGCTTTACTGTTCCAATGTACACGATATGGAACATTGCTTCAACCCTGACAATGTAGTAAGCACATTAGTCTATTAGCCTAGGCCTGTCTTAAGGTAGCTTATTGTCGGGGCTGGTAGTTTTTACGAATTAATTGCTTATAAAATCGCTATAAAGAACTTGCTGAAAGTAAGTCGGTAGCATGGAAACCATAGGCTAAATTATGATATAAAAACCATTTCAAACCAAGTATTTAAACCCGAAACATAATTTTATTAGGTTGGAGTCTTGGAGAGTTAAGTGGATCCAGCTGCCCGACCAAACTTGCATGATTTGTCGAGCCTCTTCTAGGCCTATCTTTGGTGCAGACGATGCCCTAATAAGATGGCGCTTTTGTCGTTTACAGATTCGCGTTGGAATTCCGATAAAGAACGCCTTTGGAATTGAAGATCTGCTCTACAAATATGGCGTCGATGTTCATTTCCAAGCCCACGAACATTCCTACGAACGAATGTGGCCAGTCTATAACCGAACGGCAAGAAAATTATATACAACTATATACAACTTACTCAAAATAAATAACTTCCACTCAAACTAAAATACCTGAAATTATCCACCACAAGCTGCCTCTGCCTTTGTCTATCACTGTCTCTCTGTTTGTCTGTGTCTGTCGTTGTCTGTGTCTGTCTGTCTGTCTGTCTGTCTGTTTATCTGTGTGTGTCTGTGTGCGCGCGCATTTACTTTCTGTGTATGGTAGGCCTACACGCAATAAATAAAATGAAAAGTAATTAATTGCTGTTTGACTAAATTCCAGGTGTGCAATGGAAGTTACGAGAAACCATATGAAAATCCCAGGGCACCGGTGCACATCGTAACAGGATCGGCGGTCAGTTTCCTAGCTTGTAATTTTGTGTATATGTCACTTAATTAGATGTTGATCCAAAAAGATTTGAAATAGCCTACAATGCTTATACGAGATTATGAGAACTAAGAAAATTTTACACTGCAGTGTAGGCCCTATGAGATTTCAACATGCTGCTGACAGATTGCCGAAGCAGAGGATTGACAAGTGCACTGCTTCCTTGCACCATAATCCAAAGCAGCTGAAATGACTGACCATCATCAGAATAACTGACTTATCTATCAGTAGGCCTAATCACTAAAATTATAAATCTCTCACTCTCTTCTGGCAACTTCCCAATGATCTTCAAGCAATCTCTTGTTACTCCTCTTCTGAAAAAATCAAATCTTGACAAGGAAAACCTATCTAATTACCGACCCATCTCCAACCTTTCCTTTCTATCTAAATTAACTGAACGAATTGTCCTTTCCAGGCTAAACGACTACCTCTCTTCTAACTCACTCCTCAACCCCCACCAATCTGGCTTCACTAAACACCACTCCACATAAACTCTACTCGCCTCTCTGTACAATAAACTGGTCTCTGCCGTCAGCCATCAGCAAGTCTCCTGTCTCTGTCTCCTCGACATCTCCGCCGCATTTGACACCATCGATCACAGCCTCCTTCATCGACTGTCATCTTGGTTTGGCGTCTCTGGCACTGCTCTATGTTGGTTCCAGTCCTACTTGTCTTCCAGATCCTTCTCCGTTAAAGCATCCGGTCACTGTTCGCAACCCCTCCCGCTCTGCTGTGGTGTCCCTCAAGGTTCCGTCCTGGACCCATTGCTCTTCATTCTGTATACTACACCATTAAGCCATCTCATAAAATCAGGGCCGGATTAAGACTTTCGGGGGCCCTAAGCCAAGAGCCGGGTTAAGACATCCGGGGGCCCTAACCGGAAAGCCATATACAAATATTTGGTAAGATTTGGAGAAAAACCATTTTTGTTTATTACTTTTTTTTGCTTTTCCGTCTTTTTGTCAGCTGATTTTATATTTCCTGACAGTTGGGGGCCCTCAAAACGTTGTGGGGCCCTAAGCCATGGCTTATTTCGCTTATAGGTTAATCCGGCTCTGCATAAAATCCTCTTCTGTTGACCACCATCTCTATGCAGACGACACCCAACTCTACATATCCTTCTCCCCAAGCTCTTTTTCCACCTCCATTGCAAAACTACTCAATGTGGTTAACCTAGTCTCTCAATGGATATCGTCCAACCTGCTCTGCCTCAACCCTTCCAAAACAGAATTCATCATCCTGGGCCTTCCTGACCAAATCAAGAAAATACCTGACCTTTCAATACACCTATCCACCAACTCTTCATCTCTTACCTTCACCTCTGACGCCCCTGTCCGCAATCTTGGTGTTACTTTTGATTCACATCTCTCCTTCTCTAATCACATCTCCAACCTCTCGCGCTCCTGCTTCATGCACATTCGTGACCTCCGCCGCATTCGACCCATGCTCGACTTCAAAACTTCCTCCACCATTGCTACCTCCATTGTCCACTCAAAGCTCGACTATTGCAATTCCCTCTTTCTCAACCTTGAAGCCACACAACTAAAGCGTCTGCAGCTCATCCAAAACTCACTAGCCAGAGCCGTCACCAGAACGCCCAAGCATCATCACATCACTCCCATCCTCAAATCACTCCATTGGTTAAAAATCCCAGAGCGAGTTCACTTCAAGGTCCTCTCGCTAACCTACAACTCCCTACAACACTCCCAGCCCAGATATCTCCGCGAACTCTTCACCATCCAGCCAACCCGTTCTACCCGATCATCCTCCGTTCTCACTCTTTCTAGACCCCGGCCACAACTCATCTCAAGTTCTCCAACCGAGCAATATCCAACACTGCACCGCGTCTCTGGAACGATCTACCTCCTGAATTCCGCACTTTTTCGGTTCCTCCACCATCATCGCCAATCATCCACCATCATCTGCCTCAGGCTCCTCTATCCATCACCGCCAAGGCTTTCCACTCGAAACTAAAGTCTCTCCTTTTCAAGAACTCTTATCCTGACTCATCTGATCCTGTGCCTTCCAATCCTCGACCTAAAAGACACCCGCCTTAACATCTGCTGTACCCTCTCTGATCCTCTGGAAACCGGACTCGGACCTCCTCGGACTACTCTTTTGGACAACCCCTCTGACTAGACGCAGCGCTCGTGAATAAGCTGGTGCCCTGCGCTTGGCTTTCGAGTGGCGCTTTAGAAGTTTGGAGATTACGATTACGATTGTGAGATTTCTTGACGCAATTCAAGTTTAGACTTTTGGCTCATCTGTTTCAGGTTACTTAATTACCAACCTGAGATCTGGTCTTTTTGACCATCACAGTTTGACAAGGCTTTGATGCCTTATGCATAATCATAATGGTGCTGTTCCAGTTAGTTATTCGATCGGATACTTGTGCAGCAAGTGGATCACATAAATCCATATTTTCTGCGCTTGTAGGGTTGTCAGGAAGGCGTCAGTCCTATTGCCCCACACCCACTTCCCTGGAGTGCATTCCACAGCGATGATTATGGTTACACCCGAATGAAGATTCTGAATGCCACACACCTGTACATGGAGCAGGTGTCCGACGACAAGGTATGCATCTCGTTATTTATATAGCGCACTTCAACAGCCTCAGAGGACGTCCTGAAGCAGGACTGAACTCACCGGTATCTCAATTGGTGCGACTTATGGGAGGCTACATCCTCAACAATCCGCATGCATACAGAATGATCTATCAGGTAGTTGTGACTTGACACATTTTGGAGCCTAGGGCTTACGCTCACTCATAGTAGATAAACAAACTATTGGCTTAAAACTGGACTTTACATCACTTTATGCAAATTTGCATGCACAAGGAATGTGCCAAATTCTCCATTTGTCTACATCTTCCCAGTTCATGCGCTGATTGAACTCCTACATACTGGAAAAGCCTTTAATTTCAATGCTGCTTTTCTCGAGAAAATTAAGGAGACTACCATAGGCACAGTTAGACAATTTCAGGTTTCACTGGGTGGCCGAGTTGTGCGACTTAACACCATACGAATAACTTCAACACAGATTTTGTCAAGTCTTAATGATAAATGTAGGGCTGTAAACTTAAAACGCCTTTACAGCCTGTTACAGGGGTCTTATAACTGGCAATGACAGATGTTATTAGCTAGAATACATTAGTAAATGTATGTACTTGTACTATACATGCATTCTTGTTTTGACTGTAAAACCGACAGGATGGTAAAGTCATCGACAAGTTCACCGTGGTCAAGCAACGTCATGGAGCTGGTCTCTACGACTGTCATATGACACAACCGGAACCAAGCAGCTATGCATGATGCATTATGAGAGATAATCATGAATGTAACAATTGATAAATGAAATAAAATATTACTATTCTGCATCTAAACACATAAGTAACTTACCCACGTTGCTGGCAAACACAGATAGTGCTTTCAATATTTCATCAGCATTGTATGCACTAAAATAATTTCACAAATTATCAGCCACGCTTTTGAACTGTTCTATTTATTGTAACTGTTAACGATTTAAAATGCAAGATTTCAACGGGAATGGGAGAACTAGAAAAACATAACACATTGCACTGACGCAATTGCACAAGTTTTAACAATTACAATTAATTAAATAATTACGGAACTTTATAGCCTTATGATGAAAAATAACCAATAGAAACGACTCCTGTATGTCTCTAGGTTGTTCAAATAACCATTCAACTCCCAGCTGTTCGTAGGTGGTTCTAACAATAACAACAACAACAAGTGATACAACAAAATCATAACAACAACAATTACTCACAAGACAAAAGAATACCAACATACAACTTCAAATTAAAACCATTGTCTTAAAACATTCCAAAAGTTACATACAAACTGTACAACATTAAGTTAATTAAGTATCAAAAATATATAGGCCTATCTATTAAGGGGTCGTCCATTAATTATGTCAAGAAAATTGGAGGAAGGGGTTTGGAAAAGTTTAACAATTCTTGACAAGAGGAAGGGGTGTTCAGTACAAACTGACGTCAACAATGCAAGAAATGAACATTGCAACAAATGAAATGTTATTTTTTGCAATGAATCAAATAATCCAAATCATTCGATCTGCAGGCATTTAATATTTTTCCATACTATCTATTTGTTCTCTCAGTTCAGTCGTTGCTGCTTGAATCGATTTGCAAAATCTGTCACCTGTACGTTGCTTCAAAAGTCATGTTGAAGAAGCGTGTTGGACACGACCGACAACGCGATATTTGGCCCAAGATATTACCACCTATTCCTCAACCCAAAAGGATTTGGCCAATGCGAGTGGCTGCCAAAAGACAGAGAGAGCTTATGGAAAGTATAGCTAACACAGAAAATGCTGACATTTTAAGCACTGAATGGCTAGACGAGGATGATTTGGACAAATCAGTTGCTATGCCCATTCATTATCATAATAGAGGAACGTTTGGCTTTTCCATGGGAAGATGATAGCAGCTAGACAGTTATAAATATTTACTCCTTTTAATATTGTACCTTTAATTATGAAACTTTTTGACAAATTAAAATTAATCTAACATTTCAGTTAGAGTCATACTCAGTCATAGGAATTTTTGGGGAGGGGAAATTATTTGTGACATGATTTTATTAGTGGTCCTTGAATTTTTGACAGTTGTTGACATGGGGAGGGGTCAAAAACTGCCTACATTTTTTGACATAATTAATGGACTACCCCTAAGTACACTGAATTCCAATCACCTAACTCTTAAACCTTTTCAAAAATCAACTCATAAGAACGCATCCAGCACACTATTTCGGTCAGCCTGTTCTATGCCATTTAAAACATATGGCAGTTAATTAGGTCATAATCAACTCATTCTCTTGTTGGTAGTTCAACATTATGCCCTTAAATACTACCAGTGGCGTACCGTACGGGGGCAGGGGGGGGCGAGTCGCCCCGGGCGGCACTTGAGCAGGGGCGGCAAAATAGGGTTGAAGAAAAATAAAAGGAGTGAATGCAGAAAAAAATTGGAAAAGTATAAGAAAAAGTTATAAAAGTAGACAAAGAAGGAAGGAAAGGAAGAAAAATAATCCAATAAATAGCATACAGTGGCGTAATGAGGGGCGGCATTCGGGCGCAGGACTTCTGACGACCCAATTATAGTATAGTAAAAGCAAAAAAAACCAAAAAGTCATCAGAAATTTTGGTGGAAGTAATAAAGAAAATTGTTCAATTTTTCGGAAATTTCCAAAAAATGAAGTGCTAAGGGCGGCATTTTGGGCCGTCGCCCCGGGCGGCATTTAAGCTCCGTACGCCACTGAATACTACCAATAGTAAAAGTATCTTCAAAGCAACAGCACAGCATAAATTTTTTAATAATTTTGCTACAATTACACTTTCTATATAATGAGGTAGAAATATTCTTTCAGGTTAGAAACAGGTTAAAAATATCTTGGAAATCTGATCGCATACTTTTGCGATGAAACCCTATACTTTTGTAGCCCAGGTTTAGACAATTACCGATGGTATTCAAAATAGTGTAAGCCTATAATTTCAGCAACTTCATCAATAAACACTCCAGTATCCACCAACTCAGTCCAAATGCAAAAACAGGTGTCGGCAAATCATAACAAAACAGAAGTTTACAAGAGACAACACTAAATTACAAGTAAAATATTAGAAATAGACTTGCAGGTCAGCATGCATTTTTATCAAAATCTTTTTCGGGTAAGATGTCATCTACTCAAAGTAAAGCAGGAAAAGGGCTGATTATCTATTAAAAATAACATAAATGTTCACTGTTCACAGTAAACAAGTTGCAGTTCACATTAAAGTTCCAGATAATGCAGAAAAGCTCAAATCGTAAACAAACCCACTTTCCAAATAGTAAAAAATTGAATCGGTCTTCATTCTGAGTTACAGGGAGCATTATACATTTCTGAAATACAGAAATATTCAACAAAACAATCTCGCCGTCTAGTAATAAAATCGAATCGGCTGTCATACTTGATTATTTTGTAAACACGAGACGGTGTTCTCGAGGTATTCAGATAAACCAAATATCTGGCGTTGGAATGCCATCCTATCTCAGCCAATGCTGCTGTACACTTCATGATCCAAATCGGTCACTTGCATGCCAGCTTAGTTGTTGACCACGCTAGATTTACTATAAAAAACACTTACTATTTGCATGTCCTCTTGAGCAATGTATTTTGTTTAAGACAGTCATACACTTGTTTTTATTATGTACAGTAATTACAAGTACCTGGGTAATATCAGCTAAGAGGAAACACTAGTGTGGCCACAATGATTGCAAGCATAAACTATTTGCTGTCAGAGTGCATACAGTGTCGCTTGCCACAGATCGTTTTTGTCTAATTACTTAATGCCTGGATATAGTGAATGCACTTCAGTACCAAACAATTGTTGTCTAATTGTCATCATTGGTGTCTTCTGCCATTTCCAGCTTCAGTACCAAACAATTATTGTTGTCTAATTGTCTTCATTGGTGTCTTCTGCCATTTCCAGACATTACCTCTAAGAGTCTCAGTTTTGCAGATATGCCAGTGAATTAAAAACATCAAGTTGTCTGATTAAGTCTTTGGTTCTGGAATGTTTGAGTCTGTTTCAAGAGACGCCATTGCTGTCGTCTGTTTTTAACACGCCTGTGAGCGTTTTCGATCTCTAAGGTGTGATTCGCCAAAAACCAACCACGTCTTCCATCTCGAATCCTCTGGCCCTCATACCATCCTGTGAGAGAAAAATCAAGACCAACCATTCAAATATACTTTAAAAGTAAAAAGATGCTAAGTTTTCTGCAAGACAACAGAATCGGAAGAGAAATGTTTAAATTCAGTAGACTTCTATTGTGATTTAGGAGGAGAATGTCTAAAATATCCTTTATTCTAACTAAGGAATCCTCTGAAATGCAATAGGAATAAAAACCAGATGTTGATATAAATATCCACAGCCAAACGACTAGAATGATGGCATGGAAAAAATCATTTCAAAAGATTACTGAGTACTTTGCTACATTGAGAAACAAAGTAATTTGTTAAACTGAGTAAGTTTATTGACAAGACAAAAGAGCAGTTTGATAAATTCGTAGCTTTAGCAGTTGCCCAAACAGCTTATTCTTTAGCTGTGGCTTGGCTGGGAGCGCCGCTGAGTAGGTTTCTTGAAGGGTCACTATATAAATTCAATGAATGAAATGAACAGCTTACCATCTTTGGTTTTTCGAAGGACATCGACAAGGTCTGATTCTTCAAGAGCGAGTTCATCCGGCTCACTTGCAACAAACCTCTGAATAGTTTGAACTTGAGGGCAGTCTGTGCATACACCAAAAACCAGACGAATCGATTACGTAACATACAGGTACTTAAATACTATATTACGTGCATGAGCAATAAAAACGTCCGATAATTCGAGCATATGAGCGCTAAGAAATATTTTTAAAACTTATTAATTATGCATATAACTTGAGTACCGGTAGTACATTTTTAACTAATTGTTTTACAGGGCTGAAGCAGTCTCACAGCTTACCCAGGGCTAGTACTGGTAAAAAAGACATACTCAAGAGCCATTGATACCGTTTATTTCATAGATAGCATCGTCTTGCTCGTTTTGAAGTGACGGATCACACGCTTCTACCCAACGCATTCTGTCGTTTCTGTTACAAATTTAACATAACCCACAATCAGTTCTACTTCAAATACAATTAAAACACAAAGAATAACTGCAATACATCTATGGTAGTACTTATAGCCGTTTGAGATGTTTACAATTCCCTTGGGCTCTTGCAAACTTATGGTATCAATACATATGGTTGATTTTTCAATAAAACCAACTTTAAAAAAAAACAAATTGTTGACCATTACATTACATACAGCATTATTACTGTTCAAAAACCAAAGCATTTATGCAAAGCACTTTCTGGAACACAGTCAGACCTTTCTGGGAATCTGCAGCAGATGTATTCTTAATGTTGCACTAAATTAACTGAATACAGATAATGCTTTCTGTGACTGACTCAACATCTAGTCTCTGTTTACCTTCAGTTGGACCTCTTCAAATGTCCAGATATAGGCCTACTCAGACAATTATCAAACTCACAGTTCTTCACGTCATCAGCTAGACAACCATGTATGCACTGCTCTTCAGAGCTTCCTAAAAGATCCTAATTAAATGTCATGACACACATATAACCATTTATGAAGTGCTTTCGAGGGCTTGCTAAAAGGTAGTATTTATATGTCCTGACATGCATAACTACAATAATTTCATCATGTATTTTGACTTTTATGAATAGACAAACATTTGAATCCTATCTAATCCTAAATAATAAGTTGAAAATATATGGGTAATATTTACTAATACTAAAAACAATAGTGATGATGACGATGATAATAATAACAATAATAATAATTATAGTAATAATAATTATAGTAATAATGGTGAGAACTCACTCAGAATCACACGAGAGCACCATTTTGGTGTCTTCGTCAAAAACTTCGAGACTGAAGAGAAAGTTGCAGCCTTGTGGAGTGCCTCCGGGCAAGTACGTCTCCACGTTACTGTCATCTATCATCAGCACGACGAAGTCACGCTTCACAAAAGACTTTTTCACTTCAAAGTGATTGCTAACAGAAATTTCAAACACAGTGCAACAATAGTAAAATACACTAGTAGGCCTACATGCAGAAACTGGCAGGTCCAGAAGGACAAATGCCATATTTCTTGATGACTGTTTACCTTTAGCTATCCACACCACACACGGCTTTCCTTTAGCTCTCTACACAGAATGTCCAGAAGATGTAATGCCACATCTCAGTCTGTAAAGTTTACTTAACGAGTAACGACGCTCCATAACGTAGATGATTAGCTACATCTCTTAATGACATTTTCTTTTAGACCCGGTTTTAGGTGACCGTCCCAGTTTTATGGCCTTTTTCGAATTCCCAGTTTATCATGACTTTTCACTGTACACTTTTAGTAGGCAATCCTTGTCTTAATTAGTTTACGGCACCCACTTCCAATTGCCTTCCAAATATTGACAGACCGTAACATTTCCTCAGATGTAGCACAAGTGGCTTTACAATGTCCTTAAAAAGGCACCATAAAACTTAAGTTACATACATGAAAACCTAAATAGATATAATTATTCTGTGGGAATGCTGACTTCTTTTTCTTAGCGATCAGCAGTAAATCGTTGAAAACGAAGAAATGCACTGTGCTGCGGTCCCTTAGAACTTTCTGCTGAAGGTTTTTCAGCAAACGCTTCGTCCCAGCAGCAGGAAGTTTCTCCGTTGGCTTGATGTGAACGAGAGGACCTTTCTTGACGAGACGACGATTCTGAGATACAATTGGTATCGTCTGAAATTCACCAAAAAACAGTAAATAAAGTAGAGTAACTTAGGTAAAAGGATGGCCTGTGCTGAATTTCTAAAATCGGTTTTAAAACATGTAAATTATTTAATCAATTTAAGACATTTTTACCCAGGGTTTAAACAATTCCCCAGAATTTGAATATGTGTATTTCCTGGAAATATATATAAGAATACATGTATCTGGATTGGTTAAAACTCTTCAAGTTCTGGCAGAGCATTTTAACAGGAAAAGGCAGTTGCATCTTCATTATAAGCCACTTTCAATGTTAGTCTTTAGAGATGTTGACCTGGGGTTGAAGGATCTTAGGCTGAAGCACAAATATGTCAACAGCAATTCAACTATCGGAAAACCTTTCCTTACATTTAACACAGCTCAAAAATAAATTGTCAGTTTCATTTGATTCGAATTCTAGAAACAATGGGGAATACAAACACAGCAGCAGTCAGTCAATGTACCATCCAAATATATTGTATGAGTGCACCTTTTCAGATAATTACTTTCAAACTCAAAAATTATATTTATCTGAACTTGAGAACGGTTGCTATCAATACTTCTGGATGTACATATTTGTACATCTGTACATTACCTTTTATGGATCTCAAAAGAACCCCATTTGAATATGTATTGTTTAAATCTAAAAATCGATTAGTCTGACATGACAAGAAATGCTAAAGTATACTCTACCATGAGAATAGGATTTACTTGCATACCCTGACAGATTTCTTAAACTGAAGCAGACGACTTAGTTCGTTCAACTGTTCAAGGTTTTCCATCTGTCGTGCTTTCTCGTTACATTCCGTCAGAAGCTAAGAAAAATTTACAAATATAAACATTTGATTTTGATGCAGCATTTTAATAAACAATTACAGCCTAATCTAACACAATTTATGCTGCATTTATTTTTATATAGCGCCATTTGCTGATGACAAGTCAACAGGTGTTAAGCAAATCTGCATTATGTACTGAAATACTGATTCAACCAGTGAATCTAATTTCAATCAAATCTTTTCATGGAAATCAAACTTGATAGTCTTTTATTTATTCTCCCTCCACTGTTGACCGAGTTATCTGAGCAATGTTTACTAACTAACGAATGTTCTGTTCTTACTTCTTAATGACATTTAACATCATTCAGGCCAGCATAGATTAGTTATTCCAGGAACAGCACCATTTAAATTTCTCTAATAAATATATAAAATAAATTTATTGCACTTATTATAAGCATTTAGTCAGTACATCTCAATCTGAGTTACAAGACTAGCGTACACAAATAATCTGTCCATGGCTGTTACACAGAATCCAATGGGCAAGCTAGAACCCACAATTGTCGACTTTTAGACCCAGAGTGCTACTGAATAGACCACCCAAAAGATCACCACAGTAGTAATTCATGCGGTGCCTTTTCTGGAGTCAATGGAACAGATTACTGGGATATTTATATAGCACCTTTCTAGAGTCTGATCCAAAAATTTCGAACCTTTTGAAAGACTGTAACGCATTCGTTGATATCGTCGACGACTGGATCTCCGAGATTGATTCCCCGCAGAACTGCGTCTACCAGAAGAGGGACTCGTGTGATTCGCTGCATCGGAAGAACTAGGAAGGACTGGAGCTTCAGACCATTGACCTCTGGAGCATCCTCAAGGTCGGTCAGCCTTGAACGAAATTCGGGTTTAGCACTGTAGAGAAACATCAATGAAGTTAGCACTGACTGAACAATGACTGGAAAAACATTCAATAGAAAAATGAATTATCGTACAAATTATGACAAAATAGAAAGGTGCAACATCAGTTGATGGCATGTAGAATGACTAGAACATTGATTAACTGGCTAAATATTAGACTGACAGACTAGACCAGTGTTTCTTAACCAGTGTTCGACCGAACCCCTGGGGTTCGGTGAGCCAGTGCCAGGGGTTCGGCAGAGGTCCTCTGAAATATATACATATTCAGGGTCAGTGAGTGTGAGTGAAAATGATTTGCTATTTTATTTTTATTTTTCGACTTTTTTTAATAAAATAGTTAACTGTTAGTAGTTCGTGTATTGAATGTATTAATATTGTATCACATTTTGGTACAATTTTTTATTTCCTTTTGTTACCATTAGTTAAAAAATTATTGTTCAAACTTGAGGGGTTCGGTGAGTGGTCATGGATTTCTCTAGGGGTTCGGCTCCCTTGACAAGGTTAAGAACCACTGGACTAGACTGACTGATTCAACTGAACAAGACCTTACATCTGAACTAAACCAACCAAATCTATTAGTTCTGTAGCACTGTTATAAACATTAAAGATTGCACTGATGGTCGCTTCAAACGAAACTGTAGCTAAGACCTACGAATGCCTGCCTGACTGACTGGTTGATTAACTGACTGATTGATTGATTGACTAACTTGAGTTCTGCAAGTTTCCGTTCTTGGAATGTGGCATTGGTCAAGTATGGGACATAGACTTTGAAGTCTTCCTCAGCCACCGCCTTCAATCTTCGACAGATCTTTCCGGCATCCAGGATCACATTTTGTTTCCAGATCATTTCCAGTTCTTGCAACACTCTACAAGAAACAGCCCGATGAATGCACACTGCACAGGTATCATGGTCATGCAGTGCAAGTTCCACCTTCCAATTAATAAAATTCCTAGACCAAGACTGGAAATTCCAAAAGTAAGACTGCACATTTCAAGACCTAGGTGGCAAACTCCAACACCAAGAATGTATTTTCCAGAATTAGGACTGTAAACTCATCAAACAAAAACAGTAAATTCCTGATCCAAGACTAAATTCAAAAACCAAGATTCTGAACATGAAGGCCAAAACCATATTTCCACAACTCAAAGCCAAATCAAAACCGAGACCAAAGATTGAAGACTGAACTCATGATAATTAAAACGGTTATTCTCAGAGCAAAAAATAAACCCACAAACTGCATCATGCCTGCAGTGGATATCGCTGTCCTTACCTATTACTCACGGCGATGATGTTCGTGACATTGGAGAAAAGATGTTTGTAGTCATTTCGTGAGAATATCGCAGATGTTGGAGGTTTGAAGAAAGGGCTTTCCATAAAATGAGTCTCAAGGAGTTTCAGGCTCTTCAGGTAGGATGCCTCTGATGTGATGATTTCGAAAATGCACTGCGAAAAATTGCATTTCAAATGTTTACAAGTTTTGTAAATTATGGACAACCACCGTCTATGATCACTTCACTTTTTAGAATTGGGTTTCATGCTTTTAATAACCATAATTGCAACTTGGTTACAAGATTCACATTACTAACTAATTACTTTCATTTAGCTGATTAAAAAATTATGAACTGGTGTGACACCAATCTTTGGAATGACCTACTACTCATTTGTGGCACTTCGATCTGCCGACCTACAGGCGACAAATAACTGTAATACATGTACTCAACGGCTCAATGGATATCCAAACCTCTGTCAACTTCCACTAATGAAGGATGGCGTTATCATACCACAGACGCTACCGACCGCTGTCCACGCTATCGACATATATCAGTCCAAAGACTCTAAACATGATGCTGTCAGCTATGGATGGGAGTTGTTTGGGTGGTGTGTGTCTGTGTGGGCCCACGACTAGTGATTCTTCTAGTTTTCTGTGCATTGTCTTGCTTACTGACGAAACTGCTTTTCATAATTACATTTAACATCATATAGGCATGCAAACTGATCAGTGTTTACTTGAAGTGGCTCTATTTAAATTCATAATTACAATTACAAAGCCCTTCTGACCCATTTAGAAGTCAAGGAATCAGGTTAAGTAGGTAATTCTCCAACCTCTTGATGTTTCCTTTCCTGAGAAGACAACCTGTCGAGTACACCGCTTCTTTTCACCTGAGCAAAATTCAATTTTACACCATGACAATGCAACTTGCTATATAATAACTTTTGCTAATCTTTATTCACAGTAACCGAACAAGCATGTAAAGTTTTCTATACCATTTTCCATTCTTACTTCATATAATTTTATCTTATGCACCTTGAGAATGCCTAATCTGACCTAATCTATCGGTAATGCTGGCCCACTCTGCTACATTGCCTAGAGCACAGACTGCGTCCCATACTCCGCTGTGTAAGAGAGCGTGCGGATTGCGGTTCACTTCCCAATGGTGGCTTGTTTCAGAGATTTAAATCTCGGGCTAGAATGGTCCAGACATGGGTATCTTAATGGCATTGAGCCTATTCAAACAGGTTTTGGCTGTAAAGGATCTCACCCGATCAATTCATGAAAAAATGAGCAGGATGGGGCCATACGGTCGCTATATAAAATTGAGTACATGTAACCAAATGAAACCTAGCCCAGTAATCAAATCTAATCTGACCTAATCTATACTAACTGGATCTCACCTGACCTAATAAAATCTAATTTAATCTAACACAGCCCAACCAAAAATAATTTAATCTGAGCTAATCTATACTAACTGGATCTCACCTGACCTAATAAAATCTAATTTAATCTAACACAGCCCAACCAAAAATAATTTAATCTGAGCTAATCTATACTACTGAAGATGGATATCTTACGGTTAACCACGCCTAACAAACCTAACTAAAACTGACTAAGCCTTGCATAATAAAATCAACACAATCTAATAAAATCCATCCACTATGCTGGAATCTTTCCTACAAAGCATCTTAGATTCACCGATTGTGTACAAGTGTAACAAGCTTCAAATAAATAACAACAAATAAACAAGTTTTACGGCACAATTAGCAGTATCACCTGGTTTAAAGACTCATCAAATGAACTGAATTGGATGTCAGTCATAATCAGACATACCTGCGCCGTATCGGACCAATATCTTCTGAGACCAGGACCCAATGGAAGAAGATTTTCCACTGTAGTCATAACGTCCAGCTGACCAGTTTCCCCTATCCGCTTCTCTGATGTTTTCTTCAGCATTGAGGTCAGAACTGTACTATAATCTTCATACACGACGTCATCGTCTTCATCTGAAATAAATTCATATAAAATTATTGCCAAACACAGTTTAATTACAGAGTAAAAGCAAGCACAGGATGCAGACATTTAACAAATGTTTTCCTATATCAAAGGATCATTCTGACAAGGAGCAATCTAGGGTTATGACAGGGCACTTTCTTTTAACCTTCTAATCTAATCTAATCTAGTCATACATATAAATGCACCCACATACATGTTTACATAATATTATGTACAACATATATAACACAGATACATTGAGCGCTTCTGAGAGACTCTTCTGAGAGACTCTTAAGTGGCGCTTTATAAATGTTTTGTTACATTACATTACATTACATACATACACACATACACATACAAAGTACACTTAGGTTTAATCACAATCTACCTGATAGTGGTGTGACTATCAGTTTTGTTGTTGTTACCAATAAACGAATATAATAAAAAACCTTACCTTACCTGCTTGACAACTAAATAAGACATCTGAAAGGCCGAAAAAGTGGTAAAACCAACCGTCCAAAGTTTGCTCCAAGACGTCACGAACAACCGCATCCCTGTGGTAAACCTGGTAGAGTGGTTCATCGGCATACAGATCTGACACGCTGAAATATTCCGGATCATCTGCGTTCGTCTGCAAGATCGAGTTCTGATTAATTCAACCATTAAAACAATGGACATAAAATAACTGTGCCTAATCTAACCTAGTAAACTGGCTCGACCAGACCTAAGTCATATCATCAGACCTAATTTAATTTAATCTGACTTGACCTAATTTTGTATAACCTGGCCTCATCTAATTTACTGGGTAATCTGACCTAATTTCGTTTAACCTGACCTCATCTAATATATTCTGACCTGATCCAATTTTATTTAACCTGGCCTGATCTTATTCAATCTGACCTGACCTAATTTTGTTTAACGTGGCCTCATCTAATTTAATGTGACCTACTTTAATTTTGACTTGACACAACTTGATCGAATCTTTACTACAACAGCAACACAAGTGCAACAGTTGTTCTTTGAGTCAGATTTTGCCCTAAACCTTAACAGACACTCTAAACTGCATGTTTTAGACCTGGTTTTCTTCTTTTCACATAAAATATTTATCAGAATATTACAAAATCAGAATATTACAAAAGGCTTGTGTGCCCAACATATACAAAAACGAGTGAGATTGGACAGACAATACAAGAAAATGTTATTCATCAAAAATAAAACTTTAATAGAAGAAATTGAAAGAAAGATAAACAAAATAAAGGTTAGAGACTTACATCTTGATTCCAAAGATCCTCAAAAGGTGGCTGGCTGTCTCTGCTGGAAAAGAAATAACATAAAATCAAATCCAATCCAATGATGGTATCCTATCACGAACGCACGCCCACAACCGCGCGACTAATTACTGTGCACACAAAACCACTTGGCTAATTACTGCATGCTATTCATTATGTCGCCGATCAAAAACGCGCTTTAAGTGTTAACTATCAGTAAAATTTTGGAATCGATATAAATAATTTACCATATAAATAAAAAACTGTAGAGTTAGACTTTTAATGTAACACTAACTAGACAATATAAATAGTAATTGTTACTGCTAATTATAAATATTATTTTAACAATGTTAAAAATAATCAATACTGTTACAAACTGCCTTTCACTGGTCACTGCTATCAAGAAACTATCAACTGCACTATACAAGTTACTTAATAAATTTTATATGTACTATTATTGCATGCATCCTTATTAATAATAGTCTTCTACATGCCAATATGCCAATTTATCAATCCATGTTAAAACTGTGGGTAGCTGTGAAGAGATAAGTCTTCACTTGTTTGTGAAATGGAATAAGAGAAATAGATGGGTCTCTCATTGCTGGTGATGGTGAAGTGGTAGATGAGAACTAGCATGCAAGAAGGAACGGAAACACCACATGTCCTTTTTGGTAAATTGGAACGAACAGTTGGCCAGAGAAAGTTGATCTAAGTTGTCCTGATGGAATTAACCGCGAGGAGAATACATAAATCAGCAATGTAACGTGGATAAGCTGGTTTTCGTGAATAAGTTTTTACGGCGATGTAGAAATTTCGAGATTATAATTAAGATTGGACTGAGATTGTTAAGTACTCTGAACACAAGATGGTTCGGACTCTTCGTTGACCTATCAGAGTCTTCGTTGAATTACTAGTAGAGTTGTTAGGATACCTAATGCTTGTCTAATGTCATCGTTTCTAATTTTTTGTAGTCTTGTAATCCCTGCGATCATCCATAGCCAACTCATTTCTGCTGTATTAGTTCTTTTCCCATCTTGCTTCAGGAAAATCGGTTACTAACGTTAATAATAACAATGTTAAGGATAACAATGTTAAGAATAACTGGGAGTAAGAGTTGTTAATGTTAACCTGTCAACTGATTGCTCTTTATTCATTTTCAAATAGCCATTTGGATTCAGTGGAAAAGGGAAATTTCCACCCGGCTTAGGCGGAACATAACCATCAGCTGAAAAGAAAAACAATTTAACAAAAGCATTTTAGAATTTGTCCATCCATTACCAATACATGTAATTAATTATCAGTACCAGTATATATAATATCACTTACCACTATGCTTGACTTAAAATTCTAATCGATTAGCAATTTAACTAATCATGCCCATTGCTGCAGTGCATTATTATCAACAGAGAGTTTGGACCCTTTAATGTGCACTAACTGAGGTCAAAAGTCACCAGGTTAAGGTCATATTGAAATACAGCAGTGTATGATTTACATATGCCTTAGTGAGGCTCGAAAGCTCAAAGACATAGGCTGTCTAGGTTGATGGCAATTGTTCTGTGGCCTGCTATTAACGGTAGATTTGTCCAAAGGCCACACTGCTGTCTAGCTAAAGGCTAGGCAATTTTGGCCACATTAATCTACTGTTTCTAGACATTAGTCTGAAGCACGAAAGTGCCTGGATTTAACAGCCAACACAGAGGGTACACAGCTGTTGTCACCTTTGCCAACACGGCAGCTAAGCGCCAGCAACTAGCAACTGCTGCCTTGTCCGTATTCAGGTAGCTGTGCACAGCTGATACAGACTGCTCTACACAGCAAGTTCCTGCACCATGTGTTAAATGGTCTCACGCTTCAAACAAGTGTCATTGGGAGCCATGGCTTAACTTCCCGTTAAGTGGATTCTCTAAAAAAAAACTAGGCTGAGTGCAAACAGGTCTTCACTGTACCACCACAGAATGTCCTAGAATTTATACTCTACTCTATTAGAAACTCGCGTTTGAAACTTACACGCTGCTGAAAGTTTGCGAGGCAACGTAGGCACGGAGTCAGTCAACTTCAGCTGAGTGGAAGGTGAAGAACGTCTAAAACAGAATCAAAAGGAATGTCAGGCGAGATTTAATTAGGTCAGGTCAAATAAAACAAGTTAGGTCAGATATAAATGGAATAAAGTTAGGTCAGGTCATGCTTGATGAAATGAAATTAGGTCAGTGCAGATAACTTAAATTAGTCCATGCGTTAGATTGAATTAAATTATACGTAGGTCACATCAGATGGAATTAAACAGATCAGGTCCCATGAAATAGATTAGATTTTATTAGATCAGAGAAGATGCCATATTAAATAAAACTGGGTCAAGTCAGATGAAAATAAATTGATTATATCAGATGCAATAAAATGAGGTTATACCAGATGAAATTAAACTTAGGTCATATCAGATTAAATTAAATTAAATTAGATGAAGTAAACTAGGTCACATCAGATGAAATAGATTAGATCAGTTAAGCTTAAATAAAGTGAGGTCAGGTCAAGGCCAAACATTTGTTCAGCTGAGTCACAAACAAGATCACAGTAATTCACCAACAGAACACAGTAAATGTAAATATACAGTTTTTTCAACAGCATCCATATGGCCTCGACCCTGCTCGTTTTTCAATGAATTGATCGGGCAAGATCTTCACCACCACTGCCCGTTTTAATGGGTGTCCTGCCATTTCACATTTCACACCCTAGTGTATGGACTGTACTAGCCTGAGATTGAAATATCCGAAATAAGCCACCATTGGTATGCAAACCGGCACCCGCGCGCACAGAAGCGCATGGGATATGTGGTTTAACCAATGTAGCTGACAGTTTTAGCGGTCAAAAATATTGAGAACATAAATAAGTGAAAACATGTATACAAACCGCAGGGCTAAGCATCTTACCCTGTCCAAACTGGCGGAGTAAACGACGGAACATCTTGGGAACCGGAACTGGAAAATGCTTTCGGCGACCTAGAAGACGGTGGAGGAACGCAGCTGAATAGGTCCGTCTGCTCCGGACTCAACGTCACTTGCTTACGACTCGGAATACGGGGCGGTTTTTCCACTTCGTCGTCATCGGCGCTGGTAATGACAACTGGTGGAACAATTCCTGGTGGGTGAGGAACATGATTGTTGCTTGGAGTGCGACGAGGAGGAGGGGCGTATTCGTACACTGGAGATGGAGCTAGATGCACTGATTCATCGCCAGAACTGTTGGAGTCAGAGCTAACCAGAACATTTGGTGCCTGGAATGAATAAAGTCAAGCAGGGTAATAATAATAATAATAATAATAATAATAATAACAATAATAATAGTATTCTTTATTGAAACAATTCGGTTGACAAACCGCAACCGGTTACAGTGCACAGTTATGCAATTGAAACAATTCACAAGAACACATATGACAGAAGACTTAACTACTAACAGAACAGACAGCCTGCAATACACGGCGCTAATAGCAGCCTACAAAGCATATCTGCCCTACGGGCCCTACGGGACTCGATCTCGGTACCTCTCGCTCTCTATGCCAGTGTGTTATCCAATGCGCTATCGGTAAGTTATGGCAGAGTATGGCAAGGTAAGGTAAGGGATAGTATACTAATATGACTTAAAGTAAGGTAAAGTAACTTGAAAAAGGTAAAGTAAGGTAAACGTAATGTAAATGTAATCGAACATTTATATAGCGCCGCTCAAATCAGCAGTGCAATATATAAATATATACTTAATATGTCACCATAATTCATCACTTACATCCCTGCCAGTAACTAAATATTTAGTTAAAACATTGTTTAAGTGTTTCTGCTCTAGCCAGACAATACTCTTATTTTGAATGCATGAGTTCAATGAGCAAGCGAGTGAACGATCGAATCACTAAGTAAGTCAGGAGGTCAATTAATCAATCACTCAGCTAATCAGTCTTATGCCCATGGATAATTAATTGACAACCAACACAAGAAACTAGCAGTGGGCTGACTGAAGTCCTAAACAATTGTTGTATAAGTCAGGCTGTTCTCAAATCAGGAAGTTAATTAATCAGCACTGCTAATTGCAGAGTGATCAGATTTTAAACAGCAACTGTTAACAATAACAGGTCCTGTTTAAAGAGAAACCGAGTAGATTACAGTGGACATATGTTTTGTAGATTACTCAATCATCTGATGTTATATCTGCTTACTAATTTAGGAAATAAAAGTAAACAGGAAATAACTAAAAACACTCTGGTACACAAAACTACCAGGTACTTTTAATTAAATTAAGCTGTATTAAACTATTAATTGTTATGTATACCACAATACAATGGCTGTTTTTATCGAGGTAAATATAACATCATTTCACCATCATCATCATTTCACCATCATCATCATTTAACCATCATCATCATTTCACCATCATCATCATTTCACCATCATCATCATTTTACAATCATCATCATTTCACAATCATCTTTTCACCATCACCATGGGGAGGGGGCTTAGAGTAATAGTAAAACTCTGGAATGAAGAGCAGAAGATCAGCATGGACACGGGATCGATTCCAGCTACCCTCCCAAAGGTCGACTCAACATTTCATTTGCCAGATGGCATTGGCAAAATGAGCAGTAGGACAGATGGGACTCTTGCAAGGCTGCCATACAGTTAAATTCAACTCCTGTAAAAACTTGTGCTCATCCGTTCATACTATGACTTGTAATCAAACCGAGTTCATGTCAGTTTGGATTTACGAAGATAAACGAAGATTATTATTATTATTATTTTCATCATTTCACCATCGTCTTTTACCATAGTCTTTTCACCATCATCTGTGCACCATCTTCATCATCATTGACACCATCGTCATCATCCACTTAAAATAGTTCTTTACCAAGTGTAAGGTATTGAAAAGGTACTTGAAAAGTGGCAGAATCTGTTCACTGCCTCGTTTCTACAACTAACTTACTAACAAATTAACTTACGTTTGGTCCAGGCTTGGAGCAAGTCGGATTACGAGGTGATCTGAAATGTATAAATAATTTAAATGCTTAGACATTACCACAGTAACCTTAATATGTTTCCATAGCAACCATAAAACATTTCATGGCTATTATTACTATTCCTATAATTACTATGACTATCATGGTAACTATGATCAGATCAATAGTAGCAGATATAGCAGTGGTAGAAGTAGCAGTCATAAAAGTAGTATCAGAAAGAGTCAGTTTTGCTGTATCACTCTGTTAATCATAATTTTTACTGGGTACTAATGATTCCTCAGGAAATTATTTTTTACCATTATTATTATTATTATGATTAATATCGTTGCTGTTTTTGTTATTGGACATGAAAGCGTGGTGTAAGGTTAAGTCAGGGCAATTACTGCGTAAGAGGTAAATAGGCGGAGATAAGCTAATTAATTCCCAGAGCCAATTACTACATTCCAATTCCAATAGGTGCAGAGAGGGGGCGGGTATTAAATGGCGGGTCAGAGCAAACAGCTGTAGGTGAGTTCTATGAAGGCTTCAGGTGGCATCCAAATATAATATCATCATTTATATCCAGACTGATGCGGGTATCACAAAGACAGATGTAAAGACTTCGCGCTGAGCCATGTGATGCAGTTTCTACAGAAGTAGCATACTACCAGAAACTATTTAGTTACTCATTTCTACTATTAACGTAGTGTAATGTAAACTAATTATGTAATCAGGACTTTAAATACAGCATGGTCATACAGAAAAGTAATCTCATGACTGATTCACTGCCCAGAGCTCGAGTTCAAACTGCACCAGGATGGAAAGATATCACTATAGTTGACAACAAAAAACTCCACAACAGATCTATTTTCCAAACAAATGCCTTTACTTTCCAACAAATTCTGTTTATGAAATTTATCCTAACAAAAAATGTATCTTAGTGGATTGTGAGGCTCTTATAAGGCTCTATGCAAAAAGTCAATCACACATTGTCTGACAGTGTCTGTGCAAAAAACTGCAATTAGCAATTGGTTAATAAAGAATATACTTACTTACATACACACGCAGACACACACATGCGCGCGCACAGTCACTGTTGGTGCTTCAATCTATTGACCAAATGGCAATGAGCTCCTGCTCTGTGTGTACCCGACGGCTCCAGCCTCCACAAATAGCTGGACATGCGTCACTTCAATCAATGAGGGACTACTGGGCGGTGATGTCATCATGAGTTTCGGATGCTACCACCTGTTATCGTTCTACGCTACGGTATATACACTACCTTAACACTTTAACGACAAAAGTGTACTAAAAGTAACTGGGAAACCAATGCAGTTTGTCGTTAAAGCGTTAATAAATAATAAATAAATGCATACAGACTTACTTGTTGCAAATATAACGTTCCTCATTGCAACACAACTGGTTGCTCTGACCATGGGCGACAAAATCTCGGTTCACAGGAGAAATGGTTCTTTCTAAAACGAAAACCATAGAATAAAACTAGTATCAATGAATACATCTGAATCTTTAAAGGGTCTTTCAAAGCAACAAGTAAATACTACTTTTATTCTGCTCAATGATCACAACTGACCTTAATATAGGAGCATTACGTGGGTAGGTAGTTCTCTCAGCTGGTGGTGAATAATACACATTTCTAATTAGACTACTGATTACCCTCTCATTAGTTGGTTCATTGGCTGGTCACCTCCAAAGACACAAACACATACGAACACATACAATCACACATACAAACGCATACAAACAATCACACGTATGATCACACACAGAGTCACACGTATGATCACATGTACAATCACACATAGACTACAATTACAAACACATCACCCATACATTCAGATATATACAATCACACATAACTGTACTATACACACACGTCAGCTAAATACAACTCTTCATTCACAAATCTAACCTTCAGGTAGTCTACAAGACAGACCGACAAAGACAGACAAACAGACAGACAGGCAGACAGGCGGACAGACAGGCAGGCAGACGGACACACAGACAGACAGACACACAGACACAAAGATAGACAGACAGACATATAGGCAGACACACAAATAAACAGACAGAAAGACAAATGATTGTCCAGAAAAACAGACATGCAGACAGGCAAACATACAGAAAAATACACAGATAAACAGGCACACACACACACACAGACAAACAAACACAACGGGGCAGGCAAACAAGAGGCATATCACAAGACAATATATGATGTGGCACCCATTCAAACGGGTAACAGTGGTGAAGGATCTCACCAGATCAATTCACTAAAAAAAGAGCATGGTCGTGACTATACAGGCGTCACTGTAGAAAAAGTTTACATTTACATTTACAATATAAACACTGGGAGGCAGAGAGAGAGCAAACATAGGCCAATTGAGTGGGGGGGGGGTGATAAATGCTACCGGTGACCCAGTTGGCTATCATTATCTCTGGTCTGGGTCGGACACAGGCTAAAGCTCGGCTCCGAAGTTAATAACCAACAATGACAGCTCTCTTTCATATGCATAGGGATGGGACGTCCATAATTGACCAACACATTCCACCAATGGGAGCGAATATCAGGCACTTTGTCTCTCATGTGAAAACATTTCAGGTTTAGAACAAATCTACTGTAAACTAACTTCAGAATGTATACGGCACCAATAATAATAATGCACTATGCACAACTGATGGTACTCCAAAAGAGATAAACAATTTGATATTATAGGAATATATTATATTCCAAGGCTTAGACTCCATCGAGACATAAAGACACCCTAAGATGGACAGAAGAAGAAGAAGAGCAGTGCTCTAAGCAAGCCCTGAGCAGCCATGGGTATGAAATGACAAGTTTATTTTCCTAGCTTTAGCATATGAGAGGGGATGGCCAGTCCTCTCCTTTAACATCTCATATCCCCACCAACAGTGTACAGTCAGTGTACTCATTATAGCCAAGTTGGATAGAAGGTGCAGTTGGAGCAGGAACCTCAAACCAAATTTATCCCCTGGCAGGGTTTGAACCCCCGACCTCTCGACTGACAGTCAAGCACGTTAAGCAGTTAACCACTACACCAACGAGCACCCCTACTAAGAAGGATAAGCATGCTGTAAAAAGAATGCCTTTAGTCGAGAATAAACAATATTGAAATTAGCTGAAAATCGCTAACAACTAGAAACTCAGAAACAGTTTGCAATTGATGTTAGCAACAAATTTAACACATTACCACTTTCTTCTCCTCTGACTTTCCATATTGGCATCGTCCGTTCCAGAGTGCTCGGCAAAACTCTTACAGAGGGAAGGGTATCATCCGGAGGAGGAAGCGGTGGTTTTCGGACTGGATAATTCTGATAAACTGGATCCTTTCCACCTCGGACTTTGCGTTCAGCCGACATTCTTCTGAAATTCAGAGATCCACTGCCAGAGGAAGAGCATCCGCAGAAGTCGAGTTTTTGTGGCACATTTCAAAATGAGATTTCAAACTCTCAGTTTGTACGCACATGCATCTTGTAAAGAATTGGTGTTCATGAATGAACTATATCCAGATATCCAGAAGTTTATTAATTAATGGTAAATACTTCTTTTCAAACATTTGACATGCTGAACGAAATGATTGAATCCTGTTCCAACAGACTTGTCTCACACAGTGGCAAAGTGTGTTAAAAATTTCATGATGACGTTTGAGTGTTGACGTTTTCTTCAGTCTTTAGAATCAACCAATTTGAACACCCATGCATCTGGCTGCTTTTCAAAACAAATATTAAAGCATATACATTAGATCATCATAAAACTAGTCCATCTGCAAAGGACCATGAATAATTATACAAAACAAGTTAGTACATATGCACTAGGGCTTAAATAATTAACTAAAAATATTTGTGCAAATATATTGAATCATCAACAAGTATTCACAAAGTCAACACATTATGCATTAGTTCATAAATAATTAGCCACAAAGATTGATCTGTACCATTGTATACATAATATAAAGAATACTTAGGCCTAGCATCTATAAAGATAAGCCATGATGTCCAACTTAAAGATAACTGGTTTCAACCATGAAAGCACTTTAAGTCCAATCTGACAATATACATTTATGACATTTATGATATTAATCAAAACTTGAGTCACAATGAATAATATGTCATCTTTTCAAAAGAACATACCCGGTATAGTCACAAGAGGAACATACCCGGTAGTCAACCTGATAAAGCTGCTCAGTGTGGTAACCATAGATATATATTTTTTGCATGTTATTAACACTTAATGACAAGATGGTAACATTTATTCAATGTATCCCCTAGCAAAATTGTTAAATAGGTCCATTCTGAAGCCCAAAGTCAAATTGAATCTGATCAATTAGGGTTGAAAACTGCATTACAACATTGTACTAGCTTTCTTTCTATAGACGTCTATATAGCTTTGTCTCAGATTGTCCTTCTGAATGACTATAGAGGGTCTTAAATGTTTTAAGTCATTAACATTCTGAATTCTGAAAAATCTTTCAAAAGTCACCTATTATATCTAACATGATTTAATCATAACTGTAATCTCTAAATCAGAGGTGGCACCAGACATTTTGTGTAACCAGGGCAGTCATGCAAGTAACCAGTGCAGAGGTGATTCATGCCCCAAATCAATTCTCAACAGGGCAGAAATTCTGGCAGCCTTGTCGCAGGGCAAAGTCTTTTTTTTACCTGGGCAAAGGCATTAAAATTACCAGGGCATTTGCCCTAGCTTGCCCTGCTGTAGCGCCGCCCACTACTCTAAATTTCTAAACCACAACTCAAAAGCCTTGTGAAGTATCCAACTTATTCACGAGCACTGCCAAAGAAAAATGCAAAATTCATTTCGCTGAATATATTTCTATTTATACATTCAAACAATGCTCTCCATTCTGAAAGAGCCAAAGCCCAGCTGAGAAACATGACAGGCCATGAATCAGTCTCAAGTACACTAAAGCAGTGGTTCTTAACCTTTTCAAGGGAGCCGAACCCCAAGAGAAATCCATGACCGCTCACCGAACCCCTCAAGTTTGAACAATAATTCTTTAACTAATGGGAACAAAAGGAAAAAAAAAATTGTACCAAAATGTGATACAATATTACTGCATTCAATACATGAACTACTAACAGTTAACTAACCGTACCAACACTACCAGTTGCATCTTAATGTTTCCTTCAAAGTTGTTGCCGTTTAAAATAGCAAATGATTTTTCACTCACACTCACTGACCCAGAATATGTATAATTGTATATATTTCAGAGGACCTCTGCCGAACCTCTGGCACTGGCTCACCGAACCCCAGGGGTTCGGTGGAGCACTGGTTAAGAAACACTGCACTAAAGCATATATAACAAAGGAACTCCCAAATACCCCCAATCATCTCTCCTACAAACTCACTAAAACCGCACCTCTGTCAATCTCTGTTCAGGCCTTTTGAACAAACCTCTGCCTGTTAGATGTTGTAAAACAGTTGCTAATGCAAATGATGCATCATGCAATGCAGTTCACTTGACTTGAGTAATAAAACCAGGGCTGCTTTAAGGCTAGTGCAGGCCCTGGTGCTGTGATTACTTTGTAAAGGCCCCCACTCTGACAACCACGTACGGTACACCAAGCACATATTTATAACCTGCTTATTAGTGAGTTTAACTGCCTAAAGATGCTTTTCTTGTGGTGTATTTGTTTCTGAAAAGTGTCAGACTACCTAGT